>ML802357.1:63607-109429 GCA_009831015.1 Picea engelmannii
TCCTTATTTTAGGGTTGGGTCCACTTCTAATTTCTCCATTAAATTTATTATTGAAATAATTTATTTTGTATTCACTTTGAATTATAATACACTCATCACTTCAGTTTATTATTTACCTTTTAAAATCTCTTAAACCACTTTGAATACTTTGACCTTTTGGGCCTTCTAGATGACATATGAGGGTGCTCCAACTTCGTAAGGCCATAACTCTCAAACCGTGAGGAGTTGTGTGATGTTCTACATACCACCAGAAATGAAATGACATGTAATATCCATATAGAATAGTATTATCTAAAAATATATCATAACTCATACCATTACCCATCAAACAAACTTGGGTCCATTACCCAAACCTAGGGTCTCCAACTTCTCATGGCCATAACTCTCTAACCGTGAGGAATTATGTGACGTTCCACATACCACCAGAAATGACATGACAAGCACTATCCATCTAGGATATTTTCCCTGGAAAATTCACTTTCCTTGATCTGATTATTCCACAATTAATCATGGGTTCTCTTACTCCACAAAGCATCTTCCCGTGAAGGCTTTCACCATAAGGGGAGCACTTTTGAGTTCATCCATATTTACTTCTTATAAACAATGAAAAAACAATAATGAGTCATATTTACATCAAACAATATTGGGTCCATTACCCAAACATTTTTTCTATGGGTCTTTCTTGGATAACTTATCAAGAAACATGAGAAGAGAGGAAATTATGCAGCTTGTAGTATTCGACCCTTGGAAAATTGTAGAATAAAATAATAATTTTGGAATCCCACTGTCATCCATATCATGCCCATTCATTGACGAATCAGACATTCATATACTTCCATGTGTCTTTGTAATAACTTTCCATGTGTCTCTAATAATAATATTCCACATGTCTCCCTCCACGAGTTGTCATGTGTCATAATTCAATGCTTCCATGTGGAATGTTCTTATTGGTTCATGGTTTAAAAGGGGAAAACTTTGGAATAATGGTTAAGTATGGGAAATCAGGAGGAAGGGTAAGTGAAGGGAAAACTATAGGTAGAGGAATTCAATGGGGTATTTTTTGGGTTGTGGGGACAACTTGGCAGGTTGAGGAGTGAGGTAAATAAGGCAGTGAGGGATGACCAGTATCCGCGAACCCGATGAGGATTGTGATTAGTTCAAGAGAAAGGGGAGAAATGTAGATGATAGAAGTGAGGGAGGAGAAATGTAGGTAGTGAAAGAGGGGGTGAGGAAGTGTAAGGAGGTGAGAGGATGTATGAGTCTACCAACCCATGAACCCACGAATACTGAAAAATGACTAAGTATGGAGAGAGAGATGTTGAGTGAAAAATATAAGTATGGTAGAATTGTAATATAGGAGAGGTGAGGAAAACATGATACTTAAAAATACTCTTCAAAAGAAGATGTATGGACAAGATCTTGAGTAATTTAGGAATTCAAAAACATATATTTTATCTGAAAAAAGCATGGTGAAGCTGAGACTGAGGGCTGTAGACTGAACTTATAAAAATTCAAAAATGTATTCTTTTGATATCAAGGATTTTTATGAATCCAAGAGCAGGAAAATAAATATGACCAAATTTTGGTCAACAACTGTCTAGCAGGGTGACATAACAAGAAGTTTTTGAAGTTCTCAGACAAATGAACCTGAACAAATATACTATACCGGATGAGTTCACAACGCATTTCTTCCTTCTTTGTTGGCAAATCATAAAACTAGACTTAGTAAGAATGATCCAATATGTGAAAACATTGGCTAGAATGGAGGGTAACACAAATTCCTCTTTCCTTGCCCTCATTCCAAAGAGACTGATCCCTCCTCCTTCGATTGTTCTAGACTCATCTCTCTCTGCAATGTCTCTTATAAAGTCATCTATGAGATCATATCCAATCATTTAAAACCTTTTCTTCCCACCCTTATCTCTCCTAATCATGGTAGATTTGTGGAGAAAGGACACATGATTGAGAATATTCTAATAGTCCAAGAGGTAATTCAATCAAGCAGGGAAAGGAGGTAATGAAGAATGATAATTAAATTGGATAAGGAAAATTCCTTTTACAGGGTTCGACACTGATTTTTGTTTGCAGTTCTCGCCAGATTTGGGTTTGGGGCTGACCTCCTTGCTTGGATCTCCTCTTGTATCAACTCTCCTTGGTTTGCACCAATGATCAATTGGAGACTGATGGATTTTTTCAAATTATCAAGAGGTATGATATAAGTCTTCCCATTGTCCCCCCCTTCTTTACATCTTGATGGAACAAGCCTTGAGTAGATATTTGTAGGAATCCTAAAGGAGAAAATCTATTCCAAGAATCCAAATAATGAACCGAGCAAAAAGAATAAATCACTTGACACTTTGTTTCTTGGGGGGGGGCATCCACTATAATTTCCAAAAGGATCAAAGCAATCCTGGAAGAGTTCGTGAAATCTTCAAGGGGGAAATAAATCAACAAAAAAATCATATATATGTATGGAACACTAGTATAAGAATAGCTTATAATATTTCCAGTATCCTCCAATTCCCCCTTGAGGAGCACTGAACTTACTCCAAGTATTTGGGAATCCCTATTTTCCTTAAATCCCTCCCTCTATCAGCCTGGTCCCCCATCTTGAAAAATGTAAATCCAAATTTTCCCTCTAGGGTTCTTAATGGATTAACCATGCTGGCAGTATGATGCTCATAAATTCATTTCTTTCAGATCTCCCCATTATCCAAATATCCTCTCTTTTGGCTCCAACATGTGTGACTTTGATTATTTCCCAAGAACTCAAAAAATTCCTTTGTCAAGGGGGGGATACAACCAACAAGAAAATGCATCTAGTAAATTGGAATACAGTAAGAGCACCAAAAATCCACAGAGGCTTGGGAATTATGAACCCATCCATGTCAAGCATTGCCTTGTAATATACCAGATATAAAAAGTATGCAGAACAAAAATAAAATGCTAGAAATGGCATAATAACAACAATATAACCAGAACAATAACCACAATAACACTGAAATGATATATGAATAACAACATAAATAACACTTTAATTCTGAGAGCAATGTTCACGGGCCTCTTCGAGGGGGAAACCTCCAGTCGAGCATAGATCTATTACAATAATATCCAAGTTAGAGTTCTCATACCCTCGAATACTATTTATACTAAATATGTCTATCAAAAGAAGAATCTAGAGGAAGATCCTTGTAGAAGAGGAAGCTTCTATTAGGTCTTCTTACATTCGACTTATTCTATTTTATTGAAATTCCTTATTAATATTGACCTTTATTACATCTGAATATATTGTTCTACCTATGTGCGGGTTAGGACCCTAACAGGTCTGCCCCCTTAAAAACAACCTTTTCCTCAAGGCTTGAGATGTGGAAATTCCTGCAGAATGGTAGATGGTTCCCAAGTGGCATCTGTTGGAGTTGTATCTTTCCACTAGACTATCACTTCCTTAATGGTTCTCTAACACAGGCGACACTCATGTTGGTCCAAAACTGCTTGTGGCTGTAGCCAAATGGAACCTTCTTTGGCTAACTTGGGAAGGTTGGTTTGAATTTGTCACTTAGTTCCAATCACATTCTTTAAGCATGAGACATGAAAAATAGGTTGTATCTTAGAATTACTAGGCAAAGATAATTGATAGACCACCTGTCCCACATGCTTGAGAACGATATAAGGACCATAAAATTTGGGCGCTAGCTTTTGACAATGCTTGTCCTTGAGGGAATTTTGCGTGTAAGGTTGCATTCGAACAAACACTTGATCCCCTTCTGCAAATTGACGTTCAGAGTGACCTTGATCTGCTTGTTGCTTCATGTGATTTGGTTCCATGACCAAATTCTCTTTGAGGGTACAAAGAATATCTTCTCGAACTATAAGTGTTTGGTCAACCGCCTGGACCTTCGAGACACCAGGTAATTAGGAGAGAACTGAAGGTGGATTTTGTTCATATACCTTTTCAAAAGGAGTCATCCATGTAGTGGTATGGTAAGAGGTGTTGTACCACCATTCAAATATGGGTAACCATTGAGCCCATTGATTTTTATTTTCCAAGGAAAAACACCTCAAATATGTTTGCAAACACTTGTTGACAACTTCCGTTTGACCATCATTCTAGGGACGATAAGTTGTGTTGAGCTACAATTGGGTGCCTTGTAGCTTGAACAATTATTGCCAAAAATTGTTGGTGAAAGTTGGGTTGTAATAAAAAACAATAGAATGTGGCATGCCATGAAGCTTGAAGACCCGATCCATGAAAAATTGAGCCACCATGGATGTTGTAAATGGATGTTGAAGACAACAGAAATGATCATACTTGGAAAGGAGATCACAAACCACCATGATGACTGATTTATTTCCTGATTTGGGTAAGCCTGTAATAAAATCCATAGAGATATTCATCCAAATAGAAGGTGGAATCGGAAGCGATTGTAGTGTGCCCAGATATTTGACTGTTTCTCCCTTGTTGCATTGACACACATCACTTTCGGTGACAAAATTATAAATGTCTTGTTTCATGCCATCCCAGAAAAAAGAGCGTTTGACCCTGTCATAGGTTTTGGTAAACCCAGAGTGCCTAGTTGTGTGTGTAGCACTAAGCTCAGAAAGTATCGAGGATTTAAGTTTTGATTGTTTAATTAAATACAAATGTCCTTTGTATCGACACTCATCATGGAGCCAAGAGTACTCTGGGGAAGCTGGAGCATTGAACTGCAATTGTTGGATCAACTGTGAACTTTTGGGAACTTGTAGTCATTCCTGGAGAACGACTTGGAGCCGATCTGGTACAATGAAGGAAAGAGAAAAAAGGGATCCTTCATCTTCATATTTTTTGGAAAGTGCATCCGCAACCACATTGTCTTTTCCTTTCTTGTAAATGATCTCATAATCATATCCAAAGAGCTTGGTCACCCACTTTTGTTGCTCCAAGGAGGAAATGTGTTGTTCTAGAAAATACTTGAGTCTTTGATGATATGTCTTAATTCGTAAGCATTTCCCCAATAGATAAGGGTTCCACAGATCCACGACATGTAGAATAGCCAACATTTCCTTTTCATAGATTGATTTACCCAGATTTCTTTCAGACAGTTTCTTGTTGGTAAAGGCCAAAGGTGGACCCTCTTGCATAAGGACAGCACGAATTCCTTTCCCTGAAGCATCACATTCCAAGACAAAGTTATTTATGAAATTAGGAAGGGCCAGGACTAGAGTGGTTCACATGGCCATATTCAAGGTTTGAAAAGATTAAGAAGCTGCTGGAGTCCAAGTGAAAGAGTTATTTTTTAGGAGTGCAGTGAGAGGTGTTGTAATATTTCCATAATTCTTAACAAACTTATGATAATAACTTATTAAGCCCATAAATCCACAAAATATTTTGAGAGTATTTGGGTGAGTCCAGTCTTGCATAGCTTCAATATTTTTAGGATCTACCCTAACATCATCCTTGCCAACCAGATGACCCAAGTACTCGACTTATGAGGCGCCAAAAGCACATTTAGACTGTTTCAGGAAAATTTGGTGCTGAGAGAGTAGATGGAGAACTCGATCCACATGAAAAATATGGTTTGTCTAGGTTTTTCTATAGATGAGGATATCATCAAAGAAAACTAAGACAAAATGACAGAGAAAAGGACAAAATACATGATTCATGAGGCTTTGGAAGGTGGAGGGGGCATTAAATAAGCCAAAGGGCATGACCAAAAACTCATAGTGGACCTCATGATTTATAAAGGAAGTCTTGGGAATGTCTTCCTCTTTCATATGTATCTGGTGGTAGCCAGAACGAATATCAAGTTTAGTAAAGAACTGGGAACCACTCAATTCATCCAAGAGGTCACCAATGACAGGAATGGGAAATTTGTATTTAATGGTAAGTTTGTTAAGGGAACGAAAGTCAGGACACATTCTCCAAGAACCTTATTTATTCAGGACCATGACCATAGGAGATGAATAGGGGCTCTTACTAGGGACAATAACACCTATGTTAAGGAGTTCCTGGACTATTTTCTCAATTTCACTTTTTTGGTAAAAGGGGTGACGATACAGACGGATATTGGGAGGAAGGCTTCCTGGTACAAGGGGAATGGAATGATCATGAACACCATGGGAAGGAGGGAGTTCATGATCATTCGCATGGATTTTTATGTTTAGAAAGGATGGATTGGAGGTCTTACGGCACCAAGGGTGTCTCTATTGCTTGTATGGCATGCAGTTGGGCAATAACACCAGAATGACCTTTTTTTAGCAGATTTTCCATGCGATGGGAACTAATGATCTTAGGTGAACTGGTGGTGATGCCTTGGAACTTATATTGTTGGCCCTCCTGGTCGAATTACATGCTTAATTCCTTAAAATCCATGAGAATGGGACCCAAAGTCCTTAGCCAGTCTGCACCCAACACAATGTCACAACCTCCCATGTTGATAGGAAACATATGGGATTTTAGGTGGTAGTCACCAATTTGGAGACACACATTTTCACAACTCCCTCCACATTTCATGGAGCCACCATTGGAAATCATGATATGGAAATTATTGACGACATGGATGTAGAAATGAGTTTCTTGGGCAATGTGGTGATGAATAAAATTATGGGTTCTTCTACAATCAACTAGAATGATGACCTTCCTATGCTTGATGTAACCGATTAGCTTGAGGGTTTGGGGAGTAGAGAAGCCAATGAGATCATTGAGGGAAATGATTGGTTCTACTTATGGAGGGTCTGAGGGAGGGGTTATGTCAATGGTTTCAGGTGACTCAGACACAAGGGGAGTTTCAGCATCCTCTTCTGAAATATCCTCCGAGATGGCCATAAAAAGGTTTTGTTCCTTACACTTGTGGCCTGGGAACTATTTCTCATCACAATTATAACAAAGGTCTTTGAGTTGGCATTTTTCCATTTCAGCCTTGGTCAATTTTTGGATCTTTAGTGGAGCGGAGGGAGTAATGGGATTTACGAGTTCAGTGCGAGGGATAAAGAAGGGTTTTTAGCTTTGATAAGATACAACTTGTTGTGCTTCTTTAGCTCTTTTAGTAGCCTCCACCCAACTTTGAGGTCTATCCATGAGGACATGGGCCCGAATCTCATCCTTGAGGCCACTAATAAAACACTCTCAGAAAAAGGCATCAGACATGCCCTCTGTCTGAAATATCCATGCACTCAAAAGAAGCTATAAAGTCTTCCACTCATCCTAATTGTTTCAACTTTGTCAAACAACCCAAATGGTTGGTGACAGTGTCAACGCGTTCATAAAGCTCTACCACAAATTGTGTCCAAGAAATATACCCTTGACGAGAAGCTTTTCTCCATTGCCACCATTGCCAACGTTCTTGATCTAGATGGAGAACACCATACCGGAGTTTGGCTAAGTAATCTGTAATGCCGTATAAAGAGAAATAATGTTCCATTTGGGTTACCCAACCAGTGGGATCTGAGACATCAAATTTGGTCACATCCACCTGTGGAAGGCGTAGGTCACATTGAAAGTGATGGTGCTGAAAGTTAGAGGAATGGTCAGCTTTAGTATCTCGATGTGGGTCAGATAAAGGGTTATCTGTAGGGATATGCATCTTAGTGTAGAGCATCGAAACAAGAGATTCAAGCTGGGTATTTAGATCTTGTTTGATTTCCTCCATTGAGGACTGCATGGTTGTATCGATGGCAGCAACATTGGCACTGAGTTGTTTCACTTCTTGTTGGGTCTCAGTGAAATTAGATTGCAAGGTATTGAAGTGAGTTTCCAGGTCTTGGCTACGGGTATGGGCCATGATGATGAGGGAACCGAAATGGGGCGGGTGGGGTCAAAAAATTTGATGAAAAATGATATGTATGAATGGGATAAGGGAAAAGAGATGAATCCAATGGAATAGGTCTCAAATAATGGTGCAAAAATTTCTAGACTTTTTTTTTTACACCTGCGGAGTTATACTCCAGTCTGAAGAATATTGTAGTGATGAAATTCCCAAATGCTTAACTAGGAAGAAATTTGTAATGATTTGGAAACCCGAACACAGTTGCACAGCAATAGATCTTGTCTATTTTAATTTGTTTATGTATCTGTCCCAAGGGTTAGGTATTCAAGGGTTCTACAGACAAGGGTTTTCCCTATGCTATAGATCTATGATATACATGTGGGGTCCAACAGTAGTACTCGGCCCAATATCTCAAGTCACTAACTAAGGAGGCTAGATCGTACCCTTAGCCATACTACCCGACTACCCAAGTACTAGAGAGTATCTTCCCAAGTGTTGTTCTCGGTGGCACTATAGTAGTCAGGTGGTCGATCGGTTTATCTAAAGAAGGATTCAGGTAATCTAGGTTGATCCATACACAGGTGATGTTTGATGCACTACCACTCAAAGGGGTACCAACAGGGGTTACAAGGGTGGCCAACACATGTGCGCTTAAGTACCACTTGTATTTCCTGCATGTATGAATCCCTCAACAACGGGTTTATGCATTGAACGAAAGATCTATGTGGCTTAAAGACATTGGAATACGTCTCTACCCTGGAAAAAAATTTAACCCACAATTTATGCCGAGGAAAGTGCTCTGATACCACTTGTAATATAACAAATATAAAAAGTATGCAGAATAGAAATAAAATGATAGAAATGGCAGAATAACAACAATATAACCAGAACAATCACCACAATAATACTAAAATGATATATGAATAACAACAGAAATAACACTTTCATTATGAGAGAAATGTTCACGAGCCTCTTCGAGGGGGTAACCTCCAGTTGAGCAGATCTCTATTACAATATATCCAAGTTAGGGTTCTCATACCCTCAACTCCTATTTATACTAAATATGTATATCAAAAGAAGCATCTAGAGGAAGATCCTTCTAGAAGAGGAAGTTTATATTAGGTCTTCTTACATTCTACTTATTCTATTTTATTGAAAGGCCTTATTAATATTTACCTTTATTACATCCGAATATATTTTTCTACATATGTGTGGGTTAGGACCCTAATGCGCCTTGGGGTAAAAAATTATTTTTCGATTAGTAACAGGTCGACAAGCTTGGTGGAAAGAGGTAATAGTAAATAAATACCTTGGAGGATATTGGATCAGAGGATTGGATCCCCCCCCCCCCCCACCCCATTTAAAACTCAAGATCCATTATTTGGAAACTATTAAAAGCCTCCCTTCCCCTTTTTCAAATAAAGACTACTTGGATTCCTGGAAATGGAAAGAAAGTATTATGGGAAATCAACCTTTACAAGAACTTCTATAATTATAGCCTCTCTCACAATGGTTTTCAATTCATTCCATCAACAACCTATTTGATATCTCTCATTAGTTTCCCTCAGGCTCCTGGGATTATTTGGTTTTGGAATATCTTATTCTTCACCTCTCGCATCTCTTTCAAATTATTTTCTCCTCCCTACAAGGATGTGCCCCTCATCATCTATCATGTCCTGACTCAAGAGGATGGGGATATGGATCTTACTTAGTTCACTCTGGTTATGAATTCCTCTTATCCAATTCTAATCTCCCTCATAAGGAAAAGGCTTGGAATAGAATTTGGGATAAATATTTTCGATTGGACCTTAACCCATGGGAATATGCTTACGGGAGAAAATTTGCAAAAGCATGGTTTTCATGACCCCTTTAGATGTGGTTTGTGTCGTCAAGCCCCTAAAACTATTATTCATCATTTTTTCCAATATCCCTTTTCACTGAATGTATGGTCTTTAGTCTTGGTTGATCTCTACCCCATAATTAATTGGTCGTCCACCCCTTCTTTCTTTTTCCACAATTGGCCCTCTCTATACCATGGCTCTCTGAAAGGAAAGACACTCTTCAAATATAGGCTTATGGAAGCCCCTAAATTTATCATTTGGAGGATTTGGTTAGAAAGGAATAGAGCCATATTATATGGAATTATATATCCTCTAGAATCAATGTCCAGTAAATGTGTGAGCTTAATGCGGTAGTTTTTTCTGTAGAAGGGTGATGCAGCCCCCCTACTCCCACGTAGGGATACATGACCTCTTGGTCAAGGATCTTCGATTATTGAGTCAAACGACTCTCTGAAACCTTGATGGTCTCGATCTTTATCTAAAAACGTGCCCTTTCGGCTCTCTGGCGCATGTCTTATGGCATTCATGACCTTCCCCTTCACACCCGCGACATCTCAGAGTTTTTGGCAATAGCTCCTTTTCTGATAAGCCCCTTCTTGATATGACCTTTCTCAATGACCTCATGTGACTATGCAATTAAGGGCACGACCAAAGGTGGATTGAAATCAAACTACCTTTTGGCCTACAATTCTCCTCGAGCCTCCATGTGTCCTTTCTCCAAAACTATGGTTTCGATTGCGGCCCATCCTCAAATTGTTAAAGTTCGTGCACCTTCAATCCCCACAATGAGACAAGACCGTCAATCTCATGATATTGATGGTGCTTATGAATTGATAATATCTAACCTTCCTAAATCAACGACTGTGATTTATTTCGTGATCCGAGCTTCGAGAGTTTCAACTCTCAAACCCTACTTCCTTCGTATCTCAACCTTCCAGAGTAAAAAATCTGCAAACACATGTCCTTCTCAATTAGCGGCTCTGCCTCTACTTCAGGAATTTGACCTTTCAACTAGATCAACAGTCCTACGACCCCTTTCTCAATCAACGGTCGAGATCTCCTTTGGGTCTCCCGACTTTTGAGATTGAAAATATCAAACTTCACTTCCCCTCGAAGTATGCAGATTCCTTTCGCATGTCCTCTTGAATTGAATGGTTGAGGCTTACTTCGGGTCTTTACCTGAAATCCACATATTTATGCCACCTGTCCTATGGATCTGACAGTTGAGTATTTATTCGAGACTTTACCCGAAATGCATGGATTTATTCCATGTCTCCCTTAATTTGGTGTCTATGAATTAATTCAGGACTTTACGCAGAGTCCACAGATTTATTCCATGTCTCTTTTGGATCAGACGATCTAGATTCAATTTGAACGATCTGATTCTTGAGATTGTATTCGGACAATCTGATGACTGAGATATACCTCGGATGATCTAGCGGTTGAGATTTTCTTCGACTCTCCGATTCTCTGGACTTCATAATTCTCAATTCTCAAACTTTTATTTCTCCTAAAACTCATGGTCTGCTGACACGTATCCTCTGATGATCAACGACCCAAATTATCCTCTTAGTGATGAACGAACTCAAATTACTTCAACTATTTCACCTCCTCCTAATCCACAAACTTCCAGAGTTATGGATCTTACGCCACCTATCCTCCTTTACAATTGGCAGTCCCAAGTTACTTTGGGACTTCCAAACTTTAGCAAGTTCCCTCTCTTGCGTGTGAGAAGAACTAAGGCTCATTCACCTTGTTTCGATCAGACAATTGTTGGTCCTCTGCTCTATGATCTCAAATATGTAATCCCTCTTGGTTGGATACCATACACAATTTCAAATGGACTTTTCCCTGTTCTCCTGTTCATTGAATTATTAAATGAAAATTCTTCTTGTTCCAGAATCTGATCCCATTGATGAACTTACTTAGTGACTAAACTTCTTAACAAGTTTCCAAGACTCTTGTTAACTTTCCATCTGTCTAAGGGTGATATGTTGAACTAAAGAATAATTTTGTCCCTAGCCTCTTCCATAGAGTCCTCCAAAAGTGTCCTACAAATTTGGTGTCACTTTCTGAGACTATGCTCCTAGGTAATCCATGTAGTCTCACCACTTCTCTGAAAAACAAATTGGCTATATGTGTAGCATCGTTTGTCTTCTAGAATGGTATGAAATGTGCCATTTTTGAAAATCTTTCCACCACAAAAAATATGGAATCGCTCCCTTTCTAAGTTCTAGGAAATCCCAATAAAAAATCCATACTGGTTGCATCCCACAGCCTTTCTAGGATTGGTAATGGTTGAAAAAAACCAGTGTTCTGTTGTTGTCCTTTTGCATACTAACAAATTCTGCATTTGTTCACAAAAAATTTCACCTCTTCGCTCATGCTCGGTCAATAATATGAATTTCTCAGTTGTGAAAATGTCTTATCATGACCAAAATGTCCAGCTAAACCTCTATTTTGTTTCTCTTTCAGTAGGTTATCTCTCATTGAGCATTTTGGTATGCATAGTTGGCTTCCTTTGAATAATAATCCATCTTGGATCAAATATTATGTCCATGGGCTTATGTCTCCCAACAAAGTATTCTCACATGCCTCATAAGCTTCCTTAATATCTTAATATTCTTGATACATTTCCTTGAGGTGTTCAAACAGTAAGGTCTCCACTTAGAATTCATGTACAATTAAAATCCTCCTGCTCAAAGCATCTGCAACTTTGTTAGCAGTTCCAACAATATGTTTAATAAGAAAAGTAAAATTTTGCATAAATTCTACCCATTTAGCATGTCTTTTATTCAACTTCTCTTGCCCAGTAATAAACTACAAAGCTTGATTATCACTGTAAAAGACAAATTCTTTATGAATTAGATAGTGCCTCCACTTCTTCAAAGCTTGAATCACTGCATAAAATTATTTTTCATTTGTGGAATACTTCTTCGTTGTGTCATTTAGCTTCTCACTGAAATAAGCAACTGGCCTATTATCCTGACTCAAGACTACTCCAATAGCTAATCCACTTGCATCACATCTCACTTGAAATGTTTTTCCAAAATTTGGTAAGATCAGAATTAGTTGTTCTGTGATTTTCTCCTTCAACACTTTGAAACTTTTTTCAGCTTCTTCTGTCCAACTAAATGACTTGTGTTTCTTCTTCACAGTGTCCAGCAGGGCGTACATATACCACTGAAATTTCTGATAAACTTTCTATAAAAACTTGCTAACCCATGCAAAATTCTTACCTCAAATATACTTCATGGAGATGGCCATTCTTTGATTGCTCTCACCTTTTCTGGATCCATCTTTAATTCATTGGAAGAGATCACAAAACCCAAGTATATGAGTTGTTTCTTCATAAAAGAGATTTTCTTCATATTTATCAGCAATTTTTATTGCTGCAACTTTTCCATCACTGATGTCAGATATCTTAAGTGTTCACCCTCTATCTTACTGAAGATTGGTATGTATTTCAATAATTCATTCATTAATCTCATAAATGTTCTTGGTGCATTTGTGAACCCAAATGGCATGACCAACCATTCAAACAAACCTTCATTTGTATTGAATTTTTTTTTGGATTCATCTCCCTCTCTCATCCTTATTTAATGATATCCACTCTTCAAGTCTATCTTGGAATAACTTGCTCCACTCAAAAAATACATCAAATCATCCGTCCTTGGTAAAGAGAATCTATACTTAATGGTTATCTTGTTGATGGCTCTGGAATCTGTACACATTATCCATCCTCCATCCTTCTTTGGACTTAACACAGTTGGTACTGCGCATGGGCTTAGGATTTCCTTGACTAAACCTTTATCCAACAATTCCTGGAATTGATTTTTGACTTCCTCATTCTCTCTAGGTGTCAAACTATAAGTTTCTTTATTTGGTAAACTAGCTCCTGGAATAAGGTCAATATGATGGCGTATACTCCTAATGGATGGCAATGAGTGTGGTAACTCATCCACTACTATGTCAGTGAATGTTTCTAACAGTTCTTGGATTTATTCATGAAAATATTCCACATAAGTATTTGTAAGGATAACTCTAGGCTTCCTCACTACAACAAACTGCATTTCTTTCACCTTCTTGACTTCATTCAAGAGTTCCTTCCCACTCATGAGAAGTATACTTGAACTAGCTTTCCTCTTTTGCTCTTTTTGTTGTATTGGTAACAACATATGTGTCCTACCATTTTTTATAGGGTATAAGTATTCTTCCTCCCATCATGAACAAATTTTATGTTAAACTACCATGGTCTCCCCAATAAAATATGACAGACATCCATAGGAATTTCATCACATAATATTTCATCCCTATAGCCTCTTATTTTAAATTCAACTTGGAATTGTTGACTTACCATTACTTGATGTCCTTTCTGCAACCATGATACCTTGTATGGGTTTGGACATGCAGTTGTCTTCAGCTCCAATTTCTCCACCATCTCTATGGATATTAGATTGTCATTTCTCCCACTGTCTATGATTACCTTGCAAACTTTGTCTTTTGTCTTGCAAACAGTTCTGAACAGAATTGTTCATTGAAATGATTTCTTTACCTCCTTCTCTGGTTTAAGAAGAATTGTCCTCATCCCGAGGTTCTTTCCTCCTTATGTTTCTTCTGCTTCCACATGCTTCTATGATTTAGCAATGTGTTCTTCTACCCTTCCTTGTTTCTTTCTCTCGAGACATTCCCAAGACTTGTGTCCTAGTTTTCCACATGCATAACATCTAAATTCACCTCCTCTGGATCTTCCTCTTCCTCTGGAAAAAGATCTTCTTCCTCCATGTTGTCCTTCTTTAGAACTTCCACATTTCTCAAGGTGACTATGTTGTTTACCAGCTTCATGCTTCAGCTTCTGGAACTTCTCTCTGTTGGTTCCCTTACCTCTGCTTGAATTTCCTCCTCTGTTTTGTTGTCTTTGTTTCCTGACCAATTTATCTTCATCTTTCAAGGATGCTTGATAATCATATTCGAATTTACTAACATACATCATGTTGATCTCCTCTTGTATTTCATATCTCATCCCATTGATATACCTGGATTTTTGTTCATCTTCATTTTATTTCTATCCATCCCTGATGTTCAGTTTGTAAAATTCCTCAGTGTACTCATTCATTGATAAGATTTTCTATCTCAAGTTCTACAATCTTCTTGAAGAGATTGATTTGGTAATCCTTTGGGATAAATTTGGCTTTTAGCTTGGCTACCATCCTATCCCATCTTTTAATTTTCTGCTTACCCTTGCATATGTGTTTGGCTTGTAGTTCGTCCCACCATAGTGTTGCATGACCTTTCAGTCTTGTCACTACATGCTTCACCATCATGTCTTCTTCGATATATTCGTAATCGAAGTAATTGTCCATAGCACGTACCCAATCCAACAATTCTTCAACTTCTAAATTTCCTTCATACATTGGTACTTCTATTTTTTCTCTAGCTCCTATTCTTGAAACAATTTTCAATAAGCGGTCTTCTGCAACATCCTCTGCCACATCTTCTTCGACCTCTATCGCATTGATTTCAGCTTCATTGATATCTCCAATGTATGGTGCTCTTCTCTTTGTTGTTTCCATGTCGTCTAGTCTCATTCTAAGTCGCCTCATTTATTCTTCCATTTCTGCATTCTCTCTATGCCTTCTGGGTGGCTTGATTCCATTGTGTCACCTTATGGTGCCTACAAACATAAATTAAATTTTTGATACCATAAATGATATCAGTTTATCTCCTTTCTCATTTGTCTGTTGTCTACAAACAAACTCAATATCCAGCTCTGATACCACCGGATACAACGCCTTTACTCCCCAGTAGGGCTACACAACCTCTTGGTCAAGGATCTCTTATTATTAGGTCAAACAACTCTCTGAAACCTTGATGGTATCGATCTTTATCTAAACATAGGCCCTTTCAGCTCTCTGGCGCAGGTCTTATGGAACCTGCTACCTTCCCCTTCTCACATGCAAAATCTCAGAGTTTTGGGCACTAGATCCTTTTCTGATAATCCCCTCCTTGATATGACCTTGGGTGATGACCTCACGTGACCACACAATTGTGGGCATGGCCAAAGGTGGTTTGAAATCAAACTACTTTTTGGCCCACAATTCTCCTCGAGCCTCCACGTGTCCTTTCTCCAAAACCGTCGTTTGGATTGCAGCCTGTCCTCAACTTTTTAAAGTTCATGCACCTTTGATCCCCACAATTTGATGGGACCATCGATATCATAATCTTGACGATGCTTCTGAAATGATAGTTCATATATGTTCTTTCAAGTTCTATGGATCGGATCTAACCTTCCTAAATTAATGACTGTGATTTATTTTGTGATCCAGGATTTGGGAGTTTCAAATGTCAAACTCTTATTCCTCTGTACGTCAAGATTCTAGAGCTGACAATATGCGAACACATGTCCTTCTCAATCAGCGGCTTTGCCTCTACTTCAAGAATTTTACCTTTCAACTAGATCAATGGTCAAGATCTTTTTCAGGTCTCCGGACTTCTAAGATCTCAAATATCAAACTTCACTTCCCCTCAAAGTATGCGCATTCGTGCTGCGTGTCCTCTTGAATTAGAAAATTGAGGCTTACTTTGGATCTTTACCCGAAATCCACATATTTATGCCACATTTCCTATGGATCTAACGGTTGAGGATTTATTCAGGACTTTACTTGGACTGCACAGATTTATGCCACATCTCCCTTAATCAGGTGGCTATGAATTACTTCGGGAATTTACCCAGAGTCCATAGATTTACGCCACGTCTCTTATGGATACGACAGTCTAGATTCACTTCGGACGATCCGATGCTTTAGATTTTCTTCGGACGATATGACGACTGAGATCTACCTCAGATGATCTGGCGGTTGATATTTTCTTCGGCTCTCTGGTTCTCCGGGCTTCAGAATTCTCAATTCTGAAACTTTCCTTCCTCCTGAAACTCAGGGTCTGTTGACACGTATCTTCTGACGATCAATGACCCAGATTCTCCTCCTGGTGATGAACGGCCTCAAATTACTTCACCTATTTCACCTCCTCCTGATCCACAAACTTCCAGAGTTATGGATCTTACGCCACTTGTCCTCCTTGATGACGGGCAGTCCCAAATTATTTCAGGACTTTGGGACTTTAGCAAGTTCCCTCTCTTGCATGTGGGAAGTGCTAAGGCTCATCCACCTTGTTGCTATCAAATGATTGTTGGTCCTCTGCACTATGATCCAATAGTTGTTGTCGCTCCCTCTCGTGGGCTTATGATTTCTTCCAGCTTAGAATATTTTCCAAATGTTCAAATGTTTCAACCTTTTCTCCTTCTACGAATTTGACTCTCAGACTTCGTCTACACTTCTGAAAAGTGTTATCCTTCTGAGCTTGATCTTGAAAAGAAATTCTTCTCTCCCTCCTGTCATTCTTCTTCTCTGGTTCTTAGACACTTAGTCGCTCATTGATGTTGTGCACTCCTTGCACCTAGTCTAAATTTCCTTTGTTCTCTTTGAACTCCTCTAAGTCAAACCAAGACTTTGTCGATGCACTCCTTGCGTACGAGATGCACACCTTGCATTTGAATTTCAGAAGAGAAACAATTGAAACTTATCGAGTTTTGTCACGAACTCATACAATCAACTCTTAAACAATTATACATGAATGAAATAAATTGTATAACACATACAGAACGTAACATTCATTCAATCACACCTTAAAATGAGCACAGTCCAAGGATTTGGGACAATTCTGTCTATTCTATTCATTCACGAAAAAATTACATAACATTGCAATTCTTCACTAAGTCTTTCTTCTACTCTATTCTTCTCTACTCTACCTTGTCTCTACTCTCCATTCTTATGTCTATTACAATACAACAACAACTATCTAAGGACTGGCTCCATGAGCTCTTGTCGTCATGCCTGCAACCTATCCTATCAAGTCATATTGGTTACCTACTTTGTCCTATTACAATAACTAACATTTATTGCTAGATAAGAGCCAACACTCTATATATGCAACTCCTTATAGTCCTATACAACTTTACAAACACGACATATTTAAAAATGCTCTTTCCAAAAATATCTCAACAACTCAATTTATTTCTAAGTTAAATGTTGATTTGAAACTTTGTCATGTTGAGATGTCATATATGTGTCTCCATGCTTGTGTCTTTGGCTTTGAAGGCGATTCTCCTGCATCAAAGGGTTAAAATAAAATAGTCCAGAAGAAACTAACAACAACAATAGATAGGTAGCTAGAAAATGTCGCACCCCTGGTAGGAAGCAACACTAACAATATCAAGTGAGCATATCCCCACTTCCCATGGAAACTCAGGTTAACTCATTAGGAATTTGATCATAGGAAACTTTATCAATAGATGCACATTCTCTACTTTTATGGAGCCTCGAAAGGTAACCCAGGGGTAGTAGGAGCAGGTGGTATTATCTTCTCCCTAGGGGGACATATTCGAACTACCTTCTCTTGGAGTTTTGGCATCACATCCAATAACCAAGCAGAAGCATACACCCTTTATAGAGGTCTTCATATATAAATATCTAAGACATTGAAGAGTTAATTATAATTGGAGATTCTGGTATCATTCTTAACCAATTCAGAAATTGATCCCTCTCGAAAGATATGAATATCCGCAACATTATGAGTAGAAGTTTTTTATAGGCAGAGGAATTTCAAACTCTAGAATGTTTTCATGTTCTCAGAACTAATAATACTGAGGATGATTCCTTTTCCAATATGAAGGCTACTTGGGACTCATTGGGAACATTACGAATCGATGGTTGGGTTGTTAAGCATTTCATCCCATAATGAAAATTGGGATTATTAGACCCACAAAAGCATTGTCCCATAGGAGGGACCCACCAACTAAGCAAATGGTGATGAATGCAAGAAATATTAAGCTAAGGTTTGAAGTGTCGTGGGATATAAATCTCCATCACATGTTTTGGCTGGTGAGGAGGATAGGTGGCTACTCCAGCCTTCATGTTCATGCATGTCCAAATCTTGGCATACCCTCGCACATTTTTATTTCAATGGATTCCCTCTCTCGGCCAATACAATAGGTGTCTTATGTGTCTAAGTTAATGGTCGTAGTACGCATGTGTACCCATCGAACATCATATTTCCCTGTGCCCCCTCATCCACTTCTAGAAATAATAGATTTATTTTTCCATAGTCTTGTCACATGCCTGGAGATATCTTTGGTGGTCATGGTGGTATGTTGTGGTTCCTTGTTTGTCTAGGGTGTTGTCCCTTCACTCGTTTTCAAGTCATTTCAGAGGATCTTCTCACCATGAATGTCATTATGAATTGGGGTGGTAGAAATCTGGTTGTAGCTTCAAATCTAGTGTTCCATGTTGCATTTCACTTTGATCATTTGAGGACAGATCCTTTCTCATAAGTATCCCAGGAAGGAGTTCATGCAGGAAGCATGGCCAACAGGAGGTTGAGTGTAGCTTGATGGGGTCGAGAGCTCCAGGATGAAGAGTATGAAACCCTGGCAAATTTAGTTAATTCACTACAAATCAACATGCAGAGTGACTCGATGTTATCACTGAAGTGATGAAAAGGGGCCCATAAGTCCTCCTTTATCTATGGTGTTTTTCCAACTAATATAGTTATCCATTGATGGCATAATCTTGGTCATATCGTTGATTGTTTTTGGTTCAAAGTTTCTCATGCATTCTAGTTATATTTCCTTAGTTGTTTTTAGTTTATTTAATTGTTTATTTCAGGTGATTAGATTGTTTAAATCATGCACTAACCTTTGTCTTGTCTAGTAGGCCCAACTAGACATTCAAGTGCCTTTTTTTTTCTCACCCAAGTGATGAAACAGACACAACAGATTGGCGACCATACTGGGGATAAGGTATCAATTTCCTCCCTATTTGGGCTTTGAGAGAACTTCTTTTTACCCATTTGTTTTTCAGGTACCAAAATTGACCTAGCCTTACCTGCCAAGAGCCAAGTTTGGAGCTGGAGGGTGATAAATTCCCCCCCCTCGATGCGTATCAGAACGTGCGTGGGTATTTCAGCCCACAGATGCGCACTTAGCACACTGTGTGCCTAAAAGGCCTCTGTGCATTGTGTTCCCAAACTGCTTATGTTCTCTATGCATTGTGCACCCACTGCGCCTCTATCTAAACTATAACCCGCGCACATATCTAGAGTTTAAAAATTGTAATAGTTTTTGTGATGATTTGAAGGCCCCTATCCTTCAAAATATTTCTTTCATGCAATTTTTAAATGCACTCCACTTAGATTCCTTTCCCACATGAAAGGTTAGTCAAAAATAGGCACTTAGGGGGTAAAAAGAACCATATTTCTCCTCTTTTTCTTTTGGTTGCCACATGGATGGCTTGTCTGATTTGTAAAATTTGAGTTGTGATTATTTCATATCACATATAAAAACACTTGCATTGGTACCATAAATCAACTTTAATCATTGAGTATGCTCTTCTCTCACACCATAGAGAGATATTCAGAATCTGAAAGGTGGTTAAGGGGAGATTTCATCTCCCTTAACAAAATATTTAGGAGAGAAAAAAGTCCCCATACATGCCCATATTTAGGTGGTTAGGTGGTTAGTTTCTTTTTGAAATCATGTTAAATTTGTAATGTCCCATACATGCCCACATGTTGCAAACTTAGGGTAGTTTCTTGAGAATTAATTTCTTAGTTTACATCACTAGGGGAGTTTAAAGATCAAAGTAACAAGCCCATACATCCCCACATGCTTGCAATCTAGGATAGTTTTTTCAAAGCTTTCTTAGTGTAAACGACATTAGGGAGTTTAAAGGATTGGTAAGGACCCATATGTCCACATGTTAGTTCTTTATGGATTTTAAAATTCTGCAAGGTTGTACCAATGACATCTAGTAAGATAGGTAACCAAGATTTGTAAGGACCACCGGAAGTCCACATGTTGAAAATTGACACATAACTTATTAAAATTTGGCATATTTTTTCACTTGCTCACACACAAAGTCACTCCTCACTCACATAATTTCCATCTTGAATTGTGGATGTTGAAGTAGGTTTTATCCAAAGGAATCTGGAAACGTCCCACTATTTCTGGAAGAAATTATCCACACCCACTTAATTCAAACGAGATTGGTTCACACCCCCAATATCTCATCCCACCACATCTAAAATATTTCTAAAAACTCACTAAGTTTTCCTCCACAGGAGGTGACAAAATAATTTTTTTAGACTAGGTAGGATCTCGGGGGTACACATCCAAATAACCCCTCTTTATCTAGTTCTCACATTTTCAAACATTAAAAGTTGACAAATAGGGAACTTTTAAATCCTCCAAGTCAAGTGTTCCTAACACCATAAGGAGAGAGATACCCATGAAGGGTTGAAGGCTGAGGTCTAGTTGTTCTGTGTGTCCCCCCTTGAGTCACCCAAATCTTGGAAGGCATCCAACCCGTGACCCATTTCATAGGCTGAAAAACTAAATGTCGCACTTTGACCGAGGTACCTAGTGGCCAAATTTAGGACATCTACCCAGGTGGCAATTGTGGGCTGTAATTGCACCTTCATCATATTTTTTGTGGCTATTAGGAAACATCACTAGCTCTTTCGGGATATGCACCCTCTACCCATCATTATAACTGATTTTTTCATCCTTCACTAGTTTCTCTTTCGGTGGCTTCAAACCCCACTGTTGAGTTCTCTTGGACGGACGATACGTCTTTTTAGGACACAAGCATATGTTTATTTGTTCTCCCACACGGAAAAAATATACCTAGCCACATGTATGCTTATTTACAGTTGATTTATGTATGATGCTCATTTGATTACATACAAATGTGATTTATATTGTGAAAGTCCAAATTATACAAGTCTCTTGTTCATTTATTGCTCTCATCACCATTTTCACACATTCACTTTTCTAGTCAGACATCATAGGGGACCCACTGAATCCCCATCGTTCCAAACGCTTACATAACCTCCCTCCTATTCTAGGAGGAGGTCCTAGTCTTGCCAACTCACCGACTCAACCATCTCACACCCCTGTGAGTGCCACCATTCTGGGATCATATTTTCTTGGTTCCACCTTAGTTGGGTCCACTTCCCAAGGCCATCCATCTACTATCTCTCCTTCACAAGGAGGCGGGGGGGGGGGGAATTCTTCTCAAGGGAGAAGTACAACCCCACCAAACCCCCCTCAAGGGTCAATTCCACTACCTGCTCACACCATGGCTAGAACTAATCATCCACCACAACCCCCCATGTCATATTTTTCATCCCTCAACATTCTTGATTTGATAAAACTCACGAATGATCCTATATTGCATTACCCCACATGGCCAAATATGCCTACCAAACTAACTTCAGATATTCAAAAATTTGAAGGAAAATCAGGGAAGATCCTGCCAACCATTTCATGACCTTCCACTTATGGTGCTCTTAAAATAACATCATGGATGACTCTGTCTGCTTAAGGTTATTTCAACGAACACTCACTGGTCCATCAACCAAATGGTATGTGGACAAAAAATTAGGGTCCCACATGACTTTTGATTCCTTGGCCAAAGCATTATTTTCCTTCTTTCAACTACTATTTCATCATGACACTCGTCTAGAAATTCTCTCCGAGTGAAAACAAACCTCAGCTACGCACATTTCTAGCCACAATCATGAATGGCATCAACGACGTAGTTTATGTAACGCATAAACCACCAAAGAACAACGTCTCTATTGGTTTCTCAAATCACTCATCTCTATACTTTCCAAAGATGTGGCATCCACCTTCCCCCAAACCAAAGAGGAGGCCATCAACAAGGCTCAACAGTACGACCTCATTTATGCTCAGTCGGGTTACTTATACACAGTAATACTTAATGCACCGAGACCCATACCATTCAGCCAGGAAAAACCTGGGATGTCTCATGCAGCATATGGATTGATTGGTACCACAACACACCACAACTCGTACATCCAACCACCACCTATGTATGGTACACCCCAATATCCGCTAATATATGGAGGGTCGTCTTATTACCCTCCTCCCCTTTACCAACAACCATATCATGTTTCTCTCCCTCCACCAATGAGTGGACCCTTGCCGGCACCCATCATGCGCATGACTTCTCAACCAAGTTCAGCTTCCCCGTCTACCTTAGCATATAACTTGGGAACTAGTGAAATTTATTCTCCTTCCTATGCACCCTACGGATCATTGCCACAAAACAATCTGTATTTTCCATTTCCTGGTCCTCCACAGTTGGTTTCGCCTCCACATGGACAAGCACAAATAAGTGTTAACTTTGTTCATCCCTCTCCCATTCAGCAATTTCATAATTTTGAACATTTCAATATGGAAAATCCATCCCATCAACCGAATATTGCCAAGAAGAAAGGAAAAAAATGAAACAATAATAACTCAGGACTAGGGGGAAATAACCCCCAACAAAACCAACATGCTGGGGGAAACCAGAATCAGGGTAACCAGAACCCCCAAGGGGACAATAACAACAAAATCGAACAGAGGAACAACAACAACAACCTCCAGACAAACTTCCCTTGCACTCTTTGCGGTAATCATGGCCATTACACTCACCATTTCCCCCAAATTTTCGACTTCGAACAGATGAAATATTTCAGGAACCTGCCATGTCCTCCAGTGTCTCCTACCCCTCAGCAGGCCCCACAACAATATTTGCAACAAAAACCCCCAATTGTGTTGCAAAACCCTATTCCACACCAAGCTGTGATGAATACCCAACAGGAGATACATCCTTTCCCACCACAAATGGGACAGTATCAAACCCATGGAAATTTGATGGATCGCAATATACTCCTCACTAGCAAAGAATAAATTCTTCTACAAACGTGCATTCGTCAATAAAACACACCCCATGAATCTACTCCCACTACATCGAAAGAAACTCCATCTACAGTCGGACAACCCTTGATGATTCCACACCCTAACACAGAACCCCCCATTTTTATTCCTCACATTCTATTACGACGGAATGTCAACAACCCTCAATATAGGGAAGCACAAAATTACAGTCTAGTTGATGACTTGGCACAGTCCCCTACAACCATGTTTATGTTGGAGGTTCTCCAAACCTGTCCCACTTAATGGAAATCCTTAATTTCTGCTTTGGGGGCAGTCGACCCAGTGGATACTAGACTCATCACATTTGATCTAGATAGTGGGGAACCTCGTCTCCCCACTTTGGTAGCTTTCCATATACCAGTCAATATTCAAAACATCACGGCTCATCAATGTATCATTGATGAAGGTGCATCCACATGCATCATGTCCAAAATTGTAGCGAAAAAACTTGGCTCCCTTGAGGTAGTACCAGCTTCCATCACTTTAAGAGATTATGATGGTTGACCATCGTCCCCTGAAGGGAGCCTTCAAAATTTCCCCGTCGAACTTGGGGGAAAAACCATCCTCATCGATATTGAGGTTATCGAAGCCCCACTCGATTAAAATATCTTGTTTGGACATAGATACATGTACCCTATGAAGGAAGTAGCCTCTTCTATGTTTCAAACAATGATGTTCCCCCACAACGGGAAAATCATCACCATTGACCAAGTTTCACATCACGAGCCTAACCACTCTGCCAATATCAATAACATCCTACCTCTTGTCCACACTAGTTTTGATTCTTATCCACTCATTGATATAGGCCTCGAAATTTTCAAAGACCCATCCTTGTTGGGGGCATATCATGGAGCACCACTGCTCATACACCCCTCAACACAAGTGTGTGTCATATATTCTAATGGAACTGACACTGGAGACACCATCCCTCCCACTGAGGCCTTTCCTCACCTCGACATCCCACGAGTTGAATAAATTCTACCTCAGGAATTACCTGAGACTCCTACTACACCACTTATCCCTGATTTCACCCTTCCCCAGGGGAAAATCCCAGTTTGGGAGACAATCCCCCAAGCCATTACTCAGATTATATTCTTCTACCCCCCACCAGGAGTATAATCATTTCAGGTAGCCACAATGCTTACCCTTCCCAACATGGTTCTCGCCATTCTGGTATGGTATCTACACCCACCCACGATGGTTCCTCAAACATCCCTCTCTCCTCAGTCAGAGGGAATTCCTATGCATATTCCTATACTAACTTGGGCCATGCCACCCTCACCCACAATCATTAGCACCACTGCTACAGCTGGGGGTAGATGGAAGAATAAAGATCCCATGACTCCACTTCCTCCCCGACCTCAACCTCCTTTCACACTCTGCGAAAGAGAGGGAAACCCCACTAATCGATGTCCCTCTCTTCCTGAATTACACAATCTGACTCAACTGTCTCGAGCAACCACATCGCTCACCACTACACCAAGCACATATAGTACTATCACTGTGTCTCCCTTGATAGGAAGTAATGTGTCATGAACCAAATTTGCATGCACCATCTGTTTAGAATATGGCCATTACACTCATCATTTCCTAGCTCTACCTCTGTTTTGCTAGACACTAACGATAGTACGCCAAACCTTTCAACAAGATCCCTCTTCACCACCACTTTCAGGTACCCACATCACCGACATCCATTATTTCTCTACCTTAGTCCCCGGAAGGATGATATGACCTTGCTCTCTTTATGACTCCCTTGCTCATTTCACATACTAGTAGCCTTTGATGATTGAATACATGCATCATCAAATAACCTTTATTCAAAATCATTCAACCACCTCACCTCATGGGATGTAAGTGACCCCCCTTATCCCTTCTCTAAATATTGTTCATATCATTTCCCCTAAACCTGAGTCACTTCCCACCCCTCCATGGTTCATGGATAGACTTTCTGAGGATATTCCCCCAAATCCTCCCAATTCTCTGATTCATTTCCCCTAGGAATTATTACCCCCTACCATAGTTTACAACCCACAGTATCTGAAAATTTGGTTTATGTCAAGCGATTCGTCACAACATACTTGTGAAATCCCCTATACATATTCACCACTTGAATACAATCACATTTTGACAGTCACCCATGTCACCTCCATGGATCCCCTGTATTCCCACATTTTTCACTGCAACGAAGACATCCTGGAGGAAATCACTACCACTGATTTCCCTTGGAATACACTCCATCATCTAGAACTTTTCCTCTCACAAGAGGTCTCTCACCCACCTGATCGGTATCATCAAGATCCCGTAATCTTCCAAAACACCTCACAACACTCTCGCGATATCACCAATAGTGTCAATGCAAATGAGGTGTCATTGTGTGCCCACCATCCATATATAAGCCCTTCCTCCCAACTTCCACACTCAGTTACAGGAGCCCGAATCCTCTATTTATAGATCCATTTTCAGCCATGGGATCATGGTCCCACCATATACACAGTCACATTCCCTGGGTCACCATCCATACTCAGCCCCCGGGGAGCATTTTTCTCACAACACGTCTAGGTACGTCGCTCATGTTCAAAATTATCAAATAACAGTTATATGTTCTTTATTTCCAGATATTATTCATGTCAGGTATTTGATTTTCATGTGTGAAAATACTTGTTCATCAAAAACACTACATCCCCTTCAGGTATATGTTCAACACTGGCATGTAATCATTCCCTATGAATATCAATTGCATCCCCCAATTATATCCTCCAACAGTTACCTTTAGGGTCCTTACATATGGCTCTGCAGTACTGTCACCTCTGCTGCATTTTGGTATTGTCACCCAGTATCCCTCTTCCCCACATGATCTATCCCACTCATAGTTCCTCTTGGTACTTTGACACTCATGCTTCTTTCACCCCCTAGGAATGGGATTCCTGATAGTCTCATGCACTTTCGAGAAGAAGCCACATACTCCTTCTCATCATTTTTGTTATCTTTCCAACTGGACTCCCAGGTTATCTCATCTTAGTTCTATTTTAAGTGCACCTATGTAACATCACTAACCCTCCATTTCATTCACAATCAGTTTTCCCATCTGCAGATTTCCCTCCATTCATTTACCTCATACAGAAACCCACCCATGGGGGGCCCACCCAACACCAGTTCTCCACGCAAATTGTGCCTTCAAAGGCTAAGCCATCCTGCACTAGGGAACCCATTTATGTATCTGTACACTCATCTCAAATTATTCTTTATTTATTTGGCAATTGTAAAAATCCTTTTGTTTCCATCATTTACTTATCTTTTTGTTGTCACCCTTGACAACCTTCTTTTTCTGGCAAAGAAACCCATGTCTCCCTTGTTTGGGGCATCCACTATCCTCTACTCATGTTCGCATCATCCATAAACCCTAAGTACCCCACAGTCCATGTACCCCTGATCTCTGAGCTTGTCCACTTTGTCACGCCCCTGGACCAATTTCACCCCATGTCTAGTCATCCCCCTGATGCTAGATACAATTTCATGATTTATGCCAATCATCCTTACAACATACCCCCAACCAAGTGAAGTCTTGAGTCTCACTGCATATTGACTTCGTTCATGTTCCCTATCAATTCTTGATCTTATATCGTGGATTTCATGAAGCCCTTTTCTTCTTGGAGTCATGTCTCCCTTTCTGACGACATCAACACAGTTTCCAGAAGAGCGACAGTATCTTGACTCTAATTACCTTTACAATGAAGAGTCTCGAACGACACAAAGAGAACCATCATTTCTCTCTGATGTTGTTGACCCCCATAACATTCGACTTCAACAAAATCTCATGTTACGTGGGTCTTACTAAGTGACTATTGCAATTGTTTTATACCAGTCAAAGACCTCTGAATTTGTTAAGCCATGAATGACTACGAGTCATCAACACTTCTTATAGGTGTCCTTGCCTCTTTTCAGAGTATGTTCACCATCATAATTGTCATCTGTCGTTATCAAACCGCCCTGGAGGGCACTGCAATTATCTAAATCGGCATACAACCTCAGTTACTGTATTTCATTTTGAGTTACATGATACAAGCATGGGGCATGCCCGCATCATTTGTATACAGATTTTATTTTTCTCTCCCTAGAGAATGATTTGGGTCCCACAGTTTCCCCTCTCCCTCCGATGGATCGCTCTTCCAGTTCCTATCAACACTCTTCCTTACAATGGTATTCTCACTAGAAGAAACATTGATGTATTTCGGCTATACATATGATCCTAACCTCACACATCAGGGGGCATGTGTTATAACTAAAATTTTGTCCGCAACATTGCACGCAAATGGTTACAGAAATACAGTAATGCCAAACAACCATTAGTTCACCTACAACACCAAAAATGCATTTCCAAGAGGGAAACACTATACAACTGCGAAAAACATGGCATGTGTTGACTCACTAAAGGAAGCACATGCACAATGTGTTGGCCAAAGAAGCCCAAAAAGCGCACAATGCGCAATACGGGCGATTTTGTATGAGAAACGCCACGCACTCTTGTGAATGACACATTTATGTTTCTTGTCGGCCCCTCAACCACTTATGGACCAACTCCCAACTTGATTTGACCCTCAGATCTGAGATGAATCCGAATGGGGGTTTGGTCAAGGATGAAAGGGCTCCCTAAAGGGCCCCTTGTTCACACTAAGAACCAATTGAATATTTCCTTGAATACATGCTATAAATGGAGGCCATGGGTGCACTAAGAATTTAAGAATTTCATAGTATTGTTATGTTTCCACAATCCTCCCTTAAGAATCCTCTTTTCTTCTTGGAGCATTCTAGCAACATTCCAATAGGCCATTCCACTCACCTCTTGAGGGAATAGGCATTGATTTCTTCATCATTTGATTTATTTTTCACCATTGTAAGAAGATCTATCCATTAGGGAACTCAATAACCCTCCCAATGAGGAAGAGGGGACCCATAAGTCCTCCTTTCTCTATGGTTTTTTTCCAACTAATATAGTTATCCATTGGAGGCATAATCTTGGTCATTTGGTTTATTGTTTTTGGTTCAAAGTTTCTTATGCATTCTAGTTTTATTTCCTTAGTTGTTTCTAGTTTATTTACTTGTTTATTTCATGTTCTTGGATTTTTTAACTCATGCACTAACCTTTGTATTGTCTATCAGGCCCAACTAGACATGCAAGTTCCCTTGTTTTTCTCACCCAAGTGATGAAACAGACACAACACTCGGTTCAATGGAAAACTACAATGGACCTACAAATTTCTCATAGGTAGGGAATTC
Source organism: Picea engelmannii (assembly GCA_009831015.1). NCBI lineage: Eukaryota > Viridiplantae > Streptophyta > Pinopsida > Pinales > Pinaceae > Picea > Picea engelmannii. The sequence goes on from ML802357.1 coordinate 92,311, forward strand.
AACAACTATAGGATGAAGTGGATGCCTTTCGTATCGAGGTAGAATATCTTCACTACATACCTGTCTATTTGGAACAACCACCTTCTAGTTAGGAAATTTCATATGCATCTTTGTCTCCAACTCCTCCCAGGAAGATCCCAGACCTCAATTCGCCATCAGACTCTTCAGAAGAAGCTCAAGATGGAACTCCATTAGACAAATCTTAACCAGTATGCTTTGTTTTTGTTTTTTATACTTGGTATATTGTATAGATGGTATATTAGGCTCTATAGTAGTTGTAAGACAATTTTTGGGCTCGTAGTTTGGACAAATGCAAATAGGGATAAAATTTAGCCTGATTATGAAATTTACAGGCATATTTTGAATCTATAATGGTTTTCTTTGTGACTAGATCACAGTTCTTTTTTTAATACAAATTTTACTATTTTTATTAGAAAAGAAATATTGAAAGATGGTTTACATTGAGAGGGGTGGAGAATTAAATATAGCCTAAGGTGCCCCTTTATGAAGAGTGGTGACCTTTTGGTCATGACTATTTATAATTATTTATTATATTCCTTAATTATGATTAATTTGTTATTTGTTTGTTTTATTAGCTTATTATTTTTTTTATTACTTATTATTTTATTAATTCTTATGTTATGTTTATAACATTTCCTTACTCTTCAAAATTGGTTTTCCCTCAAAGCAATGAATTTTTCCTTCCCGTGACATTTCACCTTTATTCTATCTTTATTTGTGATTATTTGGTACACTTTCTTGCGACATAAGTATGGAATTTGTAAGTTCTTTTCACAAAATATTTTGGATTCCTAAATCAACTATTATGTAGGGAGCCATTATTCCTCAACTAAGGTGGAATATAACAAACCCTAGGTGGATTTATTTCTTCTTCTTGGATTGTAGCCTCGGTATTTTCCTTATAATTTTTCACAATGCATGTGATTGATGCTAATGATACCTATGGTGGTTCATTGTCATCAGAATCTAGCATGTCTTCCTCAATGGGAACATCTAACTCTTTTTTGTTAATGATTTTTCAATGATATAGTATTTTAGATGCACACATATGGTCTGAAAACCGAATTTTACCACATTTATGACATTTATTGTTCTTTATTTTTCTTCGTCATCATCATAGTTTCTTATGGACATGTCTAATTTCCTTTCATCTTCATGTTTTTTAGACTTCTGATTACTACATTTGTGACCTAGTGATCATTTTTCTCCACTGAACTTGCAATCGATGTCTTTTCATCATGAATACGTCTTATCGAATTTTTGTAATGATGACCTCTCAAACTTGTTCTCTGCATATTTAGCCTTACGCCTAGCTACTTCAACAAATAGAATGTGATGCATTTTTAATTCATTTTGGATATGCAGTTTAAGACCTGCCAAATAATATTGGAGTAATTTCTCTGTAGATATCCCAAATACTTGTTTGGCAAGATCTTCCCATTGATGTGTGAATTCATCGACACTTATGTTTTGTTTCATTCTGGTGAGTTTTGAAGAGAATTTGTTTTTCGTGATTCCCTGGAATCTCTTAAAAAAATTGTTTTTAAAAGAATGCAAGTTGTACAAGTGATTTTATTTCTTCAACCACATATACCAATTGTATGCTTCACCTTCTAGATGCATGCAAGAAGGTTTTACTTTTTCTTCATCTATTGCAATATTATATATACTGAAATATTCTTCGGCCTCGTTAAACCATGCAGACATTGATTTTCACTTGCGTTGTATTTTGAAAGTTCTACCTTGTCCCTAGGTGGGTATATCATCACGGGATGATATTAGGAGCCTCCTGATTGATTATAGAGAGGTGGTGGTGGTGGTAGTGAATATCTAGACGATCTTGAAGTACTCCATTTCTTGTTGTGATATCGAGAACCTTGATTTTTTAATAGCTTTACATTCTCATCATGTCTTTTACCCTGATCTTTCTTCATGTATTTATACTTTTGATCATGATCTTTCTTCATGATGTCTATGTTTTTTTTCATTTAGATCCTAAATTCTTCCATAATTTCACCTTTAATATTTTGTGTTATCTCTTGTTTGAGTGCATCATTAATTTTTTTTATCTCATCTTTTAGATTATCACGATTTTTGTTGACAACATATTTGAATGTATTGAATTCCTTTTCTATTTTTTCCAACTATTTTTTTAGATCATTCATACTTCTGGTGGTTGGAGGTGTATATTTGTGCACAATTTTGGTGATGTGGAGTAGCGAAGGTGGGGCGTCGAAGATATATATCTATAATTATATTTTCTTTCACACCTTTCCCATCTTCCTTTCACATTATTCACTTTTACGTGAACACTTATAAAAATTATCGTCCATGTAAAGAAACATTACTTTTACCTTGTTTTCCTTTTCATGTTACTCACTTTTACGTCAATACTTGTAAAATTTATCCTCCACGTAAATAAAGATTATATTTACTTTTTTTCCTTTTCATGTTATTCACTTTTATGTGAATACTTATAAAATTTATCCTCCACATAAAGAAGATTTATATTTCCCTTTTTTACTCCTCCATGCAAAAATTACACTCACCTTATTTGCTCCCAAATAAAAACATTTCCACTCACCTTATCTGCTCCCAAATAAAAACATTTCCACTCACCTTCATCAATTCCTTCTGATCCCATCACTCACTTCAGATTGATATTTTCAAACATGTATTGATACGAATGACATATTTTCATAAATATTCGATCAATATCTAGTTGATCCAAAAAATAAGAAGGGAAAAAAGAATTCCCTTTATTATTATTAATTTGTTATTTGTTTGTTTTATTATCTTATTATCGTTTTTATTACTTATTCTTTTATTAATTCTTATGCTATGTTCATAAAAATACATACACCAAGTTCCTTCTTTCTTAAGGACCATGACAACTAGTGACAAATAAGGGTTGTACTAAGGTGAATGACACCAATGAAAAGCAACTCTTAGACTATGTTTCTTATTTCATTTTTGGGGAAAAATGGATGGTGATACATGTGTAGATTGTATGGGAGGCTACTTGGTAAGAGTGGAATAGATTGATCATGTTCACCTTGTGAGGGTGGTATCCTTGGGAATATTCAAAGATATATTAGTGTTTTCCAAGACTAAATACAAGTTACGATGAAGGGATTGAAAAGTTGTCTCAAAGGATTGAATGGCATGGAATTGAGACAAAATGCCTAAATTCCATTTTTTAATAAGATTTTCCATATGTTGGGGGTTGATGATCTTGGAAGAGCTAGATGTAATCACTTTAAAAGTGTAGATATTCCCCTCCTTCTAGAAACTCATGTATAACTCCTAGAAATCTATGGTGATGGGTCCTAATGTTTGTAACCATTCAACACCCAAGACAATGTCACAATCACTCATTTCAATAGAAAAAATGTGGGTTTTTAGGGAATAACCACCCATTTGAATCCTCGCATTTCCACAATCACTGCCACATTTCATAGGACCTCCATTAGCAATTGTGATTTGGAAATTGTTCACAACATGGACGTAGTAGTGGATTTCTTGGGCTAGAAGATGATGAATGGTGTTATGGGTGATACTACCATCAATTAATACAATGATTTTGTAGTATTGCATAACCCTTAAAATTTAAACATAACTAGGTATACAAAGAATATAATTGAAAAATAACTAGAAACAAAAGGAAATTCGATGAAATTTGTAAAATATACCCCTGTATATTGATAATGCAAAGGAGGAAAAAAATGTTCACATGCCTCTTAAGGCAAGGTGGCATTTCACTAAGAAAAACTCCAAATACAAAACATAATACAAACATTCCATGGTCTCGTGTCTCATGAAAAGACACTAACTACTTGTGGTCCTATCACTAATGGGTACTACCTACCTAGTGGGACTTGTAAAATGGACCCTTTTACATTAAATAACTATCCACTATTATCCAATGAGACTTATTCAAAGAGGATGGACACATACAACAATTAACTAACTCCTAGGTATCTTAAAGTAGGGAGGATAGGATAGGACCCCAACATGACCTCCCCCTTCAAAAGTAGTGCTTCCCTCAAGGTTGAAGATGAGGAAAGTGTTGCAGAATCATTGTTGGTTTTCATGCAGTGTATTTAGGTGGCATGTATTTCCATGAGACTAGTACTTCCTTGATTGTGTGTTGGAGCAATTGATGATATCTAGTATCCAATACTACTTATAGATAAATCCAAATGGAGCCTTCTTCATTAATTTTTGGTAAGTTGGTTTTCACCTTGCACTTCAATCCCACATCCTTCTTTAGAAAATACACATGAAATACTGGATGAATTTTGGAGTGGGATAGAAGAACCAATTTGTAGGCAACTTTTCCAATGCCCCGGATGATCTCACAGGGTCCATATAACTTTGGTGCTAATTTATGTGGTGTTTTTTCTTTGAGTGATGTTTGTTTATAGGGTTGAAGGAAAAGAAACACTCAGTTCCCTACTACAAAAAAACATTCAAATCTATTTTGGTTCACTTGTTGCTTGATTACATTTTGAGCCATAACCAAATTGTCCTTTAGTATTTAGAGAATGGATTTTATATTGTGGAATGTGTGATCCACTACCTAAACCTTGGAAGTTCCTAGTAAATATGAAGTGACTGAAAATGGCATTTTTCCATAAATGGCTGCATATGGGTTCACTTTGTATCTTCATGATAAGACGTATTGTACCACCATTATGTTAGGGGAATCCACTATGCCCATTGGTGTTTTTTTTAATGGAAAAGAATCTCAGATAGGTTTCTAGAAACTTGTTCATTACTCCAATTTGACTATCTATTTGGGGGTGATATGAAATGCTCATTTTGAACTAGGTACCATGTAGTTTAAACAACTCATACCAAGATTTTATAGTGAATTTAGGGTCCCAATATGAGAAAATGGAAGTGGGCATGTTATTTAACTTTAAAATGTAATCAAGGAAGACTTGTCAACTAAGAAGTGGATAAATGGATGTTGTGAGGCATAAAAATGAGAATATTTGGAGATATGATTAATGACCATCACCATGATCATGGATTTGTTGCCTGCCCTTGGAAATCCCACTATAAAATATCATACTAATGTCATCCTATAAGTGTGTTAGGATTGGTAGTTGTTTCAATGCCCTTGGTATTTATCATCTCCACTTTGTTTCTTTGGTAGGTGTCACAGGTTGCAACAAAATCTTATATATAATTTTTCATGTTGACTTAGGTGGACATTGGTGGCCGCCCACCTTTTCTACTAACTCAACATGGGTCTCCATATTGGAATTTTTTTAGGTCCTAAATTTTTGGGGTCATTTTGATACCCTAAATGATTTTTTTTTCCATTGAGGGGCCCATGGTTTCCATGGAATCATTAGACGTACCAACAATTGTACTTCTCAATTATATCTTTCTAATGAGCTACTGCATGCCCTAAATGGAGATTGTAAGAAAAATGTTTTCCCCTAGGAAATTGACGTATCAACCATCCACCTTAGGTCCCACGACTCTTTTGGTGCTTTGTCTCCTAGTGTTAGGGTTTTGGATATTTAGGGTTTTACCTCTTAGGGTTTAGTAATTTATGTTAAAATTCCATTTCAGCCTCATGTAATGTCATCTTGAAAATGAGTGTAGTTGATACCTCTCTCTTCAGAGATAATTTACCATCATTCTCACTAATTTGTATTGCTTTTCATTTCATTGTCTTATGCTATTTAATTTATTAATAGAATCTTGTTCACTATATTATTGTTATCCCTACAATATTTATTTGTGTGTGTGTCTCTGTGTTTCCATTCTTATTCTTTCATTTGATTTCATTCTCTATATTATCCAGATCAGTGGTATATGGAAAACTAATCTACTCTTTACTTTTTATTATTGCATATCCCCAACGAGGTTAGGGTATAGAGAGTTGGGTGTCAAAATATTTTTTCTTGGGGAACACCACTCTCACTGGCCCAAGTAGCCTCCCACGGTGAATTAAAGGAGAGACTATGGAAAACAATATCCTATCAATTTTTTTCTCGAGGAAGCCCTTGCATTACAGAGGAACAAGATGATGGAAATATTTTCTCAAATCCTTAGACGAATACCAATGGCGACCAAGTCATTTTAAAAAACCAACAATTTTGGAGGTGTGACACCCTTCAAGGTACAATTCAAATTTGGTATTCCATTATTTGAAGGAAATATAGATGTAGATTCTCTGTATAAATGGTTAAATTTGTTAGAGAGTAATTACTTTGTTCAAAACTTTTCAAACATTGAAAATATAAATTTTTCCCTCCTTAAGGCCCTTCCCCATGTCAAAGATTGGTGTGAATGTTACTAGGAGATCCATTATGGAGATGAGTATACAACATTTAGGAAACAAACCCACTTGGGAAATGTTTTTTGATGCCCTCAAAGAGGAATTATACTTAGTTGGAAACTATGATGACTAGTACACAAGATGGATAGTACACGAGATGGACAATTCTATGTCAAGGGAGAGACTAGACAATGTTGGAGTACACCAATATCTTCCATAACTTGTACTCAAATATAGTTATCAAAGACTTCAAGTGATACTTGGTTTTGATGTGCCACAATTTCCTACATAGGTACATCCAAATAGAGATGTATTTATTGGACATATCCTCACTAGGAGATGCTTATCGATATGTTATCAAAATCGAGAAAACATTTAAGTAGAGGAATAAGTAGGAGTTTGGGTCTAAAAATATGTTTCAATAGAATCTTGGTAAAGGTGGCCCCAAATAATAGAATAGAGGACAAATAAAGGATAACCAACCTCAAGACAACCAATCCAAGCCACAGGAAAATAAGGGTAATGAGAAGTCTAATAACGACACTGGAAAGTGGTGTGAATTCCACAAACCCCCTAGCACAACACTGATGAATGTCACTTGAAAAACTCATTATTGGCCAAGATGAAAGAAAAAGCATCAGACTCTAGATTAGACTCTGATTCAGAGTAAGATAAGGGGATTTGTATCATCAACATGGAACCTAGTGCTACCATTGAAAATGAAAATATCCAAACAGAAGCGTCAGAGGATCCCGAGGAGGGGGATAACCTATTCCATTTACAGATGTGGGTGAAGGGGACACCATTGCATTTCATTGTTGATAAAAGTATCCAAAAAAACTGGATATAGATCAATGTCATCAAGATATTGAATTTTCTGATAGCACCACACACCCAACCATACACCATCAATCGGTTGATCTAGGGAGGATACCTCCACATCAACAAGCAATGTTGCATGTCCTATGACATCAATCCTGTCAAATATCAGGTATTGTGTGATGTTTTCCCACTTGAAGTTTGTGATGTTCTTTTAGGAAAACCCTATATGTGGAAACATCATGTTGTTTATGAGTCTAGGTCTCATAGTGCCATTGTTACTTTAGGAGGAAAAATATATTGGGTACTATAGGTAGTCTCGACTACTATAGTTTCTTTGATCTCAACAAAGCAGTTTTGAAAGGTAATCTCTCAAACTGAAGAAAAAAAAAGAGGTATATTCATGGTTTGACCGAAAGATGAATGGAAGGTCATTATGACCACCACTACATCAAACATGGGGTCTCTCTACAAAGAGAGAGTAGGTAGACATGATTTTATAAGAATACAAAGATATGTTTTCTTCCCCTGTGGGGGTGCCTCTACACTGTCATTTCAAACATTCAACTGAATTGATACCTAGTGCTCCTTTACCTAATGTCTTGATATATAGACTCTCTCTTCTGGGGATTGAGGAAATAAAATTTCAAATTCATGAGCTTATCCAAAAGGGCCACATTCAACCAATATCCTCACCTTGTGGGAGATGATTTTATTGGTGCAAAAGAACAACACATGGAAACTTTGTATTGATTAGAGATCCCTAGAAAACATTGCCATTAATAAGTGATACTCAACCCCCTATATTGATGATCTTCTTCATCAAAATAATATTTCCAAGTTATTTAGTAAGATTTATCTGGATTCATTCTACCACTAGGTCTTGATTGAACAAACTGATGTATCGAAGACTTCCTTAAGGTATAAAGAAATTCTTTTTGAGTGGTTGTTCATTCCTTTTGTCTTGACTAATGCTCTGAAAATGTTCATGAGGATGATGGATGATATCTTGAATCCATTCAAAAAAACTTTTGCGGTTGTAAATTTTGATGGAATTCACATCTTCAATAGAACTTGAGAAAAACATTTGCATCACATTCAATAGATCATTTTCAAAAACAAAATTTATATGTCAGTCAATAGAATTTCTCATTTGGAATGAAGAGAATTAAATATCTAGAACACATCATGGATGAACATGGGATGCATGTGGACCCAACCAAGATCCAAGTCAGTCATGATTGGCCAATACTTATGACTCTAACAAAGCTCTATAACTTCTTGGGACTTTCCAACTTCTACTGTAGTTTCATGTTAGGGTTCTCTCATATCACTTGTCCCTTGATCCAAGTGACCAAGGGTGGATATAAGCCTACATTTTCCTGGTCTTAGTCACAATAGAAATAATTCGAGGATGTAAAATTTTGCATCTTCTCAGCACCAGTCCTCACTCTTCCAGACCTACAATAACCATTTGAGATTAAGACATATTCCTTTGAATATTATATTAGTGTAGTCTTCATTCAACATGGACATATAGTGGCCTATTAGAGAAAGAAACTCTCTGACATTGTTTGCAGGTATCCCACCAATGACAAGTAGATGCACTCCATTGTGTAGGCATGCCGAAAGTAGAAGAATTATAATTTGGGAAAGGAAATAATTAACCACATTGCTCACAAGCCTCTACAATCCATGCTGATGCCAACCTCCCCTCCTCTCCTTCAGGGCTCACTCGACCTCCGGGTACAGGGTCATTAAAGTCACTGAACAAAATGGTTTGTTGGGCTCCTGATGGAACCGATTTAACTTGACACAGGCCCTTTGCTTTCTCAGCGCAATTATGTAGCACATGCAAACCCTATCCTTATCATTTTTCAACTCTTAATGCCAATGCCTCTAGCTCCATGTGATAGGATTTCTCCTTGATGTGACCATGGAATATGACCGTGGGTGAGCTCCCTTCGCGATCCCGTGCTTCATAACTTTCATGAGATTCTTTCTCCTTTTTCTCGACTCCAGAATCGGTGAATCTTCTGAGACCAAATCTAAGGTCCACGTCCTCCTAGTGATCAGCAACTATGACTAGCTTCATGAGTTCGGACTTCGTAATTCCTCTCTTCTCCCGACTCTTCTTTTCCCAACTTGTGTATCAGCGAAGTGTTGGTCTCTCACCACGTGTCCTATCCCAATGGAAGACTAGGCTTACTTCGGCTTTCCCAGCTCTTCGGGTATTCTCTCCTAGACTTTTATCTGATGGGTTCTTCCTCTGAAATGCATGGATCTCTGCCATGTGCCTTATGGATCCAATGGTCTAGAAACACATCGTGTCTTGCGACTTTGCGAAGATATATTTTTACTCCTGGAATACCTCTCGAAGTTCCTGCTCCCAAACCTCTTGATATTCTACCACCTGTCTCCTCCGACAATGGATAATTTTTGGGCATTCAGGACTTCAGTAAGTCCTTGACCCCTTTTCACACTTAGTTAAATTTCTTTGTTTCGAGACTTAGGTTGTTCTCGAACTCTTTCTGCACTCCATACTGACCCTCTACACAGAATCTTATGCGACTTTGCTCGGCTTGAATACCTTCAAAGTTCATTGTTCCTCTATGAACTTCCTCGTGCCCTCTTGGAAACTTCTCTCTCTTCCTCCTAATCTTGTAAGATGGACTTATAGTATATTTGGCGCACTCCTTGCACTAAACTTTGTTCTTCAATGAATTCTCCCTTAGCTTACAAAAGGGTTTAAGGCATCTCCTTTACGTTGTCGATGCACTCTTGCAAAACCTTCCCTCCTTAGAATGTTATTTAATTCTGGGATTCTCTTAAGGGTTCCAACACTTCCAACTATTTTGTCCTTGTGCATGCTCACACTAGCTCGATGCCCTCCTGGAAAAGTGTTTCAGAGTGTTCAGTAACTCTGAATTATGTTTCCTCCCACACAGTATTTCTTTCCAAAGTAATTAACCACCTTGAAATTTATCCCCAAGTATGTGAATTAACCTAGTGTGTCCTCCTAGATGCTTCTCTTCTGACTCCACTGATTTCAAACACGCACTCCTTGTGTCGACTCACAAATTTTCCTCTCTCTTTTGCGCACTCCTTGCACTTAGACTAGAGAACTAGACTTAATTCAACACACTCGTTGATAGAAAACTGTATTTCTATCCCTACATATGATTTCTGACATTCATCTACAATTCAAACGCATGTAAATGACATTCATAACACAACATCCATTACACAGAATTTGAAAAAAGGAAAAACTATTATTTTATATTAATGGTAGAATGTCAAATTAAAATAGTGGAGTTTGAGCTACAATTGAGTCTCTTCTCTCTATGTTTCTCTCCTGGCTAACTCTATCTTATCTAACCTCCTACAACCCAACACAGCCTAACCTTTTTACTTTGAAACAATTACAAAGATTTATACAAGAGGGGCTCGAAGAGCTTCCCTCGCATGCTAAACTAGTGGTGTCAAATCACCATTCAAAATGCCTATCGAAAGGGAAAATAGAAATGATGTTAATCTGCTCCAAATCGGATGCAGATCCATTCTGTCGTCAACCACTTAATGGCGACCTTATCTCCAGCTTGTGAGAAAGCATGATTTGGCTCTTACATATTGTCCTCCTTAATTTCCTGGATCACGCTTGGTATTCTCGAGGAAAAAATGAGAGGGTGGTGCCTCTCCTCTGTTAAATGTGCACCATGCATGAAATCCAACTGGTGCATGTTGAGGTGGAGAGATGTTCCTGCATCATACTCCACAGCTACGAAAATCATGAGCTCCTGCTAGATCCCAAACTTTCTCCACTCCTGCATCATCCTTGTTGGTCGTGCAGGATTCCTTTTGTCCAGATTCATCGCACTAACTAATTCCTCTTCCAACTCCAACATCATATTCCTTATCTCCTCAACTACTTCATCCAGATGCTCCATCATATGTCTCTCCTTTTGCAGACTAGCTTGTTGCACTTCTCCCTTGTATTTAGGTAAATCACACTGATATCCCAAGGTATCTCTCTCATATCTCATGGCCTTGACTTGCCACTCTGTCGCATCCTCCACTTATGCAGTCTCAATACTGAACTGTCATTCATCTACCTCCTCTGACATATTGACCCCTATAATTTCACGGCTGGCTCTGTCCCAGCTTCCACCAACTGCTCCTTATGCTGGTGTGTCTCCTTTAGCATGGCTATCTCTTGGGAACCACCTAATGGTTATGGACTATCTAACCAATCCTCCAGTTCCTTTAACTCCAATTCCCACTGAGTGAGTAACTCAACTGGGATTTCTCCTTCTGTTGGGACAGCCATCTATATATGTTCCTCCTTCATGACAGTCTCTACTTGTTATCCTTTTGTCGCATATGTAACATTCGTGCTAGACTCTCCTCACCCGCTTGGTAGGAATATCTCAACTCCTCCAATGATCATAACGGTCCTTTGATCCTTCTCCTCGATGATAGAAGTTCTCAACTTCTCATCATATTCATTCACATGGTTCACAGTTCTGTGTGAATATTCCTCTAAGCGAGGTCTTTCTTCTGCCTCCTCCAGATGTGAACTCTCAACTGAGATCATCCCCCTTCTCTTACCCACCTGGAAATTTGGGATGTCTCCTCTGCCCACCTGGAATTTTACGAGACCCATTGATCCCTTCACCTTTCCCACTTAGCAATCTACAATACCCTTGCCATATAACTTTCCCTTATGACTGAGGTTTTTAGCATGCCTCAACCACATTTTTAACCCCTTTTGTTTCCCTTTGGCCAAAAACTTTTGAACATGCCATTTCGATGTCCTCTTCAAAGGCTATTCATACCTCCAATGTACCTTCGCCTCCTACTGCATTTTGAATGCTAGCCTCTCCATCTATGCTCTAATTTCGCTGAGCTCCTTGTCCATCTCCAATCTGCTCTTTGTTGGGTAGACTCTCCCTTGACCATGCTCATGAATTCCAACAACCATATTTCTTCACCTACAACCCACCTGATTGTTTAACATCTACTTCACACCTTGCAACTATTTCAACAGAGTACTACGCTCTGCCTCCCTTGCTTACATAAATCAAATATGCATTAGCTCTGATATCTTTGTTGCCTACGATCTGTAGAAAAAACAAGATCTGATACCACTTATGATGCCCGACCTCCCCACCTCTCCTTTGGGGATGAATCCACCTCCCAGTCTAGGATCTTTCAATTCACCGAACTGAATGGTTCATCGAGCTCCTAATGGAACCAATTTAACTTGAAACATTCCCTTTACTTTCTCAGTGCGGTTATGTACCACCCGAGGACCCTATCCTTAGCGTTTTTCAACTCTTAACACCAACATCACTAGATCCCTGTGCTAGGAATTCTCCTTGATGTGACCACGAACTATGACCATGGGCCAGCACCCTTCGCGATCCCATGCTTTGTAACTTTTGCAAGCTTATTCCTCCTTTTCCCTGATTCCCGAATCAGCGAATCTTCCGAGACCATATCTATTGTCCACGTTCTCCTCACGATCAACGGTTGTGACCAGCTTACAAGTTCGGACTTCATGAGTCCTCTCTTCTCTCGACTCTTCTTTTCCCAACTTCTATATCAGTGAAGTGTTGATCTCTCACCAAGCATCCTATCCCAATGGATGGCTAGGATTACTTTGGCTTTCCCATCTCTTCAGGTATTCTCTCCTCAACTTTTCTCCGATGGGTTCTTCCTCCCAAATGTGTGGATCTCTGCCATGTGCCTTTTGGATCCAATGGTCCAGAATCACCTCTCGTTTCGTGACTTCATGAAGATCTTTGTTTGCTCCTGGAAAACCTCCCAAAGTTCCTTCTCACAAACCTTTTGATATTCTGCCACCTGTCTCCTCCGACGATGGATGATTTTCCGACCTTTGGGACTTCGGTAAGTCCTCAACCCCTCTGCAAACTTAGTGCAATTTCTTTCTTTAGAGACTTATGTTTTTCTCGAACTTTTTTTTCACTCCTTACAGAATCTCTACATAGACTCTTCCATGACTTTGCTCAACTTGAATACCTTCAAAGTTCACCGTTCCTCTGTGACCTTCCTCGTGCCCTCCTGACAACTTCTCTCTCTTCCTCTTGATCTTGTAATATTTAATTATAGTATCTTTGGTGCACTCCTTTCACTCATCTCTATTCTTCGACGAATTCCCCCTTAGCTTACAAAAGGGTTTAAGGAATCTCCTTTATTTTGTCAATGCACTCTTGCAAAACCTTCCTTCCTCAGAATGTTCAGAAATTATGGGATTCTCTTAAGGGTTCCAACACTTCCAACCATGTTTTCCTTTTGCACGCTCAGGCTATCTTGATGCCCTCCTAGTAGAGTGTTTCAGAGTGTTCAATAAATCTGAACTGTGCTTCCTCCCACAGAGTCTTTCCTTCCAAGGTACTTAACCACCTTGAAATTTCTCCCCAAGTATGTTAATTAACCTAGTGTTCCCTCCTAGTATATTCTCTTATGACTCCACTAAGTTCAGACACACACTCCTTGCTTCAGCTCACAGAGTTTCCTCTCTCTTCCACACACTCCTTACACTTAGTGATCCAGATTATTTTGAGAACGACATGAAGACATAAATATAACTGACATATAACAATAAAATACACAAACATATAGAAGAGAACAAATAAATATAGTGAAACCCAACTTCTATTATTGAATAAGATAGAAAAACATTGTAGAATACAAACTCGAAAAATGGGGTAGCTTATCTCTGAAAAGAAAGAGATGTTGGCTACGCTTCATTCACAAGAAGATTTACATCACACTCCATTGCATGCTTAAAGGGCCTCCTTCACCTCAATTTTCTATGAAAGAGTGAGAGGAGAACAATTCCCATGATGCATGTGGGATAAATTGGAATAAGTTTATAAAATTCCATAGGCATGTAAAATACTAGTACTTCTCGGGAGGTCACCCATCCCAGTACTACTCTAGCCCGAGCACGCTTAAATGCAGAGTTCTAATGGGATCTGATGCATTAATGCTATGTTGTAGGAATGTACATAAAACCATTACATGATGTTTGTAATTAATAAATGAAGATGACATTACATTCCATTCCCCATCAAAAGGGTGAATTCCATGGTTTATCAAAACCACTGGCTCAAAATGGTGATTCAGTGGAATAGGTGGATGGCCATCGAGATCCATATGGATCATTAATCCCTCCTTAGGAAGAAATGGTCTCCATTGTGTTGAGTGCCCAAGGGAGAGGGAAAATTGTTTGTTGAATCTGCATCTTGATGAGATGCTTGCCTTGTTGGAAAAGTTGCGCTTCTTAGCTTTTTGAAGGCTGTCATGAACCTATGGTCGGAAGGGTTGGACCTTTTTAACTAGTCTGCCTATATGATATGTGTGTGTGTAGAAGGAATATTTGTGCTTTGTTGCAGTCTTATCGACCTACTTCTGTTGGATAGAAGGTGATTGGTCCAAGGCTGTAGTGGTTGTAGTATCCTTCTGTTCACCTTTTGAATAGATTGTGAAGAAGCTAAATTTTGTAGTATGAGATACTACCTTGCGGCACTGTTTAGGTGGGACATTAGTCGGAACCACCCTTGGTATCCTGTAGAGATGACCCCCCAAAGTAACAATCAAACTATGGGGTTGAGTCTCATAGATAGCATGGTGCTTCCACATATATGGTTGGCCCAAGAGAACATCACATAAATCCAATGGGGAAACATCACATAATACCTCGTCCTTGAAGGGATGGATGTCGTATGACAATCGAAACTGTTGGTTGACACAAAGATCTTGACCCTGGAGAAGCTACCCAACATTGTATGGTTGTGGGTGTGGTGTTTTTGGAAAATCAAACTACTTGACAACCTCTGTTGATATGATGTTCTTTTGGCTTCTGGTATCAACAATAAAATGAACTGGGGTCCCGTTCACCCACATATGTTAATGGAAGAGTCATTCCCCCTCATTAAGATCCTCTTCTGGTCGGATTTTTGTAGTTGCGACAATAGTAGTGGGTTCTGCATCAATGATCTGTCTCCTTTTATTATTTTTTGAATCAGGGTCCAAGTCGAGGTTTGACTCTTTGTCTTTGAGCTCAACCACCAATGACTGTATTGAGTGACATTCATCAGTGTTGTGCCAAGGGTTGTTGTGGAACTCAACACCACTTTCGGGTTTCTTTCTTAGACTTCCCATTACCCTTATTTTCTTGCATCTGGGATTGGATCTCTTGAGGTTGGCCTTCCTTTCTCTGTTCATTCTTCTCCCACTTACTATGTTGGTTGAATTTCTACTCAATTTTGACTCCATATTGATAAGCAACTCCCAATGAGGAGATGTCCAAGAAATCCATCTCTATTTGGATGTACCTATGTATACCAATACGGTACTTAAAAACCAGGTGCCGCTCAGAGTCTTTGATACCCATCTTTGAGTGCAAGGTATGAAATATGTTGTTGTACTCTGGCACTGTCTGGGCTCTTTTCTGACACAAAGTTGTCCATCTCATGTATTGGTCATCATAGTTTCCAATAGGGTAGAACTCCTCCTTTAAAGAATCTACAAAGGTTGCCCAAGTGGGTTCTCTCCCAAAAATTGTAGATTCATCCATGGTGTACCTCTTCGAGTAACCTTCCCACCAAGATATGACACGAGGAAGGGAGTTAAGGAGCGCAAAGGTGATATTTTCACTGTCAAATATTTTTTGGACAGAGTAATAACATTCTAGCAGATTCAACCATTTTTCTAGAGAATATACATCTATATGGCCTTCAAATAAGGGGATATCAAAATTGACTTGTACCTTGAAGGGTGTCACACTTGAAAAATGGTTGCTTGTTGAAAATGCCTCGGCTGCTCGCATCGGTAGTCTTCGAAGAATCTGAGCGAAGTTGTCCATCATATTGTTCCTTTGTCGCACGAGGGATTTGATCTGGATTTATGTAGGAACACAATGAAATACATAAATAAACATAAACACAGATATGCAGCGGAAATAAGACTTCATTTCATTAATAACCAATGACTGAAATATGCTTACAGACAGAATGGAAATAAACTAGCTAGGCGTTGGTAGCTTATCTCTGAGAAGAGATGTGGTCGCTACTCGCATCTGTGAGAAGATGATTACAATGAGGCTCTAAAGGCCCTTTTACAATAAACGGGAATGCCAAAAGTCCTAGACATCCAAAAACCTAACCCTGGGAGATGAAGCGCCAAAAGTCATGTGGGCCCCGTTTGGGTAAATTGGTACATCAACTTCCTGGGGTCGTAACTTTTGCATACGATCTTCGTTTTAGGCGTATGATAGCCCATTGGAAAGATCTATCTGAGGAATAAAACATTTTGTACAAAATTTCATGAAATTTTGCGACCACAACATACCCCAAAAAACATCGTTTAGGGCCTCAATACGGCTCCAGAAGTTCAGGACCCGAAAAACTGCTAAAAATAGTAAACTGTGCGAAAACTAAAAAACTGAAAGAAGAAATGGTGGGGGTCCAAGTGGAATAGGTGGGTGGCCTCCAATGTCCACCTAGATCATTCCTCCCCCCTTATGAAGCAATGGTCCCCATTACGTTGAGTTCCTCCATGAGATGAGGAAACTTCTGCTAAACTTGGTCCCTGGTGAGCCATTTGCCTTGGTGAAGGAGTTGGCCTGCTTTGACAACTCGATATAGTGATATCCTTTGTTTTCGGGTGTGCTTGATCTGTGTATACATGATCTGATCAGTTCTGGCTTGTTCCATGCAGTCTAGATTTAACTCTGTTGGTGTGATTTGTTCTGCCATGTCGGATGTGTCTAGTAGAGGTGGAAAGTAGGGCCAAAGGCGGTCCACATTTGCAAGATACCAGATATATAAAATATGCAGAACAGAAACGAAATGCTAGAAATAACAGAATAACAGTGAAGTATCCAGCATAATCTTCACAATACACAGAAATGATATACGAAATAGCAACAGAAATAGCACTTGAACAGAA
>ML802357.1:115762-137688 GCA_009831015.1 Picea engelmannii
CTTGAAAGGGGTTGTGGCTAGTTGAGCTATGGAGAGCCCAGTTGTAGTTGTGTTGTACATAGGGGAGGCTCTCATCCCATGTGCGTGGATGCTTTGAATTGTACATGCGCAGAATGTGTACGATCATCCGGTTGACGACCTCTGTTTGGCCATCTGTTTGCGGATGGAAAGCTGTGGACTTGGTGAGCTTGGTGTCCAACATCGACCAGATGCTGGACCAAAATGTACTGAGGAACCTACTGTCTCGATATAATATGATAGACTGTGGGATCCCAAAGTGTACCCACACTCGTTCAAAGAAGAGTTTAGCAGTGGCTTATACTATGATATTCTTCTTGCAGGCCATCATAATGGACATCTTCAAGAATCGGTCGACGACCACAAAAACAAAGTCATTGCCATGCTTAGTAGAAGGAAGGCCCAACATGTAATCCATAGAGATGGATTCCCAAGTTCGACTGGGGGTAGGAAGCGGAGTATAGAGGCCTTGCTTCTTGATGGTCGGTTTGGCAATGGCATAAGTAGTGCAGGACTTGATGTACTTCCCAACATCTTATCGAAGGTTCGGCCAATAGAAATACTTTTCCAGTACTTCCACGGTTTTCTCAACCCTGAAATGCCTAGCGAATCGACTGTAGTGCGCCTCCCAAATCATCTTGGCACGCTCGGTTGAAGGAACACAAAGGTTTCCCAAGTGACAAAGAAGGGAATCCTCGAGGTGAAAATTGGGAACTTGCTTACCCTCCAAGAGCGTATTGTATGTGTGGCCAAATTTTGGATCACTTGTGTAGAGAAGCGGCCAATTGGAAGTATCGTGCCCACAAGAGTTGAGCAAAGTGGTTAGCGCCACGATGGGTGGTCGACTAAGGCAGTCTGCAACATTATTGGTGCTTCCTTTTTTTTTACTTAATGTTCAAATGAAACTGTTGCAAGTATGTGGACCACTTCTGATGGCGATCGTTCTGCAACTTCCCTTGTGTCTGTATGAACTGCAGGGGTCGGTGGTCTGTGTGGATGACCGTTTCCTTTCCCAAAATGTAATGCTTCCATTGCCAAAAAGCCTACACAATGGAATACATTTCTTTGTCATAAGTGGGATACTTCCGAACTGTGTCAGAAAGTGTCTCACTGTGATATGCCACTGGATGCCCATGTTGAGTAAGGATTGCCCCAATAGCATAGTCAGAGGCATCTATCTCGATCTCAAATGGTTGTTGCAAGTCTGGTAATGCGAGCACTGGTGTAGATCAGAGGCGATGTTTCAACTCCCCGAACGCCTTCTGTTGAGATTCAGACCACAATAATTTTGCTTTAGCTCCTCCCTTGGTGACTTGACTCAAGGGCCGAGTGATATGAGAGAATCCCAACACAAACCTGCGGTAGAAATTGGCAAGACCTAAAAAGCTACGGAGCTCTATTAGGGTGGTTGGGGCTGGCCAATCTCGAATGACTTGGATCTTTGTTGGATCCACATGCACCCCCCGCTCATCAATAATGTATCCCAGATACTGAACCTGGGTTATGCCAAAAGTGCATTTCTCCAAACTCGCACACAACTTGTGTTGCCGCAGTGTTTGGAGGACCTGTCGGATATGGTGGAGGTGCTCTTCCCAAGTCTAGCTAAAGATCAGAATGTCATCCAAGTACACCACTACAAATGAGTTGGTGAATGGCCACAGGATTTCATCCATTAGCCTCATGAAGGTTGCAGGGGCATTCGTCAACCCGAAAGGCATGACCAACCATTCGAAAAGGCCCTCTTTGGATTTGAATGCAGTCTTCCACACATCAGAGGGTTCGATTGGTACCTGGTGATACCCAAACTTCAAGTTGATCTTGCTGAAATATTTTTCCCCCTTGAGTTGGTCCATAAGGTCATCAATCTGTGGGATTGGGTACCTATTCCGAACAGTGATCTTGTTCAGTGCCCGATAATCAATGCAGAGTATCCAAGTCCCATCCTTCTTCTGCACCAATACGATCGGGCTCCCACGGGGTGATGAACTCGGTCGGATGTGACCTTTATGCAACAGCTCCTGAATCTGCCTCTTGATTTCGTCATTCTCCAGGACAGAGCGCCGGTAAATGGGTCCACTGGGCAGCGGTGCACCTGGGGTCAGATCAATGGGGTGCTTGACCTGGCAGCGTAGAGGCACCCCTGCGGGGGAGGTGAAGATGTCCTCGTACTCCTCAATGACCTTATCCATTTGTTGTTTTCGTGCAGTGGGGCCTTGTCTGGAGGTCATGGCCACAGTATTCCGCTTTCCCTGAGGGCGGATCATCAGGAAAACAAATTTCCTGGTTTTGGAAATGAGCTTACTGCATTGTTTTGCAGTAACCAAAGAGATGGTGGTAGGAGGTGCTATCTCTGGTATCCTGTATAGCTTATTGCCCAAATTTATAATAACAGCATGAGGCCTGGACTCATACACAGCATGTCGCTTCCACAAGTACGGTTGGCCTAATAATATATCAGAAACATCAAGATGAGCAATGTCACATAATACCTCATCCGTGAAGGGCTTGATGCTGTAGGGAAGGTGACATTGTCGACTGACGCAGAGGTCCCGTCCTTGGTGCAACCACCCGATGGTGTATGGTTGTGGGTGTGTTGTGGTCGGCAAGCCCAACCACTTCACGACCTCTACTGAGATGAGGTTCTTCTAGCTCCCGCTGTCGACAATGAACTACAACAGGGAACCCTTTACCCACATATTGGAATGGAAGAGACGCTCTGCCTCCTCTGGATCTTATGGTTCCTCCTTCTGGATCTTTGTGGTGGCAACGGTGGCATTGGGCTCCGCATCGATAATATGCTTCCCCCTATCATTCCCCTTGTCAGTTTCTGATTCATATTCGGAGAATGCATCTGATTCAGAAGCCTTAAAATCGGCTACCAGTGACTGCTTGGCCCGACACTCACTTGTGTTGTGAGTGGAGCTCTTATGGAACTCACACCACTTCCCCGTGTTCTTTTTTGGCTTCGTGGTGTTGTTCTTTGCTTGTGGCTTTGGCGGGTTGTCCTGGGCTGCCCTGCCTTAGCTTGGTCCTTTGTTTTGCGGTTTGGGAGTACCTTTCCTGTGCTTCTGATTTGCAGACCCAAAGTCTCGCTTCTTTTGTTTGAACTTCTACTCAATCTTGGCAGCATATTGGTATGCCACACCAAGTGAGGAGATGTCGAGGAACTCCATTTCCTCCTGAATTTATCTGTGCAGACAACTGTGGTACTTTAACACCAAATTTTTCTCTGAATCTTTGATACCCAACTTTGTGCGTAGGGTATGAAACAGATTTGTCATCTCATGCACATCTTGGTCCCTTTTTTGCCGCAACGTAGTCCATTGTATGTATTTGTCCTCATAGCTCCCCACGGGATAATATTGTTCCTTGATGGCATCTCAGAAAGAATTCCATGTGGGTGTGGCCGAGAACAAAGAGGGTTCTCCCTCGCCATCTTGCTCCGAGTAGGTTTCCCACCAGTCCTTGACATGGGGGGCAGCTTTGAGGAGTGCGAAAATAATCTTTTCTCGGTCGGAAAAGTCATGAACCAAGAAATATCCTTCTAACAGATTCAACCATCTATCTATGGCATCTACATCTATTTGGTCGTCAAATATAGGAATGTCAAAGTTTACTTGTACCTTAAAAGGAGTGGCACCTCCAGTGGTTGTTGGATGTCGATGCACCGCCAGTCGGAATCCGTTGAAGAATCTGGGCAAAGTTGTCCATCATCACATTCCTTTGCTTCTCGAGGGCCTCCTCGAGAAAAATTTTGATATGATATCCTGCTCCCTCATCTTTCTTTTTTTCCCCCATGGGCAGTCATCGGGGTTTACGAGGCTGATCTTGCAAAGGTTCAACCAGATCAAGCCCCAACTCCTTATACCCCGATCTCGTTGGGGACATGCAAAGAAGGATCGAGAATGAGCAGACCGCTCTGATACCACTGATCCAGATTTATGTAGGAACACAATGAAATACAGAAATACACATAAACACAGAGATGCAGCGGAAATAAGACTTCATTTCATTAATAACCAATGACTGAAATATGCTTACAGACAGAATGGAAATAAACTAGCTAGGCGCTGGTAGCTTATCTCTGAGAAGAGATGTGGCCGCTACTCGCATCCGTGAGAAGATGATTACAATGAGGCTTTGAAAGCCCTTTTACAATAAACAGGAATGCCAAAAGTCCTAGACATCCAAAAACCTAACCCTGGGAGATGAAGCGCCAAAAGTCATGTGGGCCCCGTTTGGGTAAGTCGGTACATCAACTTCTCGGGGTTGTAACCTTTGCATACGATCTTAGTTTTAGGTGTATGATAGCCCATTGGAAAGATCTATCCGAGGACTACAACATTTTTCACAAATTTTGCGACCGCAACATACCCCAAAAAATGTCGTTTAGGGCCTCAAAATGGCTCCAAAAGTTTAGGACCCAAAAAATTGCTAAAAATAGTAAACTGTGCGAAAACTAAAAAACTGAAAGAAACAATGGTGGGGGTCCAAGTGGAATAGGTGGGTGGCCACCAATATCCACCTGGATTACACTTCCTCGAGCAACGTCTTGAAAGGATCTCCTGCTCTGTCATCTCTCTTTTCTTCCACCACGGGAGGTCACTTGGGATAGAGAGAGTGGTTTTCCTCAAGCGAAACTAGCTCGAGACCCAAATATCTATACCTTGACCTCGTCGGGGACCTTCTTTGATAAATTACAAAGAGCAGAAAACTCTGATACCACTAATCCGGATTATTTTGAGAATGACATGAAGACATAAATATAAATGAGATATAACAATGAAATACACAAAAATATAGAAGAGAACACAAAAATACAGTGAAAACCAACTTCTATTACTGAATAAGATAGAAAAACACTATAGAACACAAACTGGAAAAATGGGGTATCTTATCTCTGAAAAGAAAGAGATGTTGGCTACGCTTCATTCACAAGAAGCTTTACATCACACTCCATTGCATGCTTAAAGGGCCTCCTTCACCTCAATTATATATGATAGAGTGAGAGGAGAACAATTCCCATGATGCATGTGGGATAAATTGGACTAAGTTTATAAAATTCCATAGGCATGTAAAATACTAGTACTTCTCGAGCGGTCACCCATCCCAGTACT
Source organism: Picea engelmannii (assembly GCA_009831015.1). Taxonomy (NCBI): domain Eukaryota; kingdom Viridiplantae; phylum Streptophyta; class Pinopsida; order Pinales; family Pinaceae; genus Picea; species Picea engelmannii. The sequence goes on from ML802357.1 coordinate 120,898, forward strand.
ACTCTATCCCTAGCATGCTTAACTGCGGAGTTCTAATGGGATCCAATGCATTAATGTTATGTTTTAGGCATGTACATAAAACCATGACATGATGTCTGTAATTAATAAACGAAGATGACATTACATTCCATTCCCCATCAAAAGGGTGAATGCCATGGTTTATCAAAACCACAGACTCAAAATGGTGATTTAGTGGAAAAGGTGGATGGCCACCGAGATCCATCTGGATCACTTAGCCTAGAGAACTATACTTAATTCAACACACTCAGGGGTACAAAAATGTATTTCTATCCCTGCAGATGATTTCTAACATTCATCTACAATTCAAATGCATGTAAATGAAATTCATAACATAGCATCCATTACACAAAATTTCAAAACAGAAAAAAAAAAATCATTTTTTATTAATGATAGAATTCCAAATTACAATAGTGAAGTTCGAGCTACAATTGAGTCTCGGCTCTCTGTGTTTCTCTCCTGGCTAACTCTATCTTAGCTAACCTCCTACAACCCAACACAACCTAACCTTTTTTCTTTGCAACAATTACAAACATTTATACAAGAGGGGCTCAACGAGCTTCCCTCGCAAGCTAAACTAGTGGTGTCAAATCACCATTTAAAATGCCTATTGAAAGGACAAATTACAATGATGGAAATATGCTCCAAATCAGATGTAGATCCATTTTGTCGTCAACCACTTAATGGTGACCTTATCTCCATCTTGTGCGAAAGCATGATTTGGATCTTCCAACTTGTCCTCCTTAATTTCCTAGATCGCGCTTTGTATTCTCGAGGAAAAAATGAGAGGGAGACACCTCTCCTCCCTTAAATGTGCACCATGCATGAAATCCGACTGGCGCATGTTGAGGTGGAGATATTCTCCTACATCACATGCAAACAAGCAAAGTTACAAAATGACCACCATCAGAAGTGTTCCAAATACTTAAAAAACTTACACCTGAATATTAAGTACAAGAAGGGAAACATAAATCATGTTGCAGACTTCCTCAGCCAACCCTTAGTTGTGGTTTTAACCATGGTTCTTAACTCTTATGGCCACAAAACCTTTGGGTGGTCCTAATTGTACAACAAAGACCTTGACTTCACTACTACATATTAGACACTAGGAACAGGTAAAAACATTCTAGACTTTAAACTCCATGATGCACTTTTGTGTTACCTGGACCACCTTTGTCTTCCTTCACGCGAGCATGCAAAGATAATTTGGGAGGATCATTATAGTTGGATGGTAGGGAACTTTGGCATGGATAATATAGTAGTAGTAGTTCAAAAGTATTTCCATTGGCCAAAACTCTAACATGACATCAATAGATATATAAGATCATGAATTTCATGTGCCATTATTAATCACACCATTAAGAAGTAGGGGCTATACACTCCTTTACCTACCCTATACAAGCCATTTTGGCATAGTGTAAGAAGAACATCGCAATCGAAGCCACTGCTAATCCCTTTTGTGAGCATGTTTGGGTTCATTTTGGGATACCATGAACCATTATTTTAGGTAGGGATAGTAGGTTTCTTTGTACCTTTTGGTCTAGCATGTGGTCTCTAATGGACACCAAGCTAACTAAATTGACTACCTTCCACCCCCAAAAATATGGACAAACAAAAGTGGTCAATATTATGATTGTGCATATCATGTGCATGTATAACTTGAAGCATCCACGTACATGGGATGATATCCTTTCATATGCTCAACATATATACAAAATATCCCTCCATATCTCTATTAGACACAACCCTTTTCAAGTGCCCTTAGGGTTCCATCCATTAGCACATATTGATGTAGCCATTCCCATTGCACATTCACGGGAAGAGTCCTCCCATGATTAGACTGAGGTATATAGAGAAGCCAAATTTGTTGAATGGATCCAACACATCCAAAAATAGGTTGATGATATCCTACGGAAATCCAATTCAAAGTACAAGTGGCAACATGACCATCATTGGGTTCCATACAAGTTTCAGGTGGTGATAACATGTGGTTTCATTTGTATAATGAGCATCTCACATGCCCCCACATGAATCTCAGACCACTCCAATATGGTCGTTGCACCATCATGAAATTAACAACAAATAGGTATGGCCCATCTATGAACAAATCGGTCCCAACCCTCGTGGTCAAGTTGTTTAGTATTGTCCAAGTGATGGTTTAAACTATGAATTTATTGAGTTGTTCCCACTTGCTAAGGTATAAATCTTATAAGGGTAAGTAATATTAGCAGTTATTTTCCTTCCCCTACGTTTTCCTAATGTGTACTATGCATGTCTGTCTACATGTGGTACTACGACCCCCTGGTTGTCCCATCTGTTGTCTTTTTGATATGCCTCTCCTTGTTGTTTTCCTAACTACTCACCTTACTGTCCATTCCTTGCCACCTTTTCTACCCAGTGAAAATTACTTTGAATTGAGTATACCCCCCTTACTTGGCTTGAACCCAACATTTAATGTTGAGTTTCTTTGACAACATTTTCCACCCCTATTGGACACCTCGGAGGTGGTTGAGCAATTGAAACCCACATAACTCAATCTTGACTGCATTGAGAAAAATACATCAGATCGTATCATGGAAACCAATATGAAGGGAACCCAACAATAGAACATACAAATCTATTGGGTTATCAAAGAAGGAAAATTTCTTCACCAAGGCAAGTGGCTCACCAAGAATCAAATTCAACGAAAGTTTCCCTATCTAATGAGATAACTTGATGCAATAGGGACCATTACTTCCTATGGGGGAGGATTGAACCAGGTGGAAAATAGTGTCCTCCCACCTCTTCCATTGACTTAATATGGGTCTCTATCTTGGCAGTTTTTGTAGCTACATTTTTTCAGGTCCTAAACTTCTAGTGCCATTGTTTAGGCCTTAAACAATGTTTTTTACAATTTAGGGCCTAGGGTTTCCATGGTGTGACCAACCCTACCAATAATTGCAATTATCAATTAGTTATTTCCAACGATCTAATATGAACCCCAAATGGATCTAATATCAACTAGCCACCTCAAGGCCTATAATCCTTTTGGGGCTTTGTCTCCTAGAGTTAGGATTTTAAATATTTATGAGTTTTCCCTCTTAGGTTTTAATGATTTGTGTTAAAAGGCCATTTTATGCTCTTGTAATTTCGACTTGTGAATGATTTTAGCTAACACCTCTCTCTTCAAAGATAAGCTACCACCATTCTAGCTAGTTTGTATTTCTTTGCATTTCACAATCTTATATTATTACATTTATTAATAGATTTTGGTTCTCACTATATTACTATTCTCCCTGCAATATTTCTATGTTTGTGTGTTTCCATTGATATTATTTCCTTTCATTTCATTCTCTATACAATCTAGATCACATTCCCTCCCAAAAGAATGAGCACTTAGTTCATTCATATGTTTTATGAAATCTAGACTGACATGTTGTATGTGATCATTGAAATTCCTCTAAGATTGTTTGTTTTAAGGAAGAATTATTTACTAGAAAAATGCACCCTATCTATCACAATCTATTTAGCTTCCATTTTTACCCCTTAGGAGGGTTGGGATCTTCCTAAATCACGTGGATAGGTTGATGATGGTGTCATTTGCAAACCATTCTTAAATGGCTCCCCAAGCCAACCTAGAATAATAAAAGATAAGAAAAAGAAGGATCCATCCTCCTCAAATTTCTAGGATAAGGCATCAACTACAACATTGCTCAGTTATCACCAAATGTCACAAGGAGCTAGTTGTTAAGTTAGTGAAAAGAGAATTTCGTGTGGGTTTTGAACAAGATGCAAGACAAAGGTTTGGTGTTTGTTACATAAAATAAATATAGTGTTATAAGGTATTATTGTTAGTTCTATGGGATAATTTTGTTGATATGTGTTGTAGAATTCTTGGTGCAATGCTGTTTTAATGTATTAATACAATGTGATGGTTTAGTAGAAAACTAAAATTGCATATATGAATGTATAGCTTAAACATGACTTTAACAGTCAATATTACATTCAAAATTTATTTGATTTAATATTCTTAAAATTAGCATTTTTTTATTTTTATTTTTAAATACAACACTTATTACAATGTTAATAATTTTTTAATTACATGTAAATCTATCTTACAACATAAAACATATTTGAATCTTGATATCTATAGTCAAATACATATTTATTAGAATCCATCAATGCTTAATAAACAAAGTAAGAATGTTTCATATATTGGAATCCCTAGTTGAATACATTTTTATTTTAATGCTTTGTAAAAGGTGACAAGACTCCGCTTTATAACCAAATGGAATCCCTAGTGGGCTGAATTATATACATAAAAAAAAAAAGGGTGTTTCTCCAAAAGGAATGACACAATATGCAACAAGGAATGACACAATATGAAACAATATCTACAATTTTCCTGCGAGATGATAACTTAGGTGAATAAGTTGAAAAATGACAAGGAAAGGACATGCCAATTGTCCTTTGAAGCTTTGACTTATAGGTCACATTCCCCTATCTATACCATTTTCTTGAAACAACAATCATTATCTTTACAAATTCACACCTTGGCGAAAGGTAATTATTGTAGTATCTTTATATATGATGATTTTTACCAAGTGTACTTTTCTTGCACTGAAGAAGACATTATTTTGTTGTGTGTTGTATCAACATAAGTTTTTGTTGAGTAATTAGGGGAAATGGAATCCTAACACCTTGTTGGGGATGTTCAATTAAGATATTTTACTTCATTTATGGGACATCGAGTTCAGTGGCATCAGGGGTGGTCACGTTTGAAAAATGTTGAGAAGTGTTCTAATTTATGGGTGAGAGGTGAATACCATGCTCTTTATGTGGTGATAATGCCCCTCACCCAAATAACAATTTGTTTTTTCTAGAAATCAACATCAAGAAGCGGGCTTTGTGGGATGAGGTAGATCTTAGTTTAGGATATTATATGATGGAATAATGTGGTCAGATCCCTTTTAGTTGGAGCAATATTTGTTGAAAATACTCCTACTCGGATTCCTTTGATTCATGGAAATAGAGGAGATATTGTAGGATTTCATAAGGACATGCAACAGATTCAGTTCAGGGGAGATGATGGGTCTCTATTTTGGACATTTGTTACCATATTTTTCCTTTCATTATCCACCCCATTTTCCTATGTTTATTATTGTTATTACCCATTTTGTTGTTTGGTGTCGAGATAAAGTCTTTGAGGTAGTTGTAATTGAATTTCTTGGTTTCCATTTAATTTTTACTAAATCTTAGGAAAATGGTATCATATTTGAATTTGTTTTGGTTTTAATGTTGGCCGCGAAGGTTTCTATAAAACTACCACGTAGATGCTATAGAACCATTTGAGGACTACTACAGATCTTGTGAGTTGTTGAAAACATGAATGGTGGATAATGGACAAAGGGATGACAAGGTCAACATCATGGTGTCAATAATTGATGTGTCATATGGTCTTAGGGGTTGATACAGAAGCCTCTAAGGTTAGGGGTTGATACAGAAGCCTCTAAGGTTAGTTTTAGAGCATGATTATTGTCTCCTTCTTCAGTGCAATAGTATAATTAGTAGCAATATTGACTAGGAATAATGGTTTAGTTTTGTACACCTATATCCCTAGAATATTAATTAAATATTTTGTTTGTATTTATATGAGAACAAAAATCTTTTAGAAACTTTTTTATAATGTTTGATTCTCAAGTATATTTAATTTAGGTCTCATTTTAGATTTGTACTCATCATGTCTAAATTAAAGAGGATGATTTATGTATATAAATTCTATTATCTCTAAGATATAGTTGACAATGAAAAGACGAATTTATTGATGTATTGGAGGTGTGTTTTGTTATAATACAAGGAGATCTAGCTTATTGTTTTCCATGTGTTTTCTATGAGTAATAACTAGATTGTATATGCTCATTTAATTATAATGTAGTTTAATTCCAACACCTTTGTTTTCTGAGGTACGGCCCGCTCAATAGAATAGGATTGTTATTATTGTTCATTTTTTTATGTGACTATTCATAGAATTCAAGTGTGATTGTATAACTATTAGTTTAAATTTAGAGTTATGTTGGTGAGAGTTTTGTTATAGCGCATTTCCTTTTACTCTTTAGATACAATTTTAATTGAATTATGCAAGTCTATAATTTTCAAGTTTAATTATGCAAGTGTGAATTTATACTTTTATTGTAAGTGTGAGTCTCTATTTAACACAAATGTTATTTAATAATTGATTTCGGGTATTTTCATTCCTTAGATTAGTAATACAATTTCATTCTATAAAATCATGATAAGGACCAGATACAAAAGAGACCTAAGGCTTACACATACAATGCATTTTACATCACAAATACATATATTTCTTGGGTTGATATAGAAATGAACAATTAATTTAACCATTTTTTTCTATCATAAGAATGGTGATTAAAATAACTGTGAGGTCTAATGTCACCACCATGCATTACCAAGCAACATCAAGGAGACCAAAATTTATTCACCTTAGGATCCATTGCATCCAATGTCTCTCCTTGTGGAAAAATCACTCTTGAATAGTATGATGGATGGGAGGGAAGTTTCATGTAGGATTTGAAGTGGGATAATTCTTTGGTTCTTTTTGTATTTCACTATTTATCTTAGGATTTCCCCCTTTCTTGATCATGATGGTCCCATGGTTGTTGAGGAAGGTTATGGTAGTGTTTTGACATGGGCATGGGATTTCTACTTGTGGTTTCTATTTTCTTCTATGTGTGTTTATGTCTATCTTTGTGTGCCCTAAATCATGCACATCATGGGATATTTCTGCTATCACTATGCATTATTTGCGACTTGAGGAAGGTTCAACAAGGAATTCAAATATATAAGTGGGATATTATAGAGGTTAATTGTAGTGAAGTGAGACCAAAGACTGATGGAATAGATGGGAGGAGATAGAGGGAAAATCGAACTCTAAAAAAAAGGTTAGGGATTATTGTGTGTTGGAAACCACCTCTCAACTTCTAGAATTAAAGGATTTTGAGAAAGAATATCAATATTTTATGGAGGTCTCTTATAGGTCACACTTGGAAGTGGACGTGAGGTTGGGTTCATTGAAGTCGCCAATGCGTATAATTGGTGCTCATCTTGGTCTTCTTCAATTTGTCATCACATCTCCTAGACCCTTCACCCAAGTGTTCTTGTGGGTTTTTTTATGGGAGAGTTCTTTGTTGAAGTTATGTGAGTTAGGATGATAATGGGAAACTACAATGTGGGTGCAAAGATATTTTCCAAAGAAACCAACCCCAATGATAAGAAAGATGAATAAACACTAGCTTTAGAAGAATTTACAGGAGTATATGTGGATCTAAATATTGTTGTTGTCCTAGGACATAATTTTTAGTTTTATTTTTGAAACTTAATGAATTCTTGTATAATGTTTTTAGTGTGTTGTTTTCTAAGGAAGTTTAAATACCATAACTATTTGGTATTTTTTTGTTTAGGCTAGCATATAATGATTTGGACTTGTATAGGCTTATTTTCTTTTAATGGTTATAATCAATTCTTAATTTTGTTTTGCATTGTGTAGCTAACTAGTTCAACCACAACCCTATATAATACAAAATCTAACCATTATTGTTATTTAAAATGTTGCATATAAGAAAGAATCTAGAACAAATCTTTCAAAGGTACAAATGCCTTATAGAATATACACCTATTGTCTCAGAGATTTTCCAAGTACATGTGATTACATATTTATACAAGAAACCTATGATCAAATAATTAGTCAAGGCTACACCAAATGTTAAACCTTATGCAGTATGAATGAGGACAATCGGTATTCACATCCTATCTTGATTTAATTAACTTTAGTTACTAAAGGTGTCATTTGCATCCTCCTATATTTTTGATGTGGTGTCATTGTAGTGTGCTTAGTTGTTACTAAGTGTCATGATGAGTTAATCACTAAGTTAGTGCCAAAAGGATTTGGTATGGGTTTTGAAGGGTATACATGACAAATGTCTAGTGTTTATTGCATGCAATACGTCTGGCATGACAAGGAATTAATGTTGGTTGTGTGGGCTAGGATTTTTCACAAGTGTAAGTTCTTCAACTATATGGGCGTAGAGAACCTAACCCAATTCCTCAAGGAGATGGAACTTGGGTTTCTCTGGCACCAAAGTGTTGCACTAGATAGGAAAGTGCATGCCTTGGGCATGTGAATGCACCAAGGGGATTTCCCAAGTATGAAGCGACTAATAGATTGGGGTGTGGTGGCATGAGGAGCGCACCAAGGTTGTGGTGCACCGGTTCCAAGGGGAATGATGATTGATGAGTGCATGGGTTCGTTTGGGTGATAGGTTTCATGAAGGGGTGAAATTATTCATTTAGGAGACCAGATCTATGAAGGGGTGTGATGATTCATTTTGACACATGGGTTCATGAAGGGATGTGACACCCCCAAAGGATGTGACAATTCACAATGGTGACCTTTGAAGTCTCTATATGAGAACAAGGGAACACAAACAATGAAGGAATATTCTAACAATAAGGATAAAAAGATTAGCTATGTGATCTAATGCATACTTGGACGAAGAGGCGTGAGCTCCCTCAAGGAGCCAAGTTTCTCCACATGGGAGGACTTGTGCTTCCTTGAGGTGATTATGTGGGAATATTTGGGGAAACCTTATTTTTGGTTGAGTTTGGGGGGATTATGTTACAAGTATGAGGAGGCATGCTAAGAGACAGAGCCACGGTTATGTGTGAAGTCTTGCACTAGAAAATATACAATGACTCTATGATGGATACACATTTGGGTTGCGACATAGAATTTAATAAAGATGTTATCACAGACGAGTCTTGGGGTAACGAATATTTGTATGAGTGTCTTGGTGAGTTGAGGCAAGTCATGTGACTCTACCAAGTTGTAAACTGAGCTAGTAGTGCTCATAATGTAACAAATATGCAATAATAACACTTAGTCGGTTGTTAGGAACGGTTTGTGTCTCCCACATTATATTTGTGTTTCTCTTGTTTGTTTTGCAAGTGTTCTCTTCGTTTCATGGATGCATGCTTATATATGACTATGTGTTAAGTTGTTAAGAATTTTCTAAGTATATAAGACTTGCACTAGAGTAGGAGTGTGATCGTTGGTATCTTAAAATGGATTATGGGTATGCTCTAGGTGAAGAGGCATAGTCTGGAAAACGTATCATTGGTGTTTTCAAGTGACCAAGTGAGAAACATTGCAGTGTCACACACCCTCTAGTGGTGCATGAATGTAAGATTCGGTTAGGCATTCTGTGGGGACATGACATATGGTATGAAAGCTTGTTTGTTGCATATTTTTATGAAGGGTTGGTGAAAAATTCACAACTATCACAACAATAGATGGTATCCAATATCGTTCATTGCAGATTTTGATAAAGGATTAGTGATCAATTCACCACTATCCCGATGATATATTGTATGAGATCTTGTTCATTGCATATTTTGATGAAATTTTGGTGAGATCTTCACCACTATATTGATGATAGATGGTATTCAATATTGAATAACTCTCTACTACCATGGTGGTGATAGTGTTGATAGAGTGCAACATTAAGGCAATTTGTTGTGAAGATAGTTCAATGGGAACTTTTGCAGACTTGGTGAACCATTTGGTGGAGAGAACTAGTTCATCGCAAAATCTGCATCAGACTTATGATAGAGGTTTGTTTGAAAGTGCAATGGAAAGGTTGGTTTAGGCACACACCTTGTATAGTCCAAGAGTAGAGTTTGTGGTGAAACAAAGAACTTGGAAAGGGTGGGTGATCACATAACTCATTGCAGATTTCATCGTAGAACTTGTCATAGACTTGATCGCAGAGATAGTCTAGGAACAAACTCAGTTGGTTTGGTTCATGATGGAAGTAAGTTCCATACCTTTTGTGCACACATTGAAGAGACTAGGTGCATAGTTCGTTGGGTGAACCGAGCACTTCGGTAAGGAAGATGAACACAAGATATTTCGCACGACTTGTTGCAGAACTAATCGTAAATGTGAATGGAGAGGGTGATCACAGAAGTGATCGTGAAGGGGAGAATTTTTGGATTGAAACAAGTTGAAGCACTTAGGTGAATGACTTAAGGTGACCTAGAGGAGCTCTGCAATAGGTAGTTGGTTGGGAATGCTTCCATCATGACATGTTTTTGTTGTGCATCACCGAGAATGGTAGTTGATTTGAGTTGGGTTGTTGGAGGAGTGGGTTTCCCACAACCTTCGAATGAGGTAGATATGCATAGAGCTACAATAGTCAGTTAGTAGAAGTATGACTTGAAAATTAGGTGGTGTGTGCATGGTGTCTTGAAGTGGAAGAAATCAAGGTGTTGATATGGAAGGACATTAGAAATGCGTTTAGTCGGGTGCATGTGAAGTTTGGGACTTAGAAAAATTTATGAAGTGGACAGATGGACTCAACCTTGTATAGCAATGAATGTCTTGTAGGTTTGTGGAGATGTAGATAGTGACTGAGGGAAGATCATGTGGAGATTCAATGACTTTGGAAAGTGGAGGTCTAGGAAAAAAGACTTGAACCATGGTTGCAGCCAAGAATGTCATTGTAAAGGTATGGTTGGTTTTGAGTTCTTGCATATAATGTCCCTAATCTGAAGCCCTTTGTAATTGTACATATAGGTTGGTGAGTCATTGGAACAAATTGTTAAATTAAATGTACATATAGGCTGGTGAGAAGTTGGCACCAAGTCATGGTTTTGTGTGTAGTTGACTAGTGCACAAGAATTGTTATCAAATAAAGGGTGCACACATTTCATAGCGATGCATGCACTGTAATATTCCAGATATAAAAAGTATTCATAACAAAAATAAATAGCTAGAAATGGCAGATGAACAACAATATAACCATAACAACACCACAATAATACCAAAATGATGCTAGAATAATACAAGAAAGAACACTATGATTACTGAGAGCAATGTTCACTTGCCTCTTAGAGGGGGAAACATCCATCAAAGCAGATCCCTATTACAATAATATCCAAGATAAGAGTTCTCATACCCTCGACTCTTATTTATACTAAATATGTCTATCAAAAGAACCATCTATAGGAAGATCCTTCTAGAAGAGGAAGCTTCTATTAGGTCTTCTGACATTGGACTTATTCTTCCTTATTGCTAGGAATTATTAATATTGACCTTTATTACATGGAAATATATTATTCTACCTACGTGAGGGGTTAGGTCCCCAACATGTCCTCCCCCTTAAAAACATCCTTTTCCTAAAGGCTTGAGATAGGGAAATTGTTACAGAATAGTAGTTGGTTCCCAAGTGGCATCTGCTAGAGTTGTATCTTTCCATTGGACTAACAATTCCTTGATGGTTGACTGAAGCAGCCAACACTCACATTGGTCCAAAACTTCTTGTGGCTATATCGAAATGGAGCCTTCTTCATCCAACTTGGGAAGGTTGGTTTGAGTTTGGCACTTAGTTCCAAGCACCTTCTTTAAGCAGGAAACATGAAAAACAGGATGGAGCTTAGAATGATTGGGAAAAGATAACTGATAGGCCACCTGTCCCACATGTTTGAGAATGGTATAAGGACCATAAAATTTGGGCGTCAGTTTCTGACAATGGTCATCCATGAGGGGATTTTGCTTGTAAGGTTGCAGTCGAAGAAACACTTGATCCCCTTCTGCAAATTGACATTTAGAGCGACCTTGATCTACTTGTTTCTTCATGTGATTCTGGGCCATGACCAAATTCTCTTTTAGGGTATAGAGAATAGCCTCTTGAACTATAAGTGTTTGGTCAACTGCCTGGACCTTCAAGACACCTGGAAAATATGAGATAACTGAAGGTAGATTTTTTCCATATACCGCTTCAAAAGGATTCATGCGCGTCATTGTATGGTACAAAGTGTTGTACCACCATTAATCTAGTGGTAACCATTGAGCCCACTGATTCATCCTTCCCGATGCAAAACACCTCAAATATGTTTCCAAACATTTTTTGACAACTTCAGTTTGACCATCAGTGTGGGGATGATAAGTTATGCTGAGATGCAATTGGGTGCGTTGTAGTTTGAGTAGTTCTTGCCAAAAATTGCTGGTGAAAGTTGGATCATGATCAGAAACAATACAATGTGGCATTCCATGAAGCTTGAAGACCTGGTCCATGAAACGTTGAGCCACAATGGATGTTGTAAATGGGTGTTGAAGAGCACAGAAATGAGCATACTTGGAAAGACGATAAACTACCACCATGATGACTGATTTATTTCCCGATTTAGGTAAATCCATAGAGATATCCCACCAAATAGCAGGTGGAATCGGAAGCAGTTGTAGTGTGTCAAGATATTTGACTGTTTCTCCCTTGTTGCATTGACACACATAACATTCCGCCACAAAATTACAAATGTCTTGTTTCATACCCTCCCAGAAAAAAGAATGTTTTGAGCCGGTCATAGGTTTTGGTAAACCCCGAGTGTCCGGTTGTGGGTGTAGTATGAAGCTCAGAAAGTACCATGGATTTAATTTTGGACTGTTTACTTAAATACAAAAGGCCTTTGTATTGAAGCTCATCATTGGTCCAAGAGTACCATGGGGAAAATGGAGAATTGGAGTACAATTTTTGTATCAGATGCGAACTTTTGGGATTGTGTAGCCATTCCTGGAGAACAGCTTGGAGCCAATATGGTACAATGAAAGAGAGATAAAAAAGCGACCCTTCATCTTCATATTTTATGGAAAGTGCATCAGTAACCGCATTGTCTTTGCCTTTCTTGTAAATGATCTCATAATCATATCCAAAGATATTAGTCACCCATCTGTGTTGCTCGGGGGTGGAAAGGCGTTGTTCCAAAAAATACTTGAGGCTTTGATGATCTGTCTTAATTTGGAAGCATTTCCCCAATAGATAAGGGCGCCAAAGATCCACAACATGCTAAATAGCCAACATTTACTTTTCATAGATTGATTTTCCCAAATTTCGCTCTGACAATTGTTTATTGGTAAAGGCCAAAGGTAGACCCTCTTACATAAGTATAGCACCGATTCCTTTCCTGAAAGCACCACATTCTAGGGAAAAGGTCTTTTTGAAATCAGGAAGGGCCAGGATTGGAGTGGTGCACATGGCCATCTTCAAGGTTTGAAAATCTTGAGCAGTTGTTGGAATCCAAGTGAAAGAATTCATTTTAAGGAGTGCAGTGAGAGGTTCCACAATCTTTCCATAATTATTAACAAACTTGTGATAATAACCTGTTAAACCCAGAAATCCCCGCAAGCTTTTGAGAGTCTTTGGGTGAGGCCAATATTTCATAGCTTCAATCTTTTTAGGATCCACCCTAATGCTAACCTTGCCAACAAGATGACCCAAGTACTCGACTTCTGAGGCACCAAAAGAAAATTTAGATTGTTTGATGAAAATTTGGTGTTGAGAGAGTAGATGGAGAACTCGATCCACATGGTCAATATGGGTTTTCTAGGTTTTGTTGTAGATGAGGATATCATCAAAGAAAACTAATACAAAATGATGACGAAAACGACGGAAGACATGATTCATGAGGCTATGGAAAGTGGAGGGAACATTACACAAGATAAAGGGCATGACCAAAAACAAATAGTGTGCCTCATGATTTCTAAAGGTAGTCTTTGGAATGTCTGCCTCTTTCATACGGATCTGGTGGTAGCTAGAATGAAGATCAAGTTTAGTAAAGAATTGGGCACCACTTAATTCATCCAAGAGGTCATCAATGACAGGAATGGGAAATGTTTCTTTAATGGTGAGTTTTTTGAGGGAGCAGAAGTCAGGACACATTCGCCAAGATCCTTATTTCTTAAGGACCATGACCACAGGAGAAGAGTAGGGGCTCATACTAGGGCGGATAACACTAGTGTTGAACAGTTCTTGAACCATTTTCTCAATTTCATTTTTTTGGGAAAAGGGGTGATGATAGGGATGAATATTGGGAGGAAGGATACCTGGGACAAGGGGAATGGAATGATCATGAACACCAAGGGAACAAGGGAGTCCCTAGGGAGTGGAAAAAACCACTTGATGTTTAGAGAGGATGGCTTGGAGGTCCTGCGGCACAGAGGGTGTCTCATTTGCTTGTATGGCATGGAGTTGGGAAGTAATACCAGAATTATCTTTTTTTAGCACCTTTTCCATGCGATGGTAACTAATGATCTTTAGGGAACTAGCAGTGATGCCTTAAAACTTATATTGTTGGCCCTCCTGGTTGAATTGCATGGTTAATTCCTTAAAATCCATGAGAATGCGACCCAAAGTCCTTAGCCATTATGCACCCAACACAATGTCACAACTGCCCATGTCGATAGCAAACATATGATATTTCATGTGGTAGTCACCAATTTGGAGACGCACATTTTCACAACACCCTCCACATTTCATGGACCCACAATTGGCAATCATGATTTGGAAATTATTGAGTGCACAGATATAGCAATTAGTTTCTTGGGAAATGCAGTGATAAATAAAATTATGGGTGCTTCCACTATCAACAAGAATGATGACCTTCCTATGCTTGATGTAACCAATTATCTTGAGGGTTTGGGGAGTAGAGAATCCAGTGAGAGAATTTAGGAAAATGATTGGTTCTACTTTGGGAGGGTCAGAGGGAGGGGTTATGTCAGTGGGTTTAGGTGACACAAACACAAGGGAAGCCTCAACATCCTCTTTCGAAACATCCTCTGAGATGGCCATAAAAATATTTTGTTCCTTACACTTGTGTCCTGGAAAATATTTTTCATCACAATTATAACAAAGGCCTTTGAGTTGGCATTCATCCATTTTGGCCTTGGTAAATTTCTGGATATTTAGTGGAGTAGAAGGAGGAGTTCGAGTTACTGGTTTAGTGCGAGGAATAAATAAGAGTTTTTTGTTTTGAGAAGAGACAACTTGTTGTTCTTCCTTATATATTTTAGTAGTGTCCACCCAACTCTGAGGCCAAGCCATGAGTACATGAGAACAAATCTCATCCTTGAGGCCACTGATAAAACATTCTCAGAAAAAAGCATCAGACGTGCCCTTTGTACGAAAATCCGGTCTCTCAAAAGAATCTATAAAGTCTTCCATGGTGCCAAATTGTTTCAACTTTGTCAATTGAACTAATGGTTGGTGTCAATGTCAAAGAATTCATAAAGCTCTTCCACAAAGTGTGTCCAAGTCACATCCACACGCAAAAGGCGTAGGTCATGTTGAAAGTGATGGGGCTGAAAATTTTGGGAATGAGAGGAAGTTTCACCTTCGATATGCAAAGGTGGGTCAGATACAGGAATATCTGCATGGATATGAATCTTGGTGATCTAAAAATGAAGAATACTTGAAAAACTTGAAAACTTATTGCAAGTGAATTGTTAAGTGTTTAAAGCAACAGGATCAATTTGCAACACATAAATTAAGGATTACTTATGCAAAATACACATAGACAACAACATAAACATTGAACATAAACACATGTGCAGAACAATTGATAAAGGAGTTCACCCTTCTTATGGGCTACATCTCCTGGTCTAGCTTCCAATGGATCATTATTATTAATTTCTCAAAAATTTCTCAAAAACATGTCTTACAATGCTTGAATTGACAAACCGACTACTCCAATGGCTTTCCAGCGTCCCAAAACCCCTGTCTGGGCTCTTTTGGCACCTCAATCGATCGAAAAATGAAGAAGTTAGGCCTCCTGGAAGTCTCCCTCTTCAAGCTTGTTGTCTCTGATTCTACAATTCACACCCTCCTTGAACGAACCTGGCTCACACGCTCTTTTAAGCGCAAAAACCCAGCACCGGGCACAACCATGCCAACGATGCAAACCGTAGGACGGTTAAGGGTGCGCTAGCCCCTAACCACCTTGGCACCTGGGTGTATGGCGCATATAACCATAGTCTTGGCAAATGGGTGGTTAGTTCGTTGAACCGCTCCAACCGTATAACCCCTGCGCTCCAACTCGTGGCCATATGCAAATATTAAAACCACGGGCCACGTTCCAAGTCCCGCGCATATATATAATGGAGTGGTATATACAATTGTTATTACATTACATATATAATATATGATTCACACGCGGGTATTACAATGTTAACACACGGTTATATGTATTGTGCAATGGAACCATGGGTTGGGGCTAAGCCCCGGCCCGCCCCCTTTCTGTTCAAAACTACGACCAAACTTAAATGCAATGTAATCCATATTCCTCACAAGGAATGAACGGCGGTAAGTTGGTTATTGGAGTTTGTGTAAACACTATGTGGAGGAGAGGTCCGGGGGTCGAACCCCGCGGCCTCCAATATTTTGTATATAGAACTCCTTAGCCAACCAGTGAGTGACACGTGGCGCCCTTGGATTCGGCCACGTGTCCTCCTATTATTGGCAACAAAATGACACGTGTCAACCTCCGACTCGCCCAAAATTGACCAATCAACATCTGCCATGTCACCACCGTACATCCTGTACGATCCTACCACGTCACCGTACAGACTGTACGGACAAGTACAGTCAGCATCCAAAAATTTTATCTGTTTGTCTTGGCGGACAAATCGCGATATCTTCTCCATACGGACTCCATTTGAGAAAGTAAATATACCACCAGAATCAGGAAGATGAGACGGACGCAATGGCACCATTTTCGTCGCATTTCGAGCACTTTGAAAATTGATCAAAATTTGATCCCCTGATCACACCTCCCCATTGGGAAGCTTTTGGACCTCCAAAAGACTATCTCAGTCTATGTGAAGATGAGGGTACAGTTCCCTCACCCTTCCAACCTCAATCCACTTGGCCTTGCTTGGATTCGTCCCTT
>ML802357.1:141554-169650 GCA_009831015.1 Picea engelmannii
TAATTGAATTTTGGTTTCATCATCTTGAATCTTTTGTATTCTAGAATAGACTTCAATTTGACATATCCAGTTATCTAACTTTTCAGCGTTAACTTCTCCATTATAAAGTGGCAACTCAAATTTTATATCAAGCTTTAATGAAGTAATTTGCGAAGGAGTTTTACCATGCCCATTGGGAAGATGTTTCGAACTGGTAGAAGAAGAAGAAGAAGATGATGGAGGAGAGGGTGGTGGAGAAGCACCATTCCCTCCATCTCTGTTTGGATTCTTTTCACCACCCCCTCCCTTATGCATTGAAGGGTTAGAGCCTTCACCCTGCGACATCATGTTCCGTTCCATCATGAAATTCATCATATCTCTCAACTGTATGATAGTCTGCTTGAAGTCTTCTTCTTCATTCGGAACACGTTCATGATCTTCTGCATGAGCCATGCTTGGTGAATGTCTCTCTGCAACTTGAGGTGAATGAAACTGCTTCCTCCTTGTCGGATAAGAACTTGGCTCCACAAGTTGACCTTCTCCTCTTGTGAGTTTCAACCTTGTGAGCATCAGAAACAAAACTTGCAAACAATCAAGTCTTCAAAACCAGTGCTCTGATACCAACTTGATCTAAAAATGAAGAAGACTTGAAAAACTTGAAAACTTATTGCAAGTGAATTGTTATGTGTTTAAAGCAACAGGATCAATTTGCAACACATAAATTAAGGATTACTTATGCAAAATACACATAGACAGCTGCATAAACATTGAACATAAACACATGTGCACAACAATTGATAAAGGAGTTCACCCCTCTTATGGGCTACATCTCCTGGTCCATCTTCCAATGGATCATTATTATTAATTGCTCAAAAAGTGCTCAAAAACATGTCTTACAGTGCTCAAACTGACAAACTGACTGCTCCAATGGCTTCCCAGCGTCCCAAAACTCCTATCTGGGCTCTTTCGGCACCTCAATCGGTCGAAAAATGAAGAAGTTAGGCCTCCTGGAAGTCTCCCTCTTCAAGCTTGTTGTCTCTGATTCTACAACTCGCACCCTCCTTGAACGAACCTGGCTCACAAACTCTTTTAAGCGCAAAAACCCTGCACCGGGTGCAACCGCGCCAACAGTGAAAACCGTAGGACGGTTAAGGGCGCGCCAGCCCCTAACCACCTCGGCACCTGGGCGTATGGCGCATATGACCGTAGTCTTGGCAAATGGGTGGTTAGTTCGTTGAACCGCTCCAACCGTATAACCCTCGCGCTCCAACTCGTGGGCATATGCAAATAGTGAAATCACGGACCACGTTCCAAGTCCCGCGCATATATATAATGGAGTGGTATATACAATGGTTATTACATTACATATATAATATATGATTCGCGCGTAGGTATTACAATGTTAACACACGGTTATATGTGTTGGGCAATGGAACCATGGGTCGGGGCTAAGCCCCGGCCCACCCCCTTTCCGTTCAAAACTACGACCAAACTTAAATGCAATGTAATCCATATTCCTCACAAGGAATGAACGGCGGTAAGTTGGTTATTGGAGTTTGTGTAAACACTATGTGGAGGAGAGGTCCGGGGGTCGAACCCCACGGCCTCCAATATTTTGTATATAGAACTCCTTAGCCAACCAGTGAGTGACACGTGGTGCCCTTGGATTGGGCCACGTATCCTCCTATTATTGGCCACCCAATGACACGTGTCAACATCCGAATCACCCAAAATTGACCAATCAACATCTGCCACGTCACCACCGTACGACCTGTATGGTCCAGCCATGTCACCGTATGGACTGTACGGATTGTACGGACAGGTATAGTCAGCATCCAAAAATTTTGCCTATTTGGCTTGGCGGACAGATCGCGATATCTTCTCCATACGGACTCTGTTTAAGAAAGTAAATATACCACCGGAATCAGGAAGACGAGACAGACGCAATGGAACTATTTTCGTCACATTCCGAGCACTTTGAAAATTGAGCAAAATTTGATCCCTTGATCACTTGGCGCAGATCATCATAGTGACAGATTCAAGCCGGGTAGTAATGTCATGTTTGAGCTCTTCCTTGAGTTCTGTGATTGAGGTGACGATGGAGGAATGCATCTTTTGATTGATGGTGTAAATATTGGCACTGAGATGTCACACTTCTTGTTGGGTTTCTATGAAATTATAGTCCAAGGTAGTGAAGCGAGCTTCCAAGTCTTGGCTACAGGTATGGTTCATGATGACGAGGGAACAAAAAAATGGTCGGGTAGGACCACAAAAAAATGGGTTATGGGTGAAGTGTATCACAATGATCAGGGCAACGAGTGGAATCCAATGGGGTAAAGCTGAAATAATAGTGCTGGAATGGGGTCGGGTCCACAAGAAAAACAAATGCTGAAAAATGATAGGTATGATTGTGATAAGGGAGAAGAGAGACATCCAACAGAATAGGTCTCAAATAATGGTGCCAACAGAATCCAAACTTTTTTTTTTACTCCTGCATAGTTATACTCCGATCTGAAGAATACTGCAGTGATGAAATTCCCAAATGCTTAACACGAAAAAATGTGTAGAAATTTCGTAACTCAAATGCAAGAGACACAGTTGCGCAAAAATAGATCTTGTTTGTTATGTTTTTGTTTCCATCCCAAGGCTTCAGTATTCAAGGGTTATACAAACAAGGGTTTCCCCTATGCTATATCTTTATGATATATGTGTGGGGTCCAACAATAGTAATCGGCTCAATATCTCAGGGCACCAACTAAGGAGGCTAGACCATTCCCTTAGCCGTACTACCCAAATACCCAGGTACTAGAGAGTATCTTATTTAGTGTTGTTATCGGTGACACTATAATAGTTAGGTGGCCTATCGATTTATCTATGGAGGGATTAAAGAGATCTAGGTTGATCCGTATGCAGGTGTTTTCTGATGCGCTACCACTCGAAGGGGTACCAACAGGGGTTACAATGGTGGCCAAAAGATGTGCAGTTAAGTACCACTTGTATTTCCTGCGTGTATGAATCCCCAACCATGGTTTTATGCGTGTAACGATGGATATTTGTAGCTTAAATACGTTGGTATATGTCTTTACCCAAAAAATAATTACCCCACAATATTTTGGCAAGGAAGGCGCTTTGATACCACTTGTAATATTCCAGATATAAAAAGTATGCAGAACAAAAATAAATAGATAGAAATGGAAAATGAACAGCAATATAACCATATGTTGGCCCTTGGCATGTTGACCCTTGACCAAGTTTTGGGAGTTTCTTGGTCATCTTGACTTATTTTGGGACTTCGACAACAAGTCGAAGGAAGATCGCAAGACGAAGCGGAGATCACGGGATCTCGGCCACCTGTTGGGATCCTTTTTGGGTTTTTGGGAATATGTAACAGGAATGGGATGTCGTCCCATGGGTTTACCCATGCTTAGGCCTATTTTGTATGTATAAATAGAAGAATAGGCGATGTAAGAAGAAGTTGAATAGTGCATCTATGTAATGTGAATGTATTCTAAGTGCGAGTAGATTTTGTAACTTCTTTGTGCATGACTGTAAGAGACTTGCAGAGCTAAGTACAGGTCCTTGTAGTAGATTGTGGAGAGCTTAGTGCTATAATGCAAGGAAGAAGGATCTAGCGAGCTGCATAGATCTTCTTTCATGTGCGGGGTAAGGGTTTTGATGGCTTTGTGCTTATAACCAATTGACTGAAGAAAATAAAGAAGAAGAGTTGGTGGATGTAGCCCCAAGGTGGGGGTGAACCACATAAACATTATGTTATGTTCTTTGTGCTTTGTCTTGATGTGTTCACATGTTATCTTCTAAGTGTTGTGATATTTTTAGATAGATCTACTTCTACTTGTGCTTATGATATGTAAGAATATTAGATCTGATCAAGATAGTCATGCTTAGTGCTTGATATGCTCATTCTGATCCATTTATATATGCTAAGTTCTTAAATATTGTAGATTAGTGTGAATGTTGTGAAGCTCTGTTTTATCAGCGAAATGAATAGTGATTGTATATTGAGGAACTGACAGTGCTAATTGCTCTATTAATTTGTATAATCACATATCTCTATCCCAGCTAAGGTTGCAGACACCTAGGTCTCACAACCACCCCTACCTCTACCTCGAGTGAGACTTCATTTTCTTCACAGGCGTTGCTGAAAGGTCTGGTAGTTAGGGCTTTGTTGGTGCGATGTTGTAGCATTGAACCTTGGGTCTGCCCCTGTGCCAACAAATGGTTCTGTTGTTGGGACTGGAACTTTGATTGTTGGGAACTGAGAAAGAAAAAGACTTGTGCAAAGATTTGACTTGGAAGCTTTGTGTGTAGATCTATGTCCTAGTGCACAGTATTCTACTTGACTTATAAAGCTCTGTGCTAAAGAAATAAGGTCAGATCTGAAAGAAAGAAGCCTGATCTAAAGAAAAGAAGATCAGATCTGAAGGAAAGAAGCAAGATCTGAACGCTTGGTGCTCTAAGAAAGGTAAAAGTAAGAATTTATGATTAAAAGAGGTAACATCTACAAGCTTTTTGCTCTGATAAAGGTAAATATAGTGAATTTTTTTAGATCTGAATGCTTTGTTCTCTCTAGAAGTAAGATAAGTGGAATTTTTTTTTATGGATCTAGGTATGATTGATAGGATCTGTCCTAGCCTAAAAAATAGGGTATTAATAGATGAAAGAAGATTTTATATGAGTAGACCTGATAAGAATAGTGAAAGATATGTTATACCTATGCATAGAAAGGATGTTTGGACTAAAAAATGGATGCAGGATCCTAGAAAGAATTTATTGCAGGTTAGCTACCATGATCCTAGTGTGCAGTACAAAAGAAGTTGGGGATCATTTAAAAGAAAGAGAGGATTAACCCTGTGTTACAGTTGCAGAAGACTAGGACATATGGCTAAGGAATACCATGGTAGAATACCTAGTTGCCTATGTTGTCAAGATCTAGACCATGAAGTACTCGATTTCCCTAGAATGATTGCTAAGATTGAAAGTATGAATATAAGACAAGAAAACCCTAAGGTAGATCCAGAAACTGAGATTATGGAAAAATACTAGAAAGGATACGAGAAAGCATTGCTACAGATGAAAGCAACTTTGAATAACTATCGACATGTCATATTATCAAAAATATTCAAAGGAAAAGAATGCACCAAAGCAAGAATAGGAGACTTCAAAATTGACTATGTTCTAGATTAAGAAACACAGGTGAATATCGTGACTGAGTGAACTTGGGAAGCCATAGGGAGACCTGTTATGACTTCCTCATTAGGATGAATAGGGTTATTTAGAGGAAAATTGGTAAACCTGTGTGGGAGGCTCGCTCAGATACCTATGACTGTCAATGGAATTTCGACGGAGGAATATTTTGAGATTATTAAATTTGTTGAAACCATGTTAATAGGAAAACCTTGGATTGACAGAGATCAAGCCAGAAAAAAGAAATAAGAAGAAGTCTTGGAGCAGAAGAAATAGGATTTAAAAGTTTTCATGACCAGAAATATCGCACAATTGATTGAAGAACAGGAGAACAAATCGAATCCATTTGACACTAGAGACCTTGATGTCGAAGCTGCAAGAACACTAGGAGACCCACAGAAAACTGAAGTACTTACTCCAGATAAAGAAGAGGTATTACCCCTAAATCCTAGGAAAGAATCTCAACAACGCGCAATGACTATGTTAAAAGAAGATAAGAATTAGAATGGAAAAAGACATACCGAGCCAAAGCTCACTGGAAAGAAGGCTAGAAATCTAAGTAAGAAGAGGGATAAGATTGAAAAGTTACATAAGATTCCAGAAGGAACTTTGCATAAAGGAAATTTGCAGAATTGGAACTTCGTCGGGATATCAAAACAACGACACATGGTACTTCACCAGGGCAAAGAAATATAGTCGTTGGGGCCAATATATCCATTCGACTCCCTCTCCGAATGGGCAAAAAAGAAATTAAGGTTTGTCATTAGACCATTATACCACTCCATAACAGATCGAACAAGAGTTAATGGAGGCTCATAACCGTTGCAGTTAAATCGTTGTCACACTACCTATTTATCTCATCGTGCCACGCATCGAGAACACTTTTGCTAATTGAGAATTCAATCCCGCAGACTAAGTTGAGTTTATACAGTGATCATCGCACTCTTTCTCTTTATCTCAGTACTATATCTAAGTTGTTACCCGAACCCGCAATTTTTCACCTCGAGTGTGCATGTCGGACGAATTGAGTTCCGCGAAGAAATTTGTTGAAGAAGTTTTGATTGACTTAATGACTGAGAGAGTCATGTCGATGTCTGAAGGTATTCAGGCTTCATCTACAAGATTCAGGCAAGCATCTTCGTCCACTGCTAGAGATGGACCATCCTGATGAGCAGATGAAAAGTGAACTAAGCATAGGGATGATCTCGCAAATGCTAAGTTAATCCCGCGTATACTACCCACCTATCTACCACCTCTGAGTGGCACAATCAATTGTGACAGTGTGCCTAGAGAATTTAAGTATTCTTTGGTCACTGCATACCTCTCAAAAGGGATACGTGTAGTGCACGCAGACCAAGATAAGAGCGTAGCATTGAAGTTTAGCGACTTCAACCTTGACAACATGAAGGTGTACAACATGCTCACCCCATACAAGTATCTGACCATAACCAAGGGAAATAACTTGAATATCATACCCCAGTCATGGACGATGAACCTTATGCAGTCCACACTGCTCCATGTCATGAAGATTCCTCACTTCGATAGGCACCAAGAAGTGAACGCATGCGTCAAGTTGTTGTTGTCTTGCTACCATGGAAGATACTTGTGGTTGAACTGTGGCATCACAGTGGATCTGACATTGATCAATCGGATCACATGGCTAAGTATGAAATGCCCTGACCCACAAGATTTCTATCCCGGGAAAACAATGGATCGCGCTCTTTTGCAGAAGATCAAAGACACCTACGGAGATGTCAAGAAAGGAACACGAGGCTACAAGGTAGCCTCTATCCAAAGAAGCGCAGTGCTCCTAGCCTATAAATTGATCGAAGGAAAATTAGTTCACAAGAACCGACCCACCAAAGTGACTAGATTTGTAGTCGACCTCGCAGGAAAGTGCGCGGAGGGCCTACAAATGAATTGGGCAAAGTACCTCGTAAACCAGCTGGAACTGGACTGTAGGGAAGTGCAAGACCAAGGATATGAGTTCCACTTCAGCTGGCTTCTCATACTGATCACTTTCATCGCATGGGAGATGTCGGAAGGTGCGACCTTCCTAGACATCAATCCCTTTGAACCTCTAGCCGCGAAGTTCAGTACATTGTGGTACTCTAGTGACATGAACAAGCAATGGAAATCAAATGTCACCTTCCACACTTATTACAACTAGTTAAAGGTATCCGTCTAGTCTGCACCTCATATGACCCCGAATGCCCTCCATAGGTTTCGGCCCTTGATTAAATTCAGCGTGGACCGCCATTTCATCTATATCACAGCATGCACTGATGAGCATAAACAACAGTTACAATCATATTGCAAGCTCACGGGGGGAAGACATATAAGAGACTACCAAGGAATGGTCATCGAACCTCCTCATTCTACAGACCATGTAGAGATGTATGACTTAGACAGTCTAGAAGCAGTGCATGATACACCTGGACCTAGCAAGATAAAGAAGATCGAAGAGTTCCATAATTTAGATAGCGCATCCATGGAGACCGCTTCCATCTTAGCAGAGAAAGGAGGATATGGCGGAGAGATAGATGGCACAGAATTTGAACCGAATAAAGGCGAGGTTACACCGCCTAGAGAAGAGGAGGACCCCTCAAAGAAAAGGAAGGTTTCCCCACCGAAACTAGAATCCCGGAAGAAAATGAAAGCAACCAGGACCAAATTTGAGACCACCATCACTTCAGATGAATTTGAATTCATCATCGCAACACTGAACGATGCTTTACTGGAGATAGTAGCGAAACAAGAAATTAAGTAGGAGTAGGTGTCCAGGAAAATTAAGGATGAGCTCCAAGGGGTGAAACAAGCATTACAGTCTATCCGCGTAGTTTCTACTACGCCTTTGTCAGTAGAAACATCTGAACTATGTGATGAGCCAGCTCAACTACACTGCATCACTGATACAGTCAAGGCTTGCCTTCGACGAGATCAGGAAGAGACAGTACAAGCCACCCAGGCTTTAACACAAGTACAAAAATACCTTGAGGATAAACACAGTTTTGCAGAATGAGAAAATCTTTCTCTGCAAGCGAAGTGGGATGAATAAAAAGCACAGTTACAGCAAAGCGAGGAACGGTTTCTCGCCGAGAAACTCGAAGTTAAGGAAATGGTCAGTAGATCACTTCGCTCTGTGGCAGTTGTTGAATTAAAGGCCAAAGATAGAGTTCCACAGTAGGTGGTACAACTCAAAGAAGTGATCCAATAGCTCCAGCAGCGCATTGCAGATCTAGAATTACGCACTATACCCGATACCACGCAGGACATAAGGGACCAGTGAGAAGCAGCTACCCACAGCGCAGTTGACCGATTAAAAGATCTTGCATTGGAATGCAATAAGATGAGTAACCAGGGCACCTAGACATATGAAAACCTCACTGAGAACCTGGAGTTACAGACACTAGAGTCGTAGCTCTGGGAAGTGAAGCAACACACAGATACACTACAGGCGCAGCTGAAAGCCCTATCATCCATAGAAATAATGAAGAGGTCTCATGAGCAATGCACAACTTAGAAGTAGATCCATTTGCTTCAAATAAAAGTGATGGAATTCACTCAACGACTTCAACCTGTGCAAGATAAGGCATGATAGTTTCTCACAAAGGTTGAAAGTCGAGAAGCAGAGCTACAACAGGTCGTTAATGCAGTAGAACAGCGCCTAGAAGGGTCAGCAAACAACACAGTGATCCAGGAGTTCACCAAGAAAGAGGTCGTAGCACAGCAGCAGGTCAAAATAGCTCGAGCCAAGCTCGAGGCCTTCGAAGAAGAACTGGTCAGACCAGAGTGACTCGGGATGAGTCACGGGTGAGTGTTGGGGACCTGTTGTCTCTTGACCAAGTTTTGGGAGTTTCTTGGTCATGTTGACCTATTTTAGGACTTCGATAGCCTGTCGAAGGAAGAGCGCAAGATGAAGCGAAGATCACAGGATCTCGACCCCCTTTTGGGATCCTTTTTGGGTTTTTGGAAATATGTAATGGGAATGGGATGTCGGCCCATGGGTTTACCCATGCTTAGGCCTATTTTGTATGTTTAAATAGAAGGATAGGTAATGTAAGAAGAAGTCGAATAGTGCATTTATGTGATGTGAATGTATGCTAAGTGTGAGTAGAGTTTGTAAGTTCTTTGTGCATGATTGTAAGAGACTTGCAAAGCTAAGTGCAGGTACTTATAGAAGATTATGGAGGTCTTAGTGTTGTAACGCAAGGAAGAAGGATCTAGCAAGTTGCATAGATATTCTGTCCTGTGCGGAACAACGGTTTTGATGGCTTTGTGCTTATAACCAATTGAATGAAGACAATAAAGAAAAAGAGTTGGTGGGCATAGCTCCAAGGTGGGGGTGAACCACATAAATGTTGTGTTATGTTCTTTGTGCTTTGTCTTGATGTGTTCACATGTTATCTGCTAAGTGATATGATATGTTTAGATAGATCTACTTCTTCTTGTGCTTATGATATGTAAGAATATTAGATATGATCAAGATAGTCATGCTTAGTTCTTGATATGCTCATTGTGATCCATTTATATATGCTAAGTGATTAAATACTATAGATTAGTGTGAATGTTGCAAAGCTCTGTTTTATCAACGAAGTGAATAGTGATTGTATATTAATGAACTGATGGTGCTAAGTGCTCTATTAAATTGTATAATCACAGATCCATGTCCCAACTAAGGTTGCAGACACTTGAGTCTTGCAACCACTCCTGCCTTTTCCTCAGATGAGACTTCATATGCTTCGCAAGTGTTGTCGAAAGGGACAATAGTTAGGGTTTTGTTGGTGCATTGTAGCGTTGAACCCTGGGTCTGCCCCTGTGCCAACACCATAACAACACCACAATAATACCAAAATGATGCCAGAATAATACTAGAAAGAACACTTTGATTACTCAGAGAAATTTTCACTTGCCTCTTTGAGGGGGAAACCTCCAACAGAGTAGAGCTCTATTACAATAATATCCAAGACAAGAGTTCTCATACCCTTGACTCCTATTTATACTAAATATTTCTATCAAAAGAACCATATAGAGTAAGATCCTTCTAGAAGCAGAAGCTTATATTAGGTCTTCTTACATTGGAGTTATTATTCATTATTTCTACGCCTTATTAATATTGACCTTTATTACATGGAAATATATTATTCTACCTACGTGAGGGATTAGATCCTGTTATCGCACAATTTGTAGTTTAGGTCAAAGGCTAAAGGATAGAGATCAAACTGGCGTAACAGGAACCTTCCCCACCCAATAGTCACCTCAATGGGGAGGTTCTTTCTATTTAGGGAGGTTATCCCAAGGGAGACGTCCCTGACAACCTGGAGTTTTGAAGAGGCTAAGGTATAAAGCAAGGTTAAAGTTTCCTCCTCATAGGTTACCACCTAGGTTAGATAGTCCAACTAAACAACCAATAATGAAGTGTATGCCCAATTGAAAACACCTACTCAGAACAAGACAACAACAATACAATATAGATATGCAGGCTATAACTCAAAGGGCTAGTACTTCAATAACTATCTGTTATTATTCAATAAGCAATGTAAAGCAATAGATACAAATGGAGTCAACGTTTTGTCAATTAGCCATGAAAGAAAATCAATTCATCAATATCTATCAAGATGATTAAGCCAACAATGCATCCAATCAACAATCTTCTCAATAAATTCTTCAAATCATCATTCAATAGCTTATATTCAAGATTTATTGCGTCAAGATGAGATAACCAATTGTGACGTCAACCCTAATTAGGTTAGTTTGTTAGTTAGGGTTTCAAAATTTAAAGTTTTGAGAAAGGTTTTATACACTAAGACTTCAACGTTGGAGGTTAGAAATCAGTGCCTTACGGTATATGGATTCAAACAAGAAGAGGGCACAAGATTTAGAAAGGATGAAGACTTAAAGACTAGAGGGAAGGGTTCTAGAGTGCTGCAAAGGTAGGGCCCTAGAATCAAAACCCTAGGGGAAAGAGGCTCACTACAGTGTTTCTTAAGCAAGGCCTCGTGCTCTTTCCTCCTTCTTTAGGTCAACATGGAAAAATGACTAGCATAAATGATAAGTCTAAGGGAGAAAGTGTTGCAAGGACAAGACTTTCCAACCCTAGAAGATGATGACCCTAGGTGTAGATAACCTAGGCCTAGGACGTCACCCTCTTTCAACCTATAAAATTAAATGCTAGCTTGAAGGAAGAAGCAAGATAAGTGTAGCAAAGGATAGGCTCAATACCTCTTCTCCAATGGCTAAATTATCTCTCTCTAGGGGGACATATAACAATGACCTACTTGTGTGCTTGTTACCTAGGGTTTCAAATCAGCAATTTAATAAGAAAATTCAAGAAATTACACCTACAACCATTCAATTAAGAAGTTTTGCAAGAAAATAATTTACATATCATGAAGAGAAGCATATGCAAACCCTAGTTGTAAACCTTCCTTGAGAGATATGCCATAAAATGCCAAAAATATCCTTCCAATAGCAAGTGCACCTCACTTAGACAACAAAAATACCCTAGGAGGGTGCAAAAATCAGACCTCACAAGTGTGAGTGAATTGTGTTCTCTTAAAATGAGGGAAAACATCCTCAATATATATCATCCAATGACCTTTAATTAAAATTAGGTCATTAAAATAGCCGACAAGGCTAATAACTAAAAATCATATTTTTTTACATTAAACTACTAAACGAAAACCCTAAATGAGCAATGAGAAAGACGTTTATCCCCTTTGAGGGAGACGTTGGCCCTTTTTAGGGAAAATCATAGCACTAGATGACAAACATTGGCCCTCTCTGGGCCTCCAAACTCTACCACACGTGCCAAACTGCCCTGTCAAACTGCCATGCATTGGAGGTGACGTCAATGGCCTCTAGAGCATGTCCTGGGTCATCAGAGGGAAACGTTCCACCTGTAGTGGGTCAACCCCCTAGGGCTGGGCTCAGCCAAGGCATCCTGGATGAAAATTTCCTTCCTCTTCTCTCGTGTAAAGGCTCGACCAATCACTGTCCTGTCTCTACCCCTGATGAGGTCCCAGCAACCATCTGATGGGCTCTTTAGCCCATGGAGGTCTGAACTAATCATCTCCCCATGTGTACCGATCCACTTAGTACCTGTCCATCGGGCATGGTCCTGCACATCAAAAACTTCTCCCTCCATGGGCTCATTAGTCCTGGGGATCATAGCAATGTCAATCATATTTCATCATTAATTTTGTCAAATGCATGCATAAAACCCCTATCATATCATCTAATAGCTCAAAGACATTACAATGACCTACTATACAAAGTTGAAGAAAAAGACAAAATGCCCTATTGGGCCAGCATCCATAAGAAAAGGAAAGTTCCCAAAGGATATCATCCAAGCCATGTAACACAAGGTGGAGTGGTCAAAGGATGTCCAGACATAGTGAAAGACAGGGGTGATATTACCCGTGGGTGCCTTTGTAGGAGGCAAGTTGTACCTGTCATGGATGTAATTCTTTCCAAGCCCTTTATTTCCTTTATTCTTTCTTTTCTTTATTACCTTTTCTTTCTTTTTATTTCAAGGTCTAACTAGAGGACATTGCCTTGGCGTGGTGACTAGAGCTAACAGTGTTACCCACAAGTACTTTCACAGAGATGATCAGGCTGGCTCGTGATGAGACTCCCTTTCCCTTGGCCATGCAGCCAAAGGTCACTGCCCTGGCGTGATAACCAGATAATGGAAATGTCATACTTCTAGGTACCTATGAACATAATAGGTTGGCTCATGATGAGACCCCCCATCCTCTTGGCTAGGTCTTGTTTTGTTATTTTTCTTCGAGTCCCTCTTGTTTCTTACTAAGAGGCTTTTTATTGCCTTCTCGAGGATCCATGGGCGAGGCATCTCTAGATTTTTTTTTTATGGCTTTTATCTCTTACCAGTTTCTTTTACCCACTGGGCCTTTAGCCCCTTCTTCCCATGGGATAAGGTGTAACCCTGCAAATAGGTCATCCTAATGTCCGGACTAGGGGAATGGGATAGATGAATGGGAGATAAGATGTAAAAATGATAATATGATGGGAGTGGACGATGGCTCTTCAAAATCCCCCCTGGTGGCTAACCAAAACCTATGGGTACAAGCTTTCTAGGGTACCATGTCAATCCCCCCAACTATGGTCAAGTGGGTTAGTGTAATATCCAAGCAGTCGTCAGAAATGAAAGGAATCTAACGCATATATCTGAAAGTTATAATGATCAAACATGACACATACCATGATACCTGGACCAATTACCTCATGGAGCAAGAGTCTTCTCCGATACAAGTCCAAGACGAAGGTGATGGATGTTGTTGTTGTTGACAGGACAAGTTTGATGAAGATGAAGAAAGATGGTCCCTCCAGGGCCATGCTCAGGTCAATCCTGCTCTCAGTACTCCATGTCTAGGACTTGTGAGCCTCCAGACATGATCTCCTAGTTATCCCTAGAAATCGAGGATAACACCCGGCTCCAACTCGGGGACATGTGCTCACCGTAGAGCACATGAGAACCTCAACATCTCTGGCATAAACCTGTAGACCTGCTCATACTCTAAAAGGGCATCAGTAACAAAGGTGGGGTGGTATTGCCACCGCGTAAACATAATATATATATGACTGAAATAAAACAATCAATATGCAAGTGAGGAAACAAACTAATATGAAATGCAAATGGTATAATACACGGAAGAATGCCTACCTACCTATACTCACCTGTGGAGTCATGTGTCTGGAAGGTAGTAACACTTGATATGTAAATCATTTACTGGTATTTTTAGAATCTCTCCTTCCGTGGTCTCTAGGTTGAAAGAATTCGTACCTGCACAACATTCGATCTTATAAGGGCCTCCCCATAGGCTGTCAAATTTTTTGTGCATGCCAGGTTTCTCTTTTATTTTATCCCACAGTAGGACAAGACCTCCTTTGGTGGAATTTATTTCCTTGGCTTTGTGATCAAAGGTGTTCTTTATCTTTTCTTGGTTTCTCGTTATTTGATCCAACGCACCTCTCCGTGTCTCATCCAGTTCTATCAGCTGATTGTTCCTTCCTTGGATTGCTTCTGCATCTATGGCGTATTGTTGAGAAAACCGAAGGATAGGGATTTGGAGGTTCATAGGAAGTTTTGCTTCAAGTCCATACACTAGCTCAAAAGGAGTTTTCCCAGTGGAAGTTTTTGTCGGTATTCGATCTGCCCATACCGCATATTTTATTTTTCTATCCCATGACTTCTTATTTTCTCCGACAACCCTTTTTAGAATATTCATGAGGTTCTTGTTGGTTGATTATGCCAATCCATTTCCTTGCGGGTATTAGTTTGAGGAATGGGACAGGGTAATTCCATATTTGAAACAAAATTCTACCAGAGTGTAGGAGCTAAAAGATTTGGCATTATCTGTAGTGATCTTGGAACGATTGTCGAACCTAGTTATGATCCGATCTTCCAAGAAGTTCATGACTAATTCTTCAGTGGCCTTTTTTGCAGGAATTGATTCAACCCATCTAGTGAAATAGCCTGTAGCTGTTAGGATCCACCAATAGCCATTACTTGAATTGTCTTTGAATTCACCAACAAAATCCAAACCCCATTGCTGAAAGGGTGCCTCTACTACCACTGGTTTCAAGGGTTGTGCTGGGAGTTTCGGTTTGCCAGAGAAGTACTGGAAAGGTTGGAAAGATCGAACGTGATGATAAGTATCTGAAAAGAGTGTTGGCCAATAATAACTGGCCCTCAAGATCTTATGGGCAGTAGTACGAGTAGCAAAGTGCCCACCACAATGCCCAGAGTGAAATTATTCCAATATCTTCTTTGCCTCTTCCTTGTTCACACATCTAAGTATAATTCCATCAAGATTCTTCCATCCAAGTCCATCCTCAGTCAAGCAGTATTTCATAGCCTTCAATCTCAAATCCCTTCTCTTTTAATCCACCAAATGATCAGGGCAAGACAAGTTCATTAGATAATAAACAATATTGGAATACCACTTGTCATGTTCTAGTTCATTGATCATTACATTTACTTGCTCATTCTCACCCATCTGTATGGGTTCCTGATTGCTTTCAGTCAATATTTGGGCCAAACCTTCTCCCTTTATTATCCTGGTGGGTTTTATTTCTAAGTCATACTCCTGGATTTTGGAAATCCACTTTTCTCGAGTGCCCATGCAATCTTGTTGTGATAAAACGTCCTTCACAGTTGGGTATGGGACATAAGCCTTGATTTTATTGTACCCGATGTAGTTCCTAAAGTGTTTGAGGGATTTGACCAAGGCATAGGCTTGTTTCTCTGTGATGGAGTATTTTAACTCTAAGTCTCTTAGGACTTTTCTCATAAAGGCTACAGGATGTTCGTAATTATCAGCATCCTTCTGCATTAGGACACCTGCAATAGTATCCTGAGATGCAAAAGAAAATATTATGTAATCTCGCAAAAAATCAGGACTAATCAAAATAGGGGCTTGGGAGATAGATTTTTTGATATCTTCAAAAGATCTGTTGGTCTCATATCCCCACTTTAAAGCAACATCCTTTTTCAGTAGAGCACTTAACAGTTTTATCCTTTCAGCAAAATTTGGCACAAATCTGCGGATGAAGTTGATTTTTCCAAGAAAAGATTGTAGAGCTTTCTTGTTTTCCGGAGGGCGGACATCCTTTATTGATTGGACTCTTTCAGGATCAATGGAGACTCATCCTAGTGAGGCCACGTGTCCCAACAGTTTTCCTTCGTCAATCCCAAAAACAGACTTCTTAGGATTTAGTGAGATACCATACTTTCTGCATCGCTCAAAAACAATCCTAAGGTGGGAGAGATGGTCTTTCCTATCCTTGGACACAACTGTGAGGTCATCTTGGTAAATTTCTATGATCTTTTGTATAAGGTCTCTGAAGGAAAATTCCATTTCTCTTTGAAAAGTGGCACCTGTGTTCATAAGACCAAACGGCATTCTCAAGTACATAAAAGTTCCCAAGGTGTAGTGAATGCAGTTTTGAGTTGGTCCTCCCTTTTGAGTAAGACTTGGTTGTACCCTAAGAACCCATATAGCATAGACATCATCCCTGCCCCTGTGACTCGTTGAAGCAAATGTTCCATGTTTGGGAGGGGATAATTATCCTTCAAAGACAACTGGTTGAGGTTGCGGAAATCAACACACAGGCGGATATCACCATTTTTCTTTCGAACAACTACCAAGTTCGACATCCAAGAAGAGTACCTTATAGGCGCTATGATACCAGCGTCAACCATCTTTTGGAGTTCCTTTTGTATCTGGCTTTCCAACTTCGGGTTGATATGTCGTAGCCTTTGTCGGAATGGCTTGGCTCCTTCCACCAAAGGTATGGCATGTTGGATGACATCCCCTCTATAGGCCTTTAAATCATCATAGTTCCAAGCAAAGGTGTCTCTAAATTCTCTGATGAGCACTAGTATTTCCTTCCTCTCTTTCTCGATGGTCCCCTTTCCTATCTTGACCATCCTTGGGTCCATCTCTGTACCGATATTAAATTCCAAGGCTTCCTCAACTTGCTTATTGGTTCTCTTTCCTTTGAAAACATCATGTCTATCAAAAAGGTTTTCTAGAGGAATACAACCTTTTGGTAAGGTATTGTTTTGCAGGTTGATGACTCCTAAGTCCATAGAGTCAGTCAGGAAAGCAACTTGCGAATCAGTAAATTATTTGCTATATTCCATGAATCTGATAATTTGATCATCATCCTCAAACACTTGCCAATGCTCCAAATTGTCGGGAACAGAGGGTCTAAAAAGAACCTCCATCTTGCATAGGTCGTGAAAAGGTCCTTCAAAAGGTTTTAAAGTAGAGGTTGATACAGCCAAAGCATCAGCCACATGGTTTTCTTCTCGAGGAACGACTTCAATCGATACTTTCCTGAAGGATTTTGAAAAGGTTTGAGCCACATCTCGATACTTTTTCAACTTCGCATTTTTAGTGGAAAATCTCATCAAAACTTGCGACACAATGAGGTCTGAGTCCCCCTTCACTTCCAAGATTGTAATACCTTTTCCAATTGCTAGATTGAGTCCCAAAATCAAAGCTTCATACTCAACCACATTTTTGGTGCAACGGAATTCCATCCTATATGAGTGGTAAAAGATCTCACCTGAGGGAGCTGTTAAAACTATTCCAGCGCCTGATCCAAAGCTTGAGTGTGACCCATCAGACTCCAAGGTCCAGATTCCATCTATCTATTCAACGATGTCCATATCCAACTTCCCTTCTTGAATGAACCAATCATTAAGACCACTATTGATTCATAAAATTTGCTCACTTTCCTCATGGGGGGTCTCAACTGGCGAGCCAACGAAAGGCTCATTATAGACGTTGAAAAATCCCCCTTTAGGATGAGGGATAGTGGCTTTGGATTGCTTCTTGTAAATGCTCCCATTCAAGTGTTCAATGAGGTCCTTGCGAAGAATGCTCCCGAAATTATTTACATCATCTATGATGACCACATTTATCAAGAAAGGAGCACTGGGGCAGGAGTCAAATTCCACCTCAAGGTTGTTAATGATTCCTTTTGCGAAATTATCTCTGGTATTTTCTCTTGAGATTTTCAGACCTAATTGATGCATAACTTCTTCTGTCACTATGTTGGTTGTGGCACTTGGGTGTAGGAGATAGTTGCGAAGGAGAAAATATTTGATTTGGAGGGAGACATAAAAAGGTGTGAACTCACAAACTCTGGAAACAGGGTGTCCCACCTGGTGAATAAAAAGAGAGAAGTCTTCAGAAAGATTTGGTTCAATTTTTTTGGGCGAGACAGCCTCAACTTCATCCTCTGGATGGGCCCTTTTTGAAGGGGGTTCTTGAGAAGGAACAACACTTTCATGAGAAAGGCTCCATTTCCTTTTGGTGGGAGCGAGTTCGACCTGGCGAATCCTTGGAGATTCAGGTTTCACCATAGGTTCATTAAGAGTATCCCATAGTTCACAATTTTGTGCAAGGTTCCTTTGGTGAATGTAATCATCAAAATCAAGATTTCTTTCAATTTGAAATGCCAGGTCTTGCACTTCATCTAAAGTTGTCAATGATTGATCCTTAACATTGAATTGAAGGGTTCCTTCTAAGGAAGACAAGAAGTGATCGATGATGGCTTGTTCTGAGCCCACCTTTGACCGGACCTTTTTGAGGAGAAGGTTGAATCTATCACTGAAATTTCTGATACTCTCACAGGGTCCTTTGCAAATGTTAAAGTATTGGGAAAAAGATTCTTGTGAATGTTCACTATCACACCATCTTATTTTAAAGGCTTTCTGTAGTTCTTCAAGGTTTTTTATGCTTCCCTTAGGACACCCATCAATCCAAACTTTAGCATCTCCTATAAGGGAACTTGCAAAGAGCCTCATGAAAACATCCGGGTGATCTTGACCAGCCAATTGAAAATCAACGCTATCGCAGAAATGGGTCCAATGCGAGTTTCCAAGGGTGCCCTTTCCTGAGAAGAAAGGTAGCCAAAAGTTTGCATATTTGGGTAGGTCATGCATCCCCCCTTAGATGTTGCTAAAGTCGAAATAGTTGAAACTCTTTGAGTGAGATCATTTGTGAGGATTAGGATTAACTAGAGGCGCATAGTTTGTTAGAGTGATGGTGGCCATAGTAGAGGGATTTGAATATTTTCTCCCACTACGGGTCGTCATTGATGGAGTTTCCAGATAATTTACTTGAAACTATCAAAGAATAGGGGAATAAGGTCTAGTGGAGTCGCCAGGTAAGCTTGTAAGAGAAATGTATTTGAGGCAAGGCTTACCAAAATATTTATCATTGAGGAAGATTGACTCAGTGTTCCCCAGCAATGGCGCCAAATGTTATCGCATAGTTTGTAGTTTAGGTCGAAGGCTAAAGGATAGAGATCAAACTGGTGTAACAGGAACCTTCCCCACCCAATGTCACCTCAATGGGGAGGTTCTTTATGTTTAGGGAGGTTAGACCAGGGGAGACGTCCCCGAAAACCTAGGGTTTTGAAGAGGCTAAGGTATAAAGCAAGGTTAAAGTTTCCTCCTCATAGGTTACCACCTAAGTTAGATAGTTCGGCTAAACAACCAATAATGAAGTGTATGCCCAATTGAAAACACCTACCTGAAACAAGACAACAACAATAAAATATAGATATGCAGGCTATAACTCAAAGGGTTAGTACTTCAATAACTATCTGCTATTATTCAATAAGCAATGTAAATCAATAGATACAAATGGAGTCAACGTTTTGTCAATTAGCCATGAAAGAGAATCAATTCATCAATATCTATCAAGATGATTAAGCCAACAATGTATCCAATCAACAATTTGCTCAATAAATGCTTCAAATCATCATTCAATTGCTTATATTCAAGATTTGTTGCGTCAAGATGAGATAACCAACTATGACGTCAGCCCTAATTAAGTTAGTTTGTTAGTTACGGTTTCAAAATTTAAAGTTTTGAGAAAGGTTTTATACACTAAGACTTCAATGTTGGAGGTTAGAAATCAGTGCCTTAGGGTATATGGAGTCAAACAAGAAGAGGGCACAAGATTTAGAAAGGATGAAGACTTAAAGACTAGAGGGAAGGGTTCTAGAGTGTTGCAAAGGCAGGGCCCTAGAATCAAAACCCTAGGGGAAAGAGGCTCACTACAGTGTTGCTTAAGCAAGGCCTCGTGCTCTTTCCTCCTTCTTTAGGTCAACTTGGCAAAACGGCTAGCATAAATGATAAGTCTAAGGGAGAAAGTGTTGCAAGGACAAGGCTTTCAAACCCTAGAAGATGATGACCCTAGGTGTACATAACCTAGGCCTAGGACATCACCCTCTTTCAACCTATAAAATTAAATGCTAGCTTGAAGGAAGAAGCAAGATGAGTGTAGCAAAGGATAGGCTCAATCCCTCTTCTTCAATCGCTAAAATATCTCTCTCTAAGGGGACATATAACAATGACCTACTTGTGTGCTTGTTACCTAGGGTTTCAAATCAGCAATTTAATAAGAAAATGCAAGAAATTACACCTACAACCATTCAATTAAGAAGTTTTGCAAGAAAATCACTTGAATATCATGAAGAGAAGCATATGCAAACCCTAGTTGTAAACCTTCCTTGAGATAAATGCCATAAAATGCCAAAAATATCCTTCCAATAGCAAGTGTGCCTCACTTAGACAACAAAAATACCCTAGGAGGGCGCAAAAATCAGACCTCACAAGTGTGAGTGAATTGTGTTCTCTTAAAATGAGGGAAAACATCCTCAATATATATCATCCAATGACCTTTAATTAAAATTAGGTCATTAAAATAGCCGACAAGTCTAATAACTAAAAATAATATTGTTTTACATTAAACTGCTAAAAGAAAACCCTAAATGAGAAATGAGCAAGATGTCTAGCCCCTTTGAGGGAAACGTTGGCCCTTTTTAGGGAAAGTCATAGCACTAGATGACAAACGTTGGCCCTCTCTACGCCTCCAAACTATGCCACACGTGCAAAACTGCCCTGTCAAACTGCCAAGTGCTGGAGGTGATGTCAAGGGCCTCTAGAGGACGTCTTGGTTTCTCAAAGGGACACGTTCCACCTACAGTGGGTCAACCCCCTAGGGCTAGGCTCAGCCAAGGCGTCCTGGATGAAAATGTCCTTCTTCTTCTCTCGTGCAAAGGCTCGACCAATCACTGTCCTCTCTCTACCCCTGATGAGGTCCCAACAACCATTTGATGGGCTCTTCAGTCCCATGGAGGTCCGAACTAATCATCTCCCCATGTGTACCGGTCCACTTGGTACCTGTCCGTCGGGCATTGTCCTGCACATCAAAAACTTCGCCCTCCATGGGCTCATTAGTCCTAGGGATCATAGCAATGTCAATCATATTTCATCATTAATTTTGTCAAATGCATGCATAAAAACCCTAACATATCATATAATAGCTCAAAGACATTACAATGACCTACTATACAAAGCTAAAGAAAAAGACAAAATGCCCTATTGGGCCAGCATCCATAAGAAAAGGAATTTTCCCAAAGGATATCATCCTAGCCATGTAACACAAGGTGGATTGGTCAAAGGATGTCCATACATAGTGAAAGACAGGGGTGATATTACCCGTGGGTGCCTTTGTAGGAGGCAAGTTGTACCTGTCATGGATGTAATTCTTTCCAAGCCCTTTATTTCCTTTATTCTTTCTTTTCTTTATTACCTTTTCTTTCTTTTTATTTCAAGGTCTAACTAGAGGACATTGCCTTGGCGTGGTGACTAGAGCTAACAGTGTTACCCACAAGTACTTTCACAGAGATGATCAGGCTGGCTCGTGATGAGACTCCCTTTCCCTTGGCCATGCAGCCAAAGGTCACTGCCCTGGCGTGATAACCAGATAATGGAAATGTCATACTTCTAGGTACCTATGAACATAATAGGTTGGCTCATGATGAGACCCCCCATCCTCTTGGCTAGGTCTTGTTTTGTTATTTTTCTTCGAGTCCCTCTTGTTTCTTACTAAGAGGCTTTTTATTGCCTTCTCGAGGATCCATGGGCGAGGCATCTCTAGATTTTTTTTTTATGGCTTTTATCTCTTACCAGTTTCTTTTACCCACTGGGCCTTTAGCCCCTTCTTCCCATGGGATAAGGTGTAACCCTGCAAATAGGTCATCCTAATGTCCGGAC
Organism: Picea engelmannii; assembly: GCA_009831015.1. Lineage (NCBI taxonomy): Eukaryota > Viridiplantae > Streptophyta > Pinopsida > Pinales > Pinaceae > Picea > Picea engelmannii. Next base: position 163,348 of record ML802357.1, read on the forward strand.
TAGGGGAATGGGATAGATGAATGGGAGATAAGATGTAAAAATGATAATATGATGGGAGTGGACGATGGCTCTTCAAAATTCCCCCTGGTGGATAACCAAAACCTATGGGTATAAGCTTGCTAGGGTACCTTATCAATCCCCCCAACTATGGTCAAGTGGGTTAGTGTAAGATCCAAGCAGTCATTAGAAATGAAAGGAATCTAATGCATATATCTGAAAGTTATAATGATAAAACATGACACATACCATGATACCTGAACCAATTACCTCATGGAGCAAGAGTCTTCTCCGATACAAGTCCAAGCCGAAGGTGATGGATGTTGTTGTTGTTGACAGGACAAGTCTAATGAAGAAGTAGAAAGATGGGCCCTCCAGGGCCATGCTCAAGTCAGTCCTGCTCTCAGTACTCCATGTCTAGAACCTGTGGGCCTCGAGACATGATCTCCTAGTTATCCCTAGAAATCGGGGATAACAGGTCCCTAACACACACTTGAGTAAGTTCATGGGGATTACCTAGAAGTGCGCACCAAACTAAGTTATGTATATATATATATGGATGTATATGTATTTGAGGCTGGAGAGTCTGTGTTTTTATGAGGCTAGTGAGTCAGGACACAAATAGTCTAGTGCTCCTATCCATGTAAAAGTAATCACACTCAAGTTATTAATATTATCACATCGTTGCACGTAGATAGATCAAATTAAAAGAGACAAGGGGGCTAACTCCACCTAGAAAGGGAAAAAGGGGGGGACTTAATTCCTAGCGAATATTTATTAATATTTCTAGAAAATTGTATCTTATGGATAGTTATTGATCCTAAGTTATTGAGCGATGGGAATAGGTCACTAAGTTTATAAAGCTACTTTTGAAGGTGACAAGTATCTAGTTTAAGGAATGCAATATATTTTTCTAGTCGTATTGTATTTTAGGGAGGAGAACTCATTATGGGGGATTTTAATTCATTTTTATTGGGTGTAGAAAGGGGTCGAACCATATGAGAAAGGATGGTTATTACCTTGTCTTCAGAGAAAATATTGTAAGGGGTTTTTCTGTGTTGTAACCAAAAATTATTTGTTGTCGAAGAGGCGTGTTTTCAGGCCCATGAGTAGTCTCTCTAGGTGAGATATTTGTTGTTAAAGAGGTGGGTTGTCAATCCCATGAGCATTCTCTCCAGGTGAGAGTTTTGTTGGAAATTGTTCCATGGTGCGTTGGGCATTAGTTGTAGGGCTCTGATACTTCCTATTCAACCTATTGCTAGAACCCTAGAAGGGAAGTGGGGCAGTTGAGGGACTGTTGAGTAGAGAAGGGGTACACTTCATTGGGTGTAGAAGGCATGTGGGGAATGAGAGACTATAAGATTGTTGCAACAATGGAACCTTGGATTGAGCAATTTTTTTTATTATCAAACCTTAGCTTTGCATTAGGAACACTTTTTTACCTAGTTGAGTTAAGCCCTAGTTTAGGGGTGACCTATTGCTGAAAGTATATGAGCAACATAGTCTATGGTGGGGAGGAATGTCTGAATTTTGCAAGCAGTTGGTGAATTTTCATAAAAGATAAGTTTTTGTGTGTGCTTGTCTCATTTACTATGTTCTTAATTATCTGTGTTTAATATCGATTTAATTATTGTGTGTTGTTTTATATAATAATTGTTGTTATTTTTTATTATGTTTCTTGCACATGTATGTGTGGTGCTCATAGTCAGTATTTGTAGTCATGCATGATTATGATGGTTCTTGTTAGTTTTCTTGTCATTTTAACCTTATGATATTAGTTATGAGTATATAAGACGAGGTTAGAATGTTCGTGCGTGCAGGGAAATACTCTATGTGCACCAAAGGATAATTTTCATGTGTGCACAGGGAATCATTTTGCACGCACAAGGAGAATAGAATCGGCGTGTGACACCACAATGGTTTTGTATACAGTAGTGATATCATGTTCAATGTGGAATACACGAGTAGTAAAGAAATGTGTTCAATAAGATTGGGTGTGTAGTTGTATTGTGTTACTTTCGTTGATTTAAGTTGTGTAAAAGAGGAAATTTTGTGTGGTGCAACTCAACTTGGGGTTGAGCGCGTTACATCAATGCAAACTTGTGATTATAGAGTAGAATATTTGCATTGTATGTTGGAGTATCATTTCTCAGTAGTAAGTTGGGTAATGCTACTTTAGGGTATCAAAGAAGTTTAGTAACAGAGATGTTACATTGTGGTATTAGAGAAGTTGGTAGAGGGGATGTTACATTGTGGTATCCGAGCATTTTGGTAATGAGGATGTTACATTGTGGTATGAGAGATATAGTTTCAATATTAAGCCTGCATGGGTCAAGTTTCTATTTAACGAAAAATTTGGACTGATAAGTGGACGAATTTGGAATTATAGTGCAGCCATGGTGTGCATAAAATAAAAGTGTCCAAGTGTGTGCACTAAATTTTGGACATTGCGAGATGCAACACTAGAACTGTGCAGAAAACAATGGTGCACACTAAATATTGGAGATGCGTGGAGAAACAATTATGGTGCATGCGAAATACTGACACACGGTGTATCAAATATTGACATCATGCATTGATACATGTTGAATGTTGATGCATGCAAAAGCTTCAGAAGAAAGGATTCTGAAAAAAACGGAGCATATTTTTTATGAAGTTGTCTCACGAATTCATCTAACAAATCTTATTATCTGCACATTTTGTAGAATTAACAATGATTAGAGTAGGACAAAATTAGCACAAAAGGTCAAAAAGAATGGAAGATGTGCAGAGAGAGTTTCACCATGATGATGAATTTAGAGATCTGTATGTCATTTTGGGTGTTGATGGTACAAAATCCAAGGAGTAGCGCATTAACTTGGTAGAAGCCCTTAAGGGACTGCAAAAATATGTCAAAATCTATAAACCTGATAATGAAAGGCTTATGAAATCCAAGGAGTAGCAAGATGACTTCAATATCAAGTTGATGCAAATCTTGGAAAAGATAGAAAAGAAAATGGATAAGGAGACAAAGGTAAGTAGGTCAAGAAGTTGTAGGTCTCATGATGAGAAGGGAATAGAAGAAATAAGTGTCGATAGGTATCATCACCACTCACCAAAGTTTTTATTTAGGAAAGTGCATAGTAGCTTAAGTCCATCTCATGTCAGAAAGCATAAGATAAGCAGGGATGATTTTAAGGATGGAAATTTATTTTAAAATGTAGAAACCTTGGCAAATTTTACTAATCCTTCATATGTGAACTATAAATGTTTGGCAATATTTTTGTAAAAATATTCAAATTTCTAAGTATTTTATATAGTTTTTATAAAATTTTGGTGAATCATTTTTAAAATAGCGAATCTCGTTTTTGGAAGAACCATGAAAAATTAGCCCATGAGTGAAATTTAGCCCCTAAAATCATACTTGAAGATAAGGATTGGGGTGGATGAGATACAAGGAGAAATGAATAAGATCAAGCCTCATGCCTTTGATGGTGAGAACAAGAAGGATGAAGATGTGGAGACCTAGTTGTTGGGTATGAGGAAGTACTTCCAAATGCATAATTATTTTGCACAGGAAGAAGGGATCATTTCCATCTATCATCTAAAATGAAAACAATAAATGTGGTGGGATCAGTTCATGCAAGTGCAACACATCGATGAAAATAATTTTACTTGAAGGGAGTTCAAGAGGTATTTTCAAAAGAAATACTTAACCAAGAAATAATATGACAAGAAAATGAAGGATTTCTTTGAACTCAACCTTGGGAGTATGACAATATATGAGTATGAAAGAATTTTTTAGGGATGTCGGAATATATCTCATTCATCAAGGGTGAGAAAGTTAAAATTTAGAGGTACCTGAGTGCGATGCCATCATTTATTAGTGACAAGATACAATATGATGACCCCAAGAAATTGGAGGAAACCATAAGGTGTTCTAAGTGTATTTATGATAAGCAAAGGGGAATACCAACCTTCTAAAAGGCTTGGAAAGACAAGATGAAAAGCAAGTTGGAATAGAGGAAGAAGGGGGCTAAGACACCATTTTTCATAAATAATACACAAGGACAAACAACTCTTAATGAGCCCATAATGACAAAGACGGTGGGTAAAAAACCAAGGCAACAATCTATTCAATGTTGGGGTTGTGGCAGAGATCATATGTGCATATATTTACCTCAAAGAGCTAAAAAAGTGAGGACTGCGCATAGTTTTCAACAAGTTGTGATAGTTGAAGACATGGGAATAAATGTACCAAGGATTTACGCAACCCTGGATAATAAGAAAGATGAATTTTAGTCGCACATGATTGAAGTGGAAGGTAATATCAATGACCAACCCATTGATATTTTAATTGATTCAGGAGCTAGTCATAGTTATCTAGATCCTAAGATTATGGAAAGATTCCAATTGTCAAGAAGAAAGCTTGTAAAACCTTCATTGGTGCATTTAGCTATAGGTGCAAAAAGGAAAATTAATGAGATGGTTAAGGCATGCCCAATGGAAATGAAAGGATTGTGCACAAATGTTGATTTGAATATCATACCTTTGGGCCTATATGATTTCCTCATTAGTATGGATTGGTCGGAATAGAATCATGTTGTTCTAGTTTGTTACAATAAGGAATTTAATTGCTTGAATGAAGCAGAAAACTTAAGGAGAGTTCAAGGAATTCCAACAGATTTAACTATGAGAGACGTTTCGGCCTTGCAATTGAAGAAAAATTATAGGAAAGGATGTCAAGTATTTGTAGCACACATGGAGGAGGAACCTAAGGATAAAGTGTCGAGTGTTGAAGAATGCGCAGTACTGAAATAATTTGAGTATTTATTTAAAGAGATAAGGGGGTTGCCACTAAAAAGAGATATTGATTTCCCTATAAATATGATGCCTGGAGAAACACCTGTATCCAAGACTCCTTATAGGATGAGTACGCCATAGATGAAGGAATTACATATGAAACTCAAAGATCTAATGAAGAAGAGGTATATACGCCCAAGTGTGTCACCTTGGGTTGCCCCAGTATTGTTTGTGAAGAAGAAATATGGTATTTTGAGTCTTTGTATTGACTTCAGGTAGTTCAACAAAGCAACAATAAAGAATAAGTATCCTTTGTCAAGGATAGATGACCTCTTTGATCAACTGATGGGCACGTAGATATTTTCAATTATTGATCTCAGATCTAGATATCACCAAGTGATAATTAAAGAGGAAGACATAAACAAGACTTCCTTCAAAACGAGTTGCAGACATTATGAGTTCACAGTGGTTCCTTTCAGGTTGTAAAATGACCCAGTTGTCTTGATGTGTTTGATGAATGGATTTTTCATAAATTACTTGGATAAGTTTGTCATTGTATTTATGGATGACATACTTATTTACTCAAAGTTTGAAGAAGAGCATGAGCAACACTTGAGGATGGTGCTACAAGTTTTGAGGGAGCATCAATTGTATGCAAAGTTGAGAAAGCGCCCATTTTACCAACGCAAAATTCATTATCTGGGTCATATCATTTCAAAGGAAGGAATAATTGTTGATCCGGAAAAGATAAATCCATTGAAGAATGGTTGAAACCAAGAAATGTCACAAATGTGAGGTCCCTTATGGGAATTGCAAGCTATTACATAAGGTTTATTGAAGGCTTCTCAAACATTGTTCATCCAATTACATCCTTGCAAAAGAAACGTGCCCGATTTGAATGGACTATGGATTGTGTAAGGAGTTTGCAACACTTGAAGAGTTTGTTGACAAATGTGCCAATTTTGATAATTGTACATATATGTGCCCTAACTATTATACAACATGTGTATACACATGTTGCACCACTACAGCCCGAGTACATCGTGTTTTGTGCCCAAAATTAAAAAAAAAAGTGTTGGATTTCCATGTCATGTCATGGGATCCATGATCCTTGACTTTCCATATATTGGAAATGTTCCAATTTGTCCCTTTAGTTCCACTTGAAGGCTATAAATGGGCCATATCCAAGTTGTGGAAAAGAGGAGAAGAACTCAACTTTGAGAGCAAAGTTACTCTGGAGAAATTATTCACTTCATTTTAAGTCTGCATCCCTTTGTCCTTTTAAGTTTGAACACATTGTCCATCCCCCAAGCTCTTCACTACTTGATTGAGAACCTCATTGTCTCTCTTATATGAGCTTTCCTTTGGTGGAGGATTGAAGTGGTGGATGTTGGTCACTATAATTGCTTAATTAATTTCAAACAACCAAGTGAAACATAAATTATCAACCCAGGGAAGTCTTTTGTTTCAAAGATAGCTGCGCACTATATATGCTCAATTCCAAAAGCACTTAGTGTTGTAGTA
>ML802357.1:169750-183541 GCA_009831015.1 Picea engelmannii
CAATCATTACAAGGCAGATCTGGATCCTACACTAAATCGGATCTTCTTTCTAAATCAGCATAGGGTGTCCTATTCTTATGCAACCAAATGCTAATACAGGGGCTGGACGAAGCATTGTTGTTACGGCTGGTGTAACGGCTTCTCCACATAGCTGCTAATGTTGTTAGTACGCAATTCACGTCCTGTGTCGGCTTTGACTGCTAGTTGTCAGGACTCGTGTTTCAGCATCGTGGCGGCCTCCTTTGTGTCTCAGCATCTGTTCTGAACTGAGTGACAGCTCTGTGTTTTAGCATCTGCATCTTGAACCGTGTAGCTGCTTCGTGTTTCGGCATATGCATCCTCGGACTGTGTAGCAGCTCCGTGTTTCGGCATATGCGTCCTTGGACTGTGTAGCAGCTTTCGTGTTTCAGCATCAGCTCAAGAGCGGCTTCGGGCAATTCTGTGTTTCAGCATCGGTCTGAAATACTATTCTGCAAATATGGACACTTATGCACTTCTAATCAATGGTTAGGTTCAAAAGTAATGTAAAGTGTTATGCAAAACAAATTAAACATATAGTGATGAGAGAGGACGTTGTATACCTTGGAGTGATCAGATGAAGTGATAATATGAGTCTAAATACAGGTGATGAAGGGTATAATAATGGCAAAAAGTATGAGCAAAAAGGTACAATATGTGGTCCCAACAGTGGAGGCCCATCTGGAAGGAACTTAGTTTCTCAGTTCTGAACCGTGACGACATGAAAGTTTGTAATTCATTCACTTCTATTGATTACACTTTAATAGAAATACTCTTTTCTCATCCAATTAATATCTTGCAAATATTTGAATTGTTATTCCATGGGCATATTTGTTATGAATGTTGATGGATTATGATATTGAATGTGTTAACTTTATACATTATCACCATATGCATCTTTTGCGTTAGGTTAGGTCTACTTCTAGGATTTTTAGTCTCTGAGACTGAGATCATGGTAGATCCGTTAAAGGTTGAGGAAATACTTTGATTGCCTCCCTCACGCACTATTCATCAAATTCAAGGTTTACAAGGGAAAGATAAATTTTTACGATGGTTTATAGTAAACTATGCCAATATTACTAAGGGTTTCATGCATCTCTTAAAGAAGGACACTCCTTTAGCCCAGGAATCCTTCGATGCTTTGAAGAAAGCCTTGGTATCAATGCCTCTATTGAAGTCTCTAGACTATAGTAGATATTACTTACTTTATGTCACCACGTACGAAGAAACGATTGGTATGGTGTTGGTTTAGGAGGATGACAAGCTCCGTGAGCACGTCATTTACTATCTTAGTTGAAATTTCATCAACCCTGAACTCAAGTAATCTCATGTTGAAAAGATAGCTTTGGTTTTCGTTCACGCGGTTCAACGATTACGAAACTATATATTGCTTTGCAAAAATATTGTTGTTTCCGAAGTCAATCCATTTCAATACATCCTTACTAGGTGTATCATAGGGGGAAAGTACAATAAATGGATTGTCATTCTACAAGAATTTGATCTCGATTTCACTTCTGCGAAGTCCAAAAAATCTCTATTTTTGCAGAGTTAATATTTGACTTCCCTCGATTATATGAGGATGTTATTCATGTTGATTCATTTGTGGATGAACACATTTTCCTTGTCTCTTCATCGGACCCCTGGTATGGAGATATTGTTGTCTATTTTCAAACTTTGAATTTCCCTCAACATCTCTCATGAGATGACTAACGGTGTATACAATACCAAGATAAGAGCTACCTTATCGTCAGTGACACTCTGTATCGTCGAGGAGTAGAAAATATCGTGTGTCGATGTTTGACTCATAAATAATTTGAGTCTCTTCTAAACGACTACCATAGTGGGGCTTGTGGTGGTCATCTATCCAGGTTTTTGATAGCCCACAAAATTTTGTGAGCTAGTTATTTTTGGCCGTCTATTTTTAAAGATTTCATTGAAGTGGTTAAGAAGTGTCACCCCTACCAGGTGTTCACTCAGAAAATGTGCTCGCATCCATCCCCTCTCCATCCATTCGTTACCGTCGGTCCCTTCATCAAGTGGGGGGTGGATTTTGTGGATTGCAACCCAACTTCAGCTAGGGGCCATCAACACATTATCGTGGTTGTATACTACTTTACTAAGTGTGTTTAGGCCATGCCTATAGTTATATCCGATGGTAATACTGCTTCCTTCTTCGTATTCAATCAAATTATAGCCAGGTTCGGAATCCTGAGTGAGATTGTCACTAGTCATTGAAGTCACTTTCAGAATGAAATGATGAAATAATTAACATCAAAACTGGTGTTTAGACATGGCCATTCTTCCCCTTACTACCCGCAGGAAAATGGACAAGTAGAGGTCGTGAATAAGTCTCTCAAGACCATTTTTCAAAAAAAAATCAGCAAGAGAAAATATGACTGGAATATCATGCTTTATTTATCACTTTGCACATACCAAACCTCGGTTAATGCTTCCACCAGTTTTCCCCTTTCCAGTTAGCGCACATTCTGGAGTCAATCCTACCTATTGAATGCAAAATCCCTTCTTTTAGATTGGTAGTTGCGCTCCTACCTGACACTTTTGATCTCGAACAACACCTCGTACACCTAGAGAGATTAGATGAGCAACGTCGATATGCCTCCATGGCCATCGAAGTGAATACAAGACGTGTCAAGGTCCAATATGATAAGTCTATCTATCCTCGGTAGTACATTGAGGGTGACTTGGTCCTTATGTATGACCAAGCCAAAGAACCACTAGGGGAAGGGAAGTTCAAACCCATGTGGCATGGTCCTTATATTGTGCGACGTGTCTTAGAAAAAGGATCCTATGAATTAGAATATTATGAAGGGAACATTATGGCTAAGCCTAGGAATGGGATCTATTTGAAAATATATTACGCTTGATCCCTAAGCTTGGGTGTAACTCTTTGTATACTAATGTATTTTAGTGTATATATCTTTTCCCTCTTTTTTATCTTCAACTTGCTTATCAGTTTTCTCTTGCTTGGAAGATGTCAACGGAGTCTTTGGTCTACCTAGGATTCGTAGACGGGGTCAGTAATCATACACAGAACTTGGATTACATCGCTTGGGTTGTTTACTCTAAGGATGATTTTAGGGGCTAAATTTCTCTCATGGGCTAATTTTCCATGGTTTTTTCCAAAAAAGGATTTTCTATTCTAAAAATTATTCTCCCAAATTCTACAGGATAAAAATATTTTAGCTTAAAAATCTCCAAACTTTTATACAAAGTATATAAAATCCTTAAAAAATTGTATAATTTTACAAAAATATCGCCAATTTTTTTATAGATTGCATATGAAGGATTAGTAAGATTCGCCAAGGTTTCTACGTTTTAAAATAAATTTTCATCCTTAAAATCATCCCTGGTTTACTCACCTAAGGTTATACTAATGTCTTCAGGTGGCGTTTTCCTAGGGCCATCCATGAATAATGTGGTCGAATATAGCGTCATTATAGAAATTTTGTGTGATGCCATTTCACATGGTATTCACTCTTTAGAAGTTTGCATGGACTCCCAGTTAGTAGTATGTCAGTTGAATGGAAGTTACCATGTGTGTGACCCTACTCTACTGTGATAATTCTTATGGGTACGAATTTTGGAATGACATTTTGATTTTATTACTTATCATCACATACCTATAAGTTATAATTATGTATTCGATGCATATGTTGATTTTGTTTTAGATTGGCATTTGTCACATAACTAAAGCAAAGAAAAAACTTTCATCAATGTGTTATCACATATATTTTTCAAAGTGTCATAGGATGACCAAGTCCTTTTTTGCACAGAAACGTCCAAACGCAACATTCAAAGAATCCCATTTCAAGCTTAAAATACAAGCAGCGGGTGGGTTTATTTTTCCAATGACAAAGATCCCAAGAGAATTTCAGATCAACAACTCATGTGTATTTGGCATGTCAAAGTTGTGTGAGGTCTAGCACCAGACAGAATCCCCAGAGTTAAATATCAGGCACCACGCTTCCTTTTCCATCAGACGATCATGATTTACTTCGGGAATTTGGGCTTCAGGAGTTTCAGATTCTTGCCTCTTTCTTTCATCCAGAGTGTTTTCTCCCAAAGTTCACCGATCGCTACCACGTGTCCATCCAAATCTAACAATTGTAGTTTTCTTTGGGACATTGGGCTTCATCATTTTTGTCTTCTCCCCTCTCGCTTTCATCTGGAGTCTTTTCTCCCAAATTCCACTGATCGATGTCGCGTGTCCATCTAAATCTAACGATGGTAATTTTCTTCGAGACTTTGGGCTTCAAGAGTTTCATATTTCACGCTCCCATTTTCCTCCAAAGTAGTTTCTACCATAGTACACAGATCCTTTTTGCGTTCCCTCCTCAAATCGATGGTCGACATTCACTTTGAATTTCCAACTCTACATGCAAACCGCCCCCAAGCTCTGAAGTGCCAAAGTACATGATAGTCATCAGTTCAGACATGTGGCGCTCTCATCAGTGATGAAACTTGGAATCCATCTGGCACCAACATGTGTCACCTCTTTTTTCATGACACATCAGCATAGTGACGTCATTCCACCACATCAGATCATCCTCCAGGAAGTGTTCTTGTTCAGCGCCAAAATTAGCACCATCTCCAGGCATGGTTACAATGATCCTAAAGTTGGCAAGCGAATAAACTTTAGTGGGGGTGATAAATTGGCATGGATTTCCATATCGTGGAACGTGACTAGATCAATGACTTTCTCGAGCATTAAAATCCTTGAGCAGTCCCGCAATTGAAACCGTGGTATAGTAAAAGAGCTATGTGGCGGAAGGTGGTGAATGGAGGGCTCAAAAGTGGTGTGGGTCCAAACCTCCTTCAACGGCCCCGCATTCACGTTCTTATAAAATGACAAATCCAAGAGTAGCATGTGGCCTCCCCCTAGGCATTAAGCCTCGTTGTGATCCGGAGAAAAAAAATGGTTAATGAAAAAGGAGTGATGGTTGAAACCTTGACTCACTCAATAAATAGAAGGCATGGAGGGTATGGCTAAGAAGCCAAACTTGTTAGCCCAGGGTACAACAATAGACAGTTTCATCTTGAAAACCCATACTGAGCCAAGTTTGTGTCTGACATAAGGAAACACGCACAATCTAACAGAAGTTTGCACAGATGTAAATTTTTGAATGGGATGGCCAGATCACACTCCTGGTAGTTATGAACTGATCTGAGCATAAATAGATCAGTTAAATATTTTTTTATGGTTTTCAATTGGTTGAGCATAGCTCCCTATTTTGTAATATTTTTTATAACAGAGTTGTTCTCTGGTTTTGTATGAGACTTGAGACTTTCTCATTAATAGAATTCATTTTCTTTCATCATCTTGTTTAATATGTGTTGAAACACTCGTGCATTGAGGATCTAGATGAGGGTTGTAGTTGTATTGTAATGTAGGTTTGATTACAGTATTGTTGTGACCATTTTTGGTCATTTTATTTGTTATCTTGTTTCTTCTTATGCTGAAATGCTCATGCATGGACGATCCAGACGAGTTTTTTTGGTCGCATAGTAATGGAGGTTTGATTATTATGTTGTTGTGATATATTTCAGCGTCTGAAACTTAAGTCAAAGAGTGCTCTTATGCCTGAGTTTTTCTTCACCAAGTTGCTTGAAAGTCAAATGCCCATGGAAGACTTGTTCACCTTTATCACTAAGTCTTCCCTCTACTCACCTTTAAGCTTAAACCACTGACTGAATTAAATGAGGACCTCATTTCCCTATGCATTGCTTGTCCAGTTACTACATTAAATCATTCTTGTACCGAGTTTTGTCCATTTGACCTCCACTCATAAACCTACCTCCACAAATATTTTGATGGGTACGAGGATTATCCTCTTACAGTATGAGGGTGAATATTAGTGCTAATACAATGTACACATTGTAATATAACTAAATCCGAAGATCAATGTTTTTATATATTTCATCTCTCCAAAAATTATGATTTTATAGTAAAAATTTGGGGCTCACACCCTCAAGATACGTATACGGCCGATCATAAAGTAATCACGACATCTATGCCTATGGCGCCTGATGAGTGTCATGATATCATACTATTTCATTTGCGAGATGCCGAAAGAGTCGTACCCAAGCACGGGGCACACCTACCACCTGCCAGATCCTCTACCTAAACCATGCGAATCCTCTGTGTCAAACAATACAGGTCGCCCTACATGATTTTAAGAACTCTGTCATCTTCCCCTCTGACTGGATCATCCCCTTGGTGCCTCTATCAGTGTCGAGGAAGTTCGTTCGGCCATCATGGACCCACGTCTCCATCACACACATGTTTAGTTAGTACTTGACATCATCCAAAAATATATTTTTTTCTTATGCAAAAATAAAATAAAAATGATATATTCAAAAAACTTTGACATACCTATGTCTCCATAGGCAGAACCTGGTTGTAACAGCATGTCTGGATCTCCTCTAAAGTCAATCCCTACTTAAGGGTAGTCTTCCATAGCCATCACCTGCCGACTCCACTAGAAGAAAAAATCATCATTGTAGGGTGTTGGAACCCTACCATTCCCCTATCGCCTCATCACCTCAGTCCACCATGCCATGGATGGATCATGAGGTCCATGCAGAACAATCTCAACTCTAGGGACCAATCCTGGAACCCGCTCGAAGAAAACACTACATAGGATAGATTTGAACTTGAATTTCCTCTTTCTACCTAGTTTACAGTTTGTCAACAAGCTCTTCATGTTAGCTAGCAGTGAGGTGTTGTTGGCACAACAGCAGACTCAAGGTTTAACTCTTCAACAACGCACCCAAAAAACCCTAACTATTGTTCGTTTCGGAAACACCTGCGAAGCATATGAAGTCTCACCCTTGGTAGAAGCAGGGGTTGTTGCAGGACTCCGGTGTCTGCAACCTTAGCTGGGACACATATATGTGATTACGATACTCGAACAAAACACTTAGCAATTATCCTTCATTAGTATCTAGCCTATATTTACTTCGCATACAAAACCCTGATTATAGAGCAGCACAGTATTCAACAAGATCTAACACATTTAAGAACCTAGAATGGAGGGATAGATCAGATCTAAAATTCATTCATATCACTAAGAACTAAGCTATCATATCATGTCCATCTAAGAATACATTACTATACTAATAATTAACCATATGAACAATAAAACAATCACAATGCACAAAGAAACCATAAAACAGGATATACGTGGTTCACCCCCAGCCTGGGGCTACGTCCATTAACTCTTCTTCTCTTTATTATCTTCAATCAATCTTCTACATGCACAGAGCCAAAATATCCTACTCCACATAGGACAGGAGATTTGTGTGCACTCAACCATATCCTCCTTCCCTGAGCTAGGTTACAGCACAAAGCCTTTACACAATCTCTTACAGTCACTTGCACTTAGCCTTGCAAGCTTCACACAATATGAAAAAATCATGTACACTATCACTTTCACTTAGCACATCATCACACAGATGTCTATATCATCCTACTCTTACATCACCTAGACATCTATTTATACATTACAAAATGGGCCTAAACATGGGTAAACCCATGGGTCGACATCCCCATACCCGTTGCATAAGCCCAAAACCCAAAAATACCTAAAAAGGGGCAGAGATCCCGCGATCTCCTACTTTGACTTGCACTCCACCTTCGACAGCTTGTTGAAGTCCCAAAATAGGTCAAACCTGACCAATGATATCCAAAACATGGTCAAGGGCCAAAAATCCCCCAACACTCACCTGTGACTCATCCCGAGTCACTCTACTTTGGTTAATTCTGTCTCAAAAGCCTCGAGCTTGGATCGAGTTGCTTCGACCTATTACTGTGCCAAGGCCTCCTGCTTGGAAAACTCCTGAAGAACTGCCTCATTCACCAGTCCTTCCAAGTGTTGCTCAACTGTAGTGACAACTTTCTTTAGGTCTTCTCCTTGTCCTTCAATATCCTCAAACAGTTGAAAATATGAATCCTAGACTGGTTGGAGCCTCTGAGTCACTTCCATGACTTTTCTCTATATGGAATGGACTTGCTTTTGAATAGTGCATTGTTATTGGGATCTTTTCATTCTTTCAACCGTAGACAAGACCTTCAACTGTGCATGTATCGTTGTTGCTTGTTGCTTTACCTCCTGGAGTTGGGACTCCAGTGTCTTTAGTTCAGGATCCTCAGTAAGTCATTCATAAGTCTATGCATTGCGATCACTGATATTTTTACATACCATGGTGAAGGTCTTGATTTTATCAACTACGCTATGGTCAAATGCTTCTCTTTGATCCTGCACGTCCTGCGGAGTGTTTGGAACTGACTGTAGCTCTATAGCTATTATTCTCTGTTGAAGCTATTGAATGGATTCAACAAGCTTCGCTACTTGATGCTCGACTGGGTCTTCCTGCTTTTTCTCTAAGCCTATCACATAGCGGAGTGATCTGTTGACTACTTCTTTTACTCCAACCTGCTCGGTGAGCAACTGTTCCTTCTCTTGTTGAATTTGTGCTTTCTCTTCTTCGAATTTTTACTAGAGGGAAGCCTTCTCCTGCTACGCAATCCTACGTTGCTCTATCCTCGTTTCTTGTGCTTTCTTTAGGGCCACTGCGGCATGTTCATTTTCTTCTTGGGTTTGACGAAGATGAGCGTCAATCGCATTGGCTATTATGCAGAGTTGGGCAGGCTCGTCTCCCAACTCTAGTTCTTTTTATGGTGGGGGCACAGTGGACACTGCGCAGCTGGAGTGAAGGGCTTGCTAAACTCCTCTCAGCTCTATCACAATTCTATCATACATGGATTCTTGTTTGGCTTCATTGTTCTGAAAAATTTCCTGCAAGGCGTCTGATACAGCTACGATGATGAAGTCGAAGTCATCGAGCGTGAGAATAGTCTACAACTTGGTTTTACTAGATATGGATTTATTCTGCGAGATAGGTTTCATGGGAGAAACCTTTATTTTCTCATATGGATCAGTCTCATCAATGGGATCCCTAGGTGGTGTTACTTCACCTTTCTTATGTTGATCTTCTTTCCCATTGTTCTCTTATTTATCTACTTTTTCGTTACCTCCTCCTCTAGGTGATTCTGAAGTAGTTTCTTCTGATGCACTGCTCAGGTTCTGTACCTCTTCTATCTTCTTCCTTCTGTTGGTTACAGGTGTGTCATGTTCTTCATGAGTGGCCTCTGGGCTTTTGATTAGTTTGGAATCGGAAAATTCTGTGGGGTCAACAAGGATAAGGAGCGCTGCAGTCCAATCCTTAGTTATATCTTCTAGGTCCTCTTCTGTGAGCTTATAGTATGACTGAAGTTCTTCGTTACTCTCCTCTATGCATGCAGTGATATAAGTAAAATTCAAATCTACGCGGAACTTCATAAGGGGCCTGAACTGGTGTAATGTGTTTGGCATCATACAAGGGACAGCCTCAATGGCTCTCTTTAACTGCAGATAGTATGTATAGAATACTGTGTTCAACTGCTACTATTTTCCTATATTGCTCGAATACCAGAGCGTGGTGAACTTCACAGCAAGTGACTCGAACGTCTCAATGTCAGGGAAGGTCGTACCTTTCGGCATCTCCCAAGATGTAAACATGATGAGGATTAGGAGCCAGCTAAAGTGGAACTCGTAGCCCTGATTCTGAGCTTCGCGAAAATCAAATTCTAACTGGTTGAGTAAGTACTTTGCCCAATTCATCTGTAATCCTTCTACGCATTTTCCAGCGAGGTAAAAAACGAACCCTATGACCTGTGTATGTTTGGTCTTTCTCACTAACTTCCCTACGATCAACGGGTAGTCCAAGTGCACTTTGCCATTTTGGATGGAGGCTACCTTGTATCCTCGCATCCCCTTTTCTACATCACCATAGGTATCATTAATACTCTGTTCCAGGGTGCAGTCTGCAACCTTCTCTGGGTAGAAGTCTTGCAGGTCTGGTCCCTGCATTCTCAATCTAGTGATTCTATGGATTAGTGTTGGTTCAACGATGATGTGTTTGTCTAGACATAGATAGCCACCATGGTATCATGACAGAAGGATCTTAACACACGTGTTAACTTCCTGGTGCCTTCCAAAATGTGGTATCTTCATCACGTTCAAGATAGTGGACTCTATCATCTTCATAGTCCATGGTTGGGGGATTATCCTCGATTTATTCCCCTTCGTCCTAGTCAAGTACCTATGAGGGGTGAGCATGTTGTGGTTCTTGAGATCCCCTAGGTTGAAGTCACTGAATTTTAATTTCATGATCTTGTCTAGCTGGGTTTGAACTGAACGTATCCCCTTCGAGAGGTACGCAGTAACCAGGTTGTAATCGAAGTCCCTTGGGATACTGTCACAACTCACCGTGTTGGCCAGGGGCGGGATGTATTCGGGAAGGATAGATGGGTTCAAATTCTCATTCGCCAAGTCATCTCGATGCTTGGTTCTTTTCTCGGCTACAGCTCGGGATGGTCCAGATCTGCAAGTAGTCAACGGAGAGGCTTGCACTCCTCTCTTCAATGAAGCTTGAATCCTTGTGGAAATTACTTTTTCATCCATTAGATCGATTAAGACTTATTCTATGGAATTTTCAACTGTGATGAGTTCATACGACATACACGCTCGATATCGGAGACTCAGGTCGATGAACAACCATTCAATATAATAAAACAGGTGGAGGATTCTTAGTAAACACAGCACAGAAACAATGAGTTCTCTCGTTGGCGTGGAAAGAATTTGCAAAAGTATTCTCAGTGCCACAGTGGATGGACTAAGTATAAAATGGTCTAACGGATCTCTCTAATGAGTGAGAAGCCTTCATCAATGCATTTATGTCTGTTACAATGTGATCCCAACAACCCGATGGCAAGATTTATGGCCATAACTGATGTTCTAACCGTTTGGGGCATCGGTCTAACGGTCATAATTCTTCCAACGGTCATATCGCTCTGCCATGGCGAAGTTCCCCTTGGTGTTGTTCTAATATCCTGATGAAGTTCCATTTTTGAAAACCTACCCTCTGCGAAGTCTCATCCGGAACCTCTTGCAACTTTTTTTTATCTTTGCTCTCTTCTTACTGAGCTTTCTATCTTTCTTCCCTGTGATCTATGTCTTGGTATTCCTCTTTCCATTCTGATTCTTATATGTACTCAACATATTAACTTCGCATTGATGAGATTTTTTCATAGGGTTCAAAGGTAATACTTATTTTCTATCTAGGGTAGGTGCTCTACTTTCCTGTATGGATAGGTTCTTCAAGTCTTCCTACATTTTTTCAGCTTCGACAACCCGATCTCTGGTCCTAAGTTTCTTCGACTTGTCCTCCTATTCTTCTATCAAGTGCGTTATTCTCATAGTCATGAAATCTTTTAATTCTTGTCTTTTTTGTTCTAGGGCCTCTTCTTCTTTTCTCCATATCTGATCTCTCTCAATCCAGGGTTTTCCTAATAACATAGAAAATGGGGCATTGTTCTCAAAAAATTTAAAAACCTCAAATTATTCCTCTGTCAAAGTCCCATGAGCACGCACAGAGGTCTGGGTAAGTCTTCCACATAGGGTTATCAGTTTTACTCTAAAGAATCCTATTCCTCCTAATGAAGGAACCATAGAAGGCCTTCCCAAAATTTCCCAAGTACTTTATGTCATGACATTCACCTGTGTTTTGTCATCTAAAACACAGTCTATGTCGAAGTCTCCTATTCTTGCTTCTATAAGTTCTTTTTCTTTGAATATGTCCGATAATTTGATATCTCTGTGATTATTCAGGGTTTCTTTCATTCATAGTAATATAGTCTCTAATTCTTTTTGGGGTTATACCATGGTCTTAGTTTCTTGGCCCTCCTCAAGGTTTTATGGTCTCATATTCATTATTTCAACCTTAGCAATCATTTTAGGGCAATCCAAAACTTCATGGTTCATAGATTTACAACAAATATAACTAGGTCTTCTATCAGGGCAATCCTTAGCAAGATGGCCTGGTCTTCTGCAACTGTAACAAAGAGTTAATCCTTTCTTTCTCTTAAATGATCCCAAACTTTTTTTGTACTACGCACTAGGGTCACAGTAATTAAACTACAAAAAATTATTCCTAGGATCCTACATCCATTTGTTAGCCCAAAAATTCTTTCTATGCATAGGAATAACATATCTTTCATCAGATCTACTCATATCAAATATTCTTTCTTCTAACTCTGCCCTAGTTTTTAGACTAGGACAAAATTTATCAAATATACCTAGATCCATACTTTCAAAAAAAATAAAAAATCTTATCTTACCTTTCTCAGAGCACAAAGATTTCAAATCTTAAAAAATTTCATTGTTCTTACCTCTTTCAGAGCACAAAGTGTTCGTATTTAACCTCTTTTCTTCAGATCTGCTTCCTTTCTTAGCACAGAGCTTCATAAGTCAAGCAGCAGATCTATGCACACAATTTTCTTTCTTTTCCTCAGTTCCCATCAATCACAGTTTTAGATCCCAGAATCAAAACCATTTGTTGGCATAGGGAAAGACCCAGGGTTCAATGCTTCAACAACACACCAACAAAACCCTAACTACCGACCCTTTTGGAAACACATGTGAAGCAGATGAAGTCTCACCCGAGGTAGAGGTTGGGGCGGTTGTAGGACTCCGGTGTCTGCAAACTTAGTTGGGACATAGTGATCTGTTGGTCACTATAATTGCTTAATTAATTTCAAACAACCAAGTGAAACATAAATTAAAAACCCAGGGAAGTCTTTTGTTTCAAAGATAGCTGCGCACTATATATGCTCAATTCCAAAAGCACTTAGTGTTGTAGTAAAGAAATCATCCTATCTAAACTTGCTGAAATGAACTGAAGCTCTGAATTGTATCACAAGACAGAGATCTCCCTATTGCAATTCTCTATAATTCACATTAAGAATCCTGGATTACATTTTAAAATAACATTGCAATGGGTAAGAACAACTATCTTGTAGTCAGAGAACAGGACCCTTACTCTCAAACAGAGACTCAGTACTAACACTCTTTCATGAAAGCAATAATGCAGAAAACAATAAGCTCTATCTAACAGAGAGCAAAGCACTTAGTTCCTTTCTGTCTAAGCAGGAGCCTTGGGCCTTACTTCTGTTTAGCACACTTGTGAGATTGAAGTCTACAGAGAACAAGGCAGTTTGATTCCTTTCTTTCTAAGCAGGGATCTCTAACCCAGTTCTGATTAACACAGGAAAAATAGACAGTGAGTAGGATGTTTTGGTTCCTTCCTTTCTGAGTAGGGACCCTTAATCCACTCCCTGACTAACACACTTGCAAAGGTGAAAGGAAATCTATAGAAGACAAGGTGTTGCAGTCCCTTCCTAGCTGAGCAGGGACACTTAACCAAATCTCTGGCTAGCACACTTGCAGGGGTAAAGGGAATTCTACAGAAGACAAGGTGTTGCAGTCCCTTCCTGGCTGAGCAGGGACTTTTAACCAAATCTTTGGCTAGCACACTTGCAGAGATAAAAGGAGTTCTACAGAAGACAAGGTGTTGCAGTCCCTTCCTGGCTGAGTAGGGACTTTTAACCAAATCTCTGGCTAGCACAACTGTAGGGGAAAGAGATCTACTGAGGTCAAGATGGCTAGATTCCTTCCTGTCTGAGCAGGAACCTTTTATCCAGACTTTGGTCTAACAAGACTGAAATAAGAATGAATTCTACAGAGGGTCTGATATTTTAATCCCTTTCTGTCTGTGCAGGAATCTTTAATCAAACTTCTGCTAACATAGGATCACCACACAAGATTGCTGATAAAAAGAATTACAATTCCATTCAATAACTAAGACAGAGTC
>ML802357.1:197871-209743 GCA_009831015.1 Picea engelmannii
CACACACACACACACACACACACATATATATATATATATATATATATATATTTATTTATTTATTTGGGGCCGAAGAGCCTGTGTGGTTATGAGGCTGGTGAGTTAGGACACAAATAGGCCAGTGTGCCTATCCATGTAAAATTAATCACACTCAAGTTATTAATATTATCACATCGATGCATGTAGATAGATCAGAAGAAAAGAGATGAGGGGATAACTCCACAGAAAAAGGGAAAATGGTGGGGAATTAAGTCCTAGGGAATATTTTATTAATATTTCCGAAAAAATGTAAATTATGGATATTTATTTATCCTAAGTTATTGAGGGATGGGAACAAGTCACCAAGTGGATAAAGATACTTCTGAAGGTGACAAGTGTCCAATTTAAAGCATGCAATATATCTTGTTGACCTTAGTGTATTTCGGGGAGGAGAACTCATTCTAGGGGATTTTCATTCATTTTTCTTGGGCGCACAAAGGGGTCAGACCATCTGATAAAGGACATCTATTACCTTATCTACAGAGAAAATATTGTAAGAGGTTTTTATGTATTTTAACTAGACAGTATTTTTTGTTGAAGAGGCGGGTTGTCAAGCCTGTCAGGCCTGTCCTTAGGTGAACTTTTGTTGAAAGTATATAAGCAACAGGGTCTATGGCTTGGAGGAACGTCTGAGATTTGCGCATAAATGGTGAATTTTCATAAAAGATAAGTGTCTTTATGTGCTTGTCTCATTTACTGTGTGCTTAATTATATGTGTTTAATATGGGTTTAATTATTTCATGTTGTTGCATATAAGTAATTGATGTTATTCTATATTATGTTGCTTGCACATGTATGTGTGGTGCTAATATTCAATATTTTTAGTCGTGCATGAGTATGACAATTGTTGTTAGTTTTCTTATTATGTTAACCTTATGATATTGGTTATGAGTCTCCAAGAAGAGGTTAGAATGGTCATGCGCACAAGGAAATACTCTATGTGCACCAAAGGATTGATTTTCTTGTGTGCACAGGGAAGCAATCTACATGCACAAGGAGAAGAAAATTGGTGTGTGACACCAGAATGGTTGCGCGCACAGTAGTGATCTCAAGTGCAGTATGGAATACACAAGTAGTAAATCGGTGTGCTTAGTAATATTGGGCAAATAGTTTCTTTGTGTTACTTTCACTTCTTTAAGTTGTGTAAAAAGAGGAAAGTTTGTGTTGTGCGACTCAACTTCAAATATTTATCCACAGACTTATGATTATAGAGTAGAATATACACGTTGGATGTTGGAGTAACATTTCTCAGTAGTATGTTGGGTAATATTACATTATTGTATCATAGCAGTTTGGTAACGAGGGTGTTACATTATGGTATCAGTGTAGTTGGTAACATGAATGTTACATTGAGGTATCAGATTAGTTTGGTAACTAGGATGTTACATTGCATTTCCTAAGTGTTGTGGTGAGTTATTTGAAGGAAATTTGGATGACTTGGTGATTCAATTGCGATCCATTACCATGGTGAAAACCAATAGACTTGAAGGTGAATCAAGAGGTGCATATTCAAAGAAGTCATGTAGCATTTAGGACATATTGATGAGCTGAATGTGCAGAGATATTGGGGAGATCTTCTTGGATGAGTCTTATGGTGGACTTAAGAATATTTGGGTATAGTCATGGAGGTGGCTTGAGGAAGCTTCTTAAATCTTTGGCAAGGTGCATTGGATAGGTCATGGTAGTAAAGTAGGTAGTGAGGTCTGGATGTGCCAAGTTTGATAGGATCGATGAGGTACCTTAGGTGTTGGCTCCATAGCCATATTTTTGGGTCATGCGATGACTTGATATTCATGACAACATTGCCAGATTTTGGATGATTGTAGGAGGTGCAAGGTAGTCTCGTTCTAGGAGATGGATGGAGTCAAAAATTAAGTCAACCAAGAAGTGTTGGCAGTCAAGATGAATGGGAAGAATGTCGACCAAGTCACTTGGGTGATGTTCACTCGCCTTTGGTTGATTCAAAGTGCACCTTGGTGTCTTTCATATGATTGTGCGATGAATCAAATATCTGGCGAGGTCATTGGTTGATGTTGGCAGAGTATTGGTTCAAACATGCCAAAGGCATGGAATTTATTTGAGATGAATCATTCTACTTGTAGTACTATGGACAACTCATTGGGATGTTTGAGGAGTGTGAGTGCAGTGGCCACACTCATCGCAATTTTTTAGTTGCAGAGAGGTGACTTGACGAAAGGAGATGAGTTGAGGACTTGTCTTTGTTTGGACGATCATGCATACAAGCAGATTGCACCATGAAGATATTACTTGGGCATGAGCATGTCTCTTTTTTTGGGAAACATGGTTGAGGGTGAATCCTAACCATTCCAAGGAATAGAGAGGTATATGCAACGACATGGTCAGGTGATGAATTAATGATACAAATATATTATGGACATGCAATTATTTATGCAAAGATTGGATAACTATGCCATGAGGTGGACAATGAACAAAATTTTTCACAGATGAATTTGTCTTGGGGTGACTTTATAGTGCATCAAGGTGAGGTGTGACTTTTCCTTGGTATGAGATTGTTGTGCAGATGGAATAAATTGTGGAAGGAATCCAAAGTAGGGATGCATGAGTAGGTTCGAAGTGAAGCACTTAGACATTCTGGAGGATCTCCTTGAAAAAGATCGAACGATGAAAGTAGTAGTGAGGCAAGGGTGGAAACTTTCCTTAGTCTTTGCAGTTGGATGGAGTGACAAAGATGCAAACATAGAAGACTAATTTCAGACATGGAGAAGAACTAGATGTGATGATTGGACTAACTACCCAACCAATGCAAGACTTGAGACTAGCATTGTGTGGAGACATGAAAGAGTTGGATGAAGTATGGGTGCAACAACAAGTTCACAGGTGTTCAACACTTAGAAATTTTTCATGCGGTTGCAACAGTGGTTGAAGTAGCAGAAATAGAAGAACAAAGAGTGATCTTCGTAGCAAGAGAGTGGCAGCTTGGACATTACGGACAAAGTTGAAGAAGAGATGTCTTTCCATCGTAGTAGACGGTTTGGTCACAAACAAATTTGGCCAGAGAGCAGTGTGGATGGTTGCATAGGTTGTAGATGATTGTAGTGAAAGTTGGAAACTTGGAGTTTCCACTTCATAGGGGAAACTTGAGGTTTCCACTTTGGAAGAATTTGGATTTCTAGTTGGCACGAAACTTGGGGTTTCCAACAGACTTAGTTGCAATGGGGGGCACGAGTTTAGGAAAAGACTTGGAGATTTCATATTTTGTGAATTTTGTCAAGGATGACAATGACTTGAGGTGGGGGAGGTTCTGGAGCAACCCCAAGTTCCTCAAAAGGACAGAATTTGGGGTTGCTCCAACAACCAAGTGTTGCACTAGTTGGGTAAATGGACACCTTCAGCATGAAAACATGCCAAGGGGATTGCCCAAGTATAAAGAGACCAATATATTGGGGTGATCCAACTTGACGAGCACACCAAGGTTGGGGCATGTTTGTCCCAAGGGGCATGACAGTTAACAATTGCATGGGTTCATTTGGGTGATCGGTTCTGTGAAGGGGTGTGATGATTCATTTGGTTGACCATGTCTGCAAAGGGGCTTGAGAATTAATTTGGACACATGGGTTCCTGAAGAGGCACAACACCTGCAAAGGACGTGACGATTCACGATGGTGACCTTTGGAGTCCCTATAAGATAACAAGGGTACAAAACCAATGAAGGTAGATTTGACCAACAAGGAGAGCAAGATCAACTCTACAATTATGACGTAGACATAGATGAAGAGGGGCAATCTCCCTCAAGGAGCTAAGTCGCTCCACATGGGTGGAATTGTGTTTCCTTGAGTTGGGGCAACCTTATTTTTTATTGAGTTTGGGGTAATTCTTGTCATAAGTCTGAGGATGAATGCTAAGAGACAAAACCACAGGTCTATGTGAAGTATTGCAGCAGAGAAGAGACAATAAGTTTGTGGTGGATGCATGTTCAGGGTGCTTCGTAGAAGTTGTGAAATATGTTATGATGAGCGAGTCTTGGGGTGACAAATATGTGTATGAGTTTCTTGGTGAGGTGAGGCGATTCGTGTGACTCTATCAAGTTGTAAACTGAGCCAAAAATATTGTAACATTTTTGAAATAATAAGACTTAGTCGGGTGTTAGGAACGATTTGGGCCACCTGCACTATATTTGTGTTTCTCTTTTCTATTTCACAAGTGTTCTCCTTGTTTCATGGATGTATGATTATATATGACTAAGTTTTAAGTTGTTAACAATTGTCTAAGTATACAAGAGTTGCACTAGAGTAGGAGTGTGACTCGTCGATAGGCTAAAACGAAGTATGGGTATGCTCTAGGTGAAGAGGCATAGTTCGGGTGAAGTACCCTTGTGGTTTCCAAGATGCCAAGTGTGAAACGACGTAGTACCGCACACCCTCTACTGGTGCACAATCACAATATCTAGCTAGGCACTCTATGGGTACGTGACAATAAGTATGATAGAATTCTTAGTGTAATGGTGTTCTAATGTACTAAGACTTTATGATGGTTTAGTAGAGAATTGGAATTGCATATAGACATATATAACTTAAATATGATTTTTACAATTAATATTACATTCAATTTAATATTCTTGAAAATAACATTTCCTACTATTAAAAATACAACACTTAATAAAATGTTAATAATTTTTAATTAGATATAAATATGTCTTACAACATAAAACATATTTGAGCCTTAATGTCTTTAGTTAAATACATCTTTAATAATGTTCTTAATAAAGATAGAATTCAAGTCTTAATGTCTCTAATTAAATAGATCTATAGTAATGTTATTAATAAAGAAATTAAATACATCTTTAGTAATGTTCTTAATAAAGAGAGTAAGATTCTCCATATATTCGTTTTCCTAGATGAATACATCTTTATTATAATTAATTGATAATTAATAAAAAAATATATAAATATAAATCTATCTTACAACCTAAAACATATTTGAATCTTGATATTTCTAATTAAATATGTCTTTATTACAATATATGAATGCTTAATAAAGGGAGTAAGATTCTCCATATATTGGTTTCCCTAATTAAATACATCTTTAATATAATTAATTATTAATTAATGAAATAAATAAATAAATATGAATCTATCTTACAACATAAAAACATATTTCAATTGTGCTATATCTAATTTAATACATCTGTATTAAAAGATATTATTGCTTAATAAATAGAGTAAGATTCTTTATATATTGATTTTCTTAATTGAATACATTTTTTGTTATAATTAATTAAGGTTTAATAAAAGAAATTAAATATAAGTCTATCTTATAATATAAAACACATTATTGCTTAATAAATAGAGTAAGATTCTTGGTTTTCTTAATTGAATACATTTTTGTTATAATTAATTAAAGTTTAATAAAAACAGAAATTAAATATAAGTCTATCTTATAATATAAAACATATTTGAATTTTTATTACAACACATTAATGCTTATGCTTAATAAACAGAGTAAAATTATATATATATTGGTTTGCTTATTTGAATACATTTATGTTATGATTAATTAATGCTTAATAAAAACAGAAATTAAATACAATTCAATCTTATAATCTAAAACATATTTGAATTTTGATGTTTTTACTTAAATAAACATTTATTACAACACATTAATTTTTAATAAAGAGGATAAGATTCTCCATATGTTAGTAAAGTTTCCTAGTTGAATACATCTATATTATAATTAATCGATGCTTAATAAAAAGAGAGTAAGACACTTGCATATATTGGCGTCCCTAGTTGAATACATTTTTATTTTAATCCTTTTACATTTTATTTTAATTCTTTATAAAAGGATAACAACACTTTGATTTATAATTAATCGAATGGCATTCCTAATGGACTGAATTTTACACGGAGGAAAGAGAACATTGGGAATTGTTCTAGAAGGAATGGCACAATATGCAACACTCTTTGGCATCAGGAAAGGTTGTACCATTGGATAAGGAAAGGTTGTACCATTTAGCCTTTGAAGCTTTGACTTATAGGGCACATTCCCCTATCTATGTCATTTTCATAAAAGAACAATGGCCATATTCACACCTTAGTCAAAGGTAAGTCTTATAATATCCTTATATATCTATGTCATTTTCATAAAAGAACAATGGCCAGATTCACACCTTAGTCAAAGGTAAGTCTTATAATATCCTTATATATGATGATTTTTTCCAAGTGTGCTTTGGTTGTGCTAAAGAAAAGAAGAAKTTGATGGGTGAGTTGTAACAACGAAAGTTTATATTGAGTAATTAGAGGAAATTAATCCTAACCCCTGAGATTTTACTTCATTTATGGGAAATCAAGTTCAATGGTATAGGAGTGGTTATATTTGAAAAATGTTTATAGTGTTCCAATTTATGGGTGAGAGGTGAATACTATCTTCCTTCTATGGTGATAATGGAGAATATGAAATTGTTAAGACTATCCCATATTTCTTCCTGTGTGTTAGTTTTGGAGAGATACTCACATTAAGTGTGAAAAGACAATAAGTGTGAAAAGACAATAGATCAATTAACATGTTTTACTTGACTATCAACAAAGGTGGGATGTCTTACCTTTTAAAATTAGGAGGATGAAACCTCTCTCTTACCCTAATTTCAATGTAGCCCTAAAAAAACATAGATTGTATATGAATTATTTAAGAAGACACGTGACATAGTGGTTAGTTCTAACATTTCATTTTCCGCTAATGTGGTGCCCCTCACCCAATTATTAATTTATTTTTATGGAAACCAACATGAAGAAGAAAGCTCTATGAGCCAATGTGGATCTTAGGTTCGGATATTATGTGACAGGAAATATGGTGAGATCCATTTTAGTTGGAGAAATATCCATGAAAAATACTCTTACTCAAATTCCTTTGGTTCAGAGGACTTGTGAAGAGACTGTAAGGTTGCACAGGGATATGCAATAGATTCAATTGGGGGAGATGATGGGTCTCTATTTTGGACAATTTTATCATGTTTTTTCGTTGCATTATCCACCATTTTTTCCTATGTTTAATCTTTTTATGATCCATCTTGTTGTTTGGTTTAAGGATAAAGGCTTTGAGGTAATTGTAATTGTTTTTCTTGGTTTCTATCTGATTTCTATTGAATCTTAAGAAAATAGTAGTATATTTGAATTTGTTTTGGTTTTATTGTTGGTTGAGAAGGTTTCTATAGATCTCTTGCCTAGTTGTTATAAAACCATTTGAGGAATACTATAGATCTCATGAGTTGTTGCAAACATGAATAGTTGACAATGGACAAGGGGATAACAAGGTCAAAATCATGGTGGCGTAGATTCACATGTCATATGCTCTTGGGGGTTGCTACAAAAGCCTCTGAGGGTTGTTACAAAATGTGATTAATTCCTCCTTCTTAAGTGAAATTGTATAATTAGCAACAAAGTTGACTATGCACAATGGTTTAGTTTTGTATGCCTATATCCTTGGAAGATTAGTTAAATATTTTCTTTGTATTTATATGATCACAATCCATATTTAAAAGCTACATTAAAATATTTGGTTCTTGAGCGGGTATAATTTAGGTCTATTGTTAAGATTGATATTGTCCAACATTAATAAAGGATGATGATTTATGTATATAAATAATGTAATCTCTAAGATAGAGTTGGCAATTATAGATCTCTTGATCTATTGAAGATTTGTTATATTATAATACAAGGAGCTCCAACTTAATCTTTTCCATGCGTTTTTTTTGTGAGTAATAAATGGGTCATATATGTTCATTTAATTCTGATTTAGTTTAATTCAAAGACCTCTTTTTTGTGAGGTAGGGTTCACTCAACATAATACTTGAGTATTTTTGTTGTTCATTTTATTTTATGTGATTGTTCATAGAATTCTAGTGTGGTTGTATATAAGTTATTTATTTAAATTTATACTTTTGTTGGTGAGAGTTTTGTTATAGCATAATTTTGTTTACATTTTAGGTACAATTTTTGTTTAATTATACAAGTCTATAATTTTGGTTTAGCTATGTAAATGTAAATTTCTATTTATACTACAAGTGTGAATTTAGATTTTGCAAGTGTGATCAAATTATACAATTTGATTTCGGCAAGGTGTGAATGTAATTTTCCTTGTTTATATTAGTGATGCACTTTCATTCTATAAAATCATCATCGAGACTTGTTCCATAAGAAGCATAAGCTTTGCACCTACAATGCACAGTACCTCAAAAATAATTGTATTTCTTAGGTTGATGTATAAATGAAAAATTGATTTAACCTTTTTTTCTCTCATAAGAATGGTGATCAAAAAAAAATTCAGGTTTAATATTGCCCACATGCATTACCAAGTAGCACCGAGGAGAACAAAATTTATTGACATCATGGGAGCCCTCACATCCTATGGCTCTCCTTGTGGCAAACTCATTCGTGAATGGTATGGTGGATGGGATTCTAGTTGTGTGTGGGATTTGGAGTGGATTATTCTCTGGTTCTTTCTAGATTTCACTATTTATCTTAGGCTCACCCTCTTTCTCAATCATGGTAGTCCCATGGTTGTGGAAGGTTATGGTAGTGTTGTGAACTAGGAACGGCATTGCTAGTTGTGGTGTATGTTTACTTTTCTTTGTGTTTATGTATAACTTTATATGCCCTCACTCATGGATATCATGGGACATTGTCACTATCGCAATAAATGTTGCATGATTTGCAACTTGAAGGAGGCCCAACAAGGAATTCAAGTATGTGAGTGGGAGATCACTCAAGTTAATTGTAGTGTAGTGAGCTCAAGAACCCAACATAATACATGGAGGGAAGTGGAGGGAAGAGATAGAGTGAAAATTAAACTCTAAAAAAAGGGTTAGAAATTAGTCTACATTGAAAACCACCTCTCAACTTCTAGGATTAAAGGAATTTGAGAAAGAATATTAAGATTTTATGTAGGTGTTATATATATGTCACACTTGGAAATGGATATGTAGTTGGGCTTGTTGAATTCCTTAGTGCATAGAATTGTGGCTCATCTTGGTCTTCCTCAAGCTTCCATCATGTCTCCCATACCCTTGACCTTGCCATTTGTGGGGATTTGTTGAATGGAGAGTGCTCTACTAGAGATCTAAGGAAGATAAAAAAGCACTAGTGCTAAAAAAAAAAAGCTAGAAGGAGCCCAAGTGAACATGAATATTGTTGTCCTCCCGATGTAGACATTTTAGTTATATCTTTAAATCTTAATGCATTGTTGTATAATGATTTTAGTTTTTGGATTTGTAAGGAAGTTTTCCTTCCATAAATATTTGGTATTTTGTTATTTAAACTAGCATAAAATGTTTTGAACTTGATTAGGTCTATTTCCATTTGATGGTTATATTCATTTTTTATTATTATATCTTTTTTATTATTATATCGTTGATTGGTTTTACATAGTTAATTGGTTCAACCACAACCCTATATAATACATAATATAATAATTATAATTATAAAAAAAAAAGGTATATGAAAAAGACTTTGGAAAAAATCTTACAAAGGTATAAAGACGTGGTAAAATCTACCCCTATTGTATATTGTATTTTCTTTGGGAAAGATCTTACAAAGGTATAAAGACCTTGTAGAAGCTACACCTATTGTATTTTCAAGTACACATGATTACATAATTATTAGGTTACACCTAATGATCAAACATTAGGTTACACCTAAAATGAATGAGGACAATCATTTTACATATCTTATGATTAACTTTGATCACTAAAGGTGCCATTTTGCATGCTTGTATCGTTTTCGATTTAGTGTCATTGTAGTGTGTTCAATTGTCACTAAGTGTCATGAGGAGCTAATCACTAAGTTGGTGTCAAAGGATTTGGTGTGGATTTTGAAAGGTACACATGACAAATGTCAAGTGTTTATTGCAGCAATAATTTTAAAGTGACAAGGGATTAATGTTAGTTGTGTGTGATAAGTTTATTAATAAATATTGTAGAATTCTTGATGCAATGTTGTTTCGGTGTGACGGTTTTATAATAGGTTGATAATAAATTAGAGTTGCATATATACTTATATATCACAAATATGAAATTTACAATTAATATTACATTCAAATTTCATTTAATTTAATATATAACATTTCTTATAAACACTTTATACAATATTAATTATTTTTAATTCAATATAAATTTATTTTACAAAATTAAAACATATTTGAATCTTATTTTTTAATTATATTATATAATATTAATTATTTTTAATTCAATATAAATTTATTTTATAAAATTAAAAAATAATTAAATTTTGATTTTTCTCATTATACTTATTAAAGAGAATAAAAAAATTCATTATTTGGCTATGTTTTATATTTTTATTATCAAAATCTATATTTAATTAAAAAATAATTACAAAATATTAATTAATTTTAATTAAATATATATTTATTTTAAAAAATTAAAAATGTATTTAAATCTCCATATCTCTAATTAAATATGTTTTTTTAAATCAATTAATGATTAATAAAGAAAACTTTCACATATTGGTTTCCTATACATCTTAATTATAAGAAACTATGCTTAATTAAAAAAAAGTAAGACTCTTACAATAAGGTTGTGTTAATTTTAAAGTGATGACGAAGATAACATTAAAATCTACAAAAGTATATATATCTAACTGTTTCTAGATTTGAATTTATGACTTCTTAAGAGAAAACACATTTTCTAAGTCATTAAGCCCATTCAAGGGATATATATATACTCACGTCTATTGGTTGTAGCTAGGGTGGTTAAGAGGAATGGTTGTTATCTCCCCTACCCAAGTGACATGTGATACCTTTAATGGGTATAAGATACTCTTGTTGTGAGTCAATTTTGGGGAAATTATTGTGGATGATGCGAACCACAATAAACACTTCTCTCAACCGCTTAAATTAAACCTAATTTGCAACATTTTTGTTATAAACAATTAATTTAAAAAAAAAAAAAAAAAAAAATCTTACATGTATTGGTGAGCTAATTCAAATAGTTGAGGAGTGTAAATAACAAACAAAAATTTGTGAGATTAAGTCTTTAAGTTGCCTATCTCTATGCACGTAAGCTTCACTCATTGTCCTTACCAAATCACCTAACAATAATTTGCATACACCACTTTATATTAATTACTAAAAAAAATATATGAGAATTACATATATATATATATATAATAAAAGCATTACAAGACTATATATATATATATATGACAAGACTTGTATATATCAATGAGATATGTAAAGATAAAGGGGCCCATTCCACTATTAAGAGTTTGTTTTTTAAATTCGTGTGAACCCATGAGTGCACAAACAAACTATCATTAATAAAAGACGCAAGAAAGCAATGCTTGTCCAAATCTGCATAGTGGAAGAACAGAACAGTGGAAGATACCACCAACTTTATATGATTTGACTATGTTCTGTGTTTTTTTATATACCGTTACTATATTTTTTGGGTTGAGGGACCACTTGAATTATTTGGAGCTCTGTACTCCACTTCAGCGACCTACCATTCAAATCTCTATGTGTGGCCTATATTACAACATCTTTGTCACCCAAACACAAGGACTTCTTGTAAATATTGTAAAGAATTCGAGGTTTACTTTATAATAAAAATTAATTAATATGTACATTTTTTTTTTAATATTTTTAGTACTGCAATAGTTAAGAATATGTAGTTTTTGTCCAATCATTACATATTAAAATCTTAAAAAGGAAGGGCAAAGCAAATCATTTTTATAAATTAAAGTTATAAAAAGTCAATGAAATCATATTTTTAAACATTATCCATATTTGTTTATTTTCTTTATAATTCAAATGGATTATTAATAAGTGTTTAATGTTATTAATA
>ML802358.1:22095-32188 GCA_009831015.1 Picea engelmannii
ATCTATGATATCTTTATAAATAAAATGAACAACTATTAAGAGCAAGAAGGTTTCGAGCTTGTTTAATAAGACGCAAAATATGTCATCATGGAATAAGGTAATAAAAATGATGTACTGATTAATTTTTATATCAAAAAGAAAATCAATGACCCGTCACTAATAGCCATGCTTATTGCTGGAAAATAAATATGAAAAGAAAAATATGAGTTTATAGCTGAGTTGGGCGTTATAATCATAGGGTCAGTATATAACCAGTTCTTTATAATCATATATAAAACAAAAAAAAAAAAATTTATACGAGATCTATCATTTCACAAGATAATATTGAACTCTTGTATGTTCAGCAAGGAAGTAAATGACGTTACTCGACCTCTGTAATATCATAACAAAACTCTTCGTTACTAATCAACTCTTGACATGAAAATCATTATAACCTATCAAGAGTATACATGAGTAACCACCATAAAACAAGTCTCACAATATAGTATCGATGGCCCTTGAGTCTGGCATCGCTCAAAGGGTATGCACAAATGCATGTACAAAGCCCATAAGCAAATTCTGTTAAGTATATATGAGAATAGTGCAATAATGTAGCCTAGGATACATATTGTAAGTGAATTTGTCTCTCACTAGGAAAGTCGATTGACTAATGGATATGTTTCTAGGAAAATCGTTCATTACCTAGAGCAATGTAGTTTTCACGGATACTACAGATATAAAATTAGTTATGAACTAAGTGAATGCCATGGTATATTTTTGTATTCAAAACCTTGTTTAATACGATTCAATACAAGGAAAGAATAAAACATAAATATACCAACTGTAAGTAAAAATCCCATTTTACACACTTACCTTAAGGAATGAATAGATGACCAGCATGCCATTTTGGATTAAGTCGTTTTCATCAAACCAATATAGACCTACATCAAAAGAAAATGTTATACCATTAATTTCAAGATAGAATGATTACCAGAAATAAAAACTTAATCAAACCATGTTAGCAGAGGAGGGTAAATTACCAATGTTGGCAATACTATAGTTTTGGGTTTGAGTATGCTTGTACATGATACAAGGATACAAGGAATAAAGAAAAACCCTCATAACCCTCATGCTAGATAGAACAGAGTGTAAAGCTCCATTTTCTCCCTACTAAACGTCTTGAAAATAGGTAAAAGGTCAAGAATTAGTTGTTACGCCATCTTTAAATCTTGAAGTATAGGATAATAGTAGGACTGTTAGTGCTCATATTTGGCGCCATGACATGACCTTAATACATCGTTCCTTTTCGATTAACCATTCAAACAAACTACGAGTTTACTTGCAGTTAGTCATCAATACATATATACATAACTCA
The DNA here is from genome assembly GCA_009831015.1 of Picea engelmannii. NCBI lineage: Eukaryota > Viridiplantae > Streptophyta > Pinopsida > Pinales > Pinaceae > Picea > Picea engelmannii. The sequence goes on from ML802358.1 coordinate 23,450, forward strand.
AATCTATAAAAAACGATGTGATGGGTGTACCACTTGAACGAGGTGATAGTTATTCATGTAATTTCTTGTGGTGAATTCGTGGTGACCGTAAGTTCGATAATTATGGTAAGCCAATCTAATTAAAATATGAAAACGTGTATTTGATCCATATATTCCAATATATAACTTTGTTTTCATTGTGTACATGGTTAAATAAGTTTATATTTTGATATATCCTAATAGATAAAGACTCAGTTTAAGGAAAAAATAATCTTTATCCTTGGAATGATTTAATTAATAACCAGAACATAATTCTTACTATCTTAGTAGAAGAGTTACTAATATGAGGAGCTATGGCGTGTTATATGATTCAATAAGAGGAGCTGCAGAGCAGAAAGTCCCTGCTGGTAGGGCAGGGATGCATGGGCGATGCCTAGTTTTTATGCTAGTCAAAGATGACTGTTCTTGGGCATGCGCGGCTTGCATTTCTTGTACAAGAGCTACCATGAATTTGATCAAATTTTCTAAAATTCAGGTTTCTGTTAATTCTAACTCAAACCATGGGAATCCTGAGCACAAAATAAGTCTCATTTCATTTCTCACAGATGTGTTTGTGCGGGAAAATGTTTTTTTGTGCCTTAAACTTTGCAGATTTATTATAATTGTAATTGTTTAATATAATTGTAACTGTAGGGAGGTGTATGCAAGAAAACCGTTATAAATGCTTGCTTTGTTATCTCAATTTGGAATCGTGCTCATATTAAAGTGGAATACATGTTATGTGCCCTAGATATGTTTATAAACTGTGTAATATGTGAATAAACGACTTTAAGATTGATTCAAACTGATTTTTTTTTTAACTACCTGGGTTTAGGTGTTAATTTTTTTTGAGTGCAAGATCTTACGTGTGAAATATAATATGGTATTAGATAATTTTTATTGAAATACTCTAGAAGTTTCGAGCGGCCAACACCACATATATGTGCGACGCAATGCAACCATTGAAATTAAAAATTCACAGTGATTTAGTCGAGGGCCCATACCTAGATTTGTATGCTGGCATCATTCAATACTCAGTGTTGGGGAGGTCATCTTATTGGGTGACTTCAAGGCCTGCACCAGAGCTCTCCAAATTCCTCTCCATGACCGCTCTCAGGACGTGTTCTGTGTTTAGGAGATAGACCCAGATTTAGTGGGATTTCACTAGATGTCTGATGATGTTTTGGAGCTTAATCAAGGGAATGGAAGGCACCTCCTGTGCCTTGGAGAATCTCATGAGCTATTGATCTTGAACGGTCTCCCATGCCTCTCAGATTCTTGCTTCTTTGCCTACCTCATGGCAGAGGTGCGCATGTAGTGGATTACGTCCTATCTAGCCAAGACCTACTTCCCTTTATTTGTCACCTTGGTAAACCCCATCCCCTTAGTTGACCATGCTCTTCTCTCTTTATCCCTTTCGGTTTCCCCTCCTACTCAACCCCTCCTCCCCCCGGCCCACCTCGGACCACTATCCTCTTTGATGAGGGGGACCTTTACACCTACTTGGGATTATAGTTCATAGGACCTCGCTTTAGTGTGCGACATGCCCTTTAGCCTTGGATTAATAAGGGTTATTTATCCTTAGCCCTTTTCGAGATAGTGTTTTTGGAACCACTTTCAGGATATATCGTCCAAGATGTATCTCATGGACACCCTTGTTCGGCCTATAGTTCTCTATGGTTTAATGGTTTGGGGACTTGGTTTGCTAGAGTCAGATTGGGCCTGAATAGAGAGAGTGCAGTCCTTTGGTGCATCATCAGATGCAAGCAGGCAGTCCCTTAGCCCATCATCCTTCAGAGTTTGGTGCCTTGTCCTTCCAGCTTGAGATTGTGTTCAATCTTGTCTCACTCCTACATCGCCTTTCAAGATATGCTGACTTGACGAAGGGACGAGAGCAGTATCCATACTTGGCCTATTTCTCTTAAAAAGAAATGTGGCAATTTTTCCCTAGCAACATGGCAATGAATTTACAATGCTCTACACTCAGCAAAGTTATGCACATATCAATGCTCATGTTTGACACATAAGATTATAACATGGTTGAAAACTTTAAATATATACCTCTTAGTGACTCCATGAATGTAATAATCTATGTGTTACATGCAACCCATTGTCCATAAATTGATGTAGCCATTGAGCCAAGATGGCGACAAATCACATGTGTTGTCCATCTACCTGTGAGTCACAACTCATAACTGTGATGGTCTCATCGATCTTGGTATAGTGTCACATAGGACCCTAGTTAGTTCAAGCCATGGAGGGAGAAGGGGAAGGACAAACCCCTCACTCGCGCATCTTCAACTTCATTTTTGGCCATCCAGATTCGAAATCCATCCATTTGCTCGTGCAGAACAAAATTTGAACTTGTTTAGTCAGAAACATTTAGTCACAAATATATCACGTCCATGTAATTTAGTTAAATTTGGCAGCATCGACAATCATTCTCCAATGAGAGGCCATATGGGCCACCCTGAGGCTATCCAGGGAGATTTGGAGAATCAACTAGTCTTGTGAGGTATTGACAAAAGCCAGGGGAACAGACAACCTCTGTGAGTCAAACCAAAAGTCAGGATGAACGAGATGTTATGTGAGTCTAATGAAAAAGTCAGGGGGAACGTACAACCTCTGTGAGCATAGACAGTCTAGTGAAAAAGTAAGGGGGAATGTACAACCTCTATCATAGACAGACTAGTGCAAAAGTGAGGGGGAATATACAAGCTCTGTGAGCCTAGTCAAACCTTCTAAGCCACAAGCAAAAGTCAAGGTATCTATCAAAAGTTAGGTTGAATGTAAAATTCCTATGAGCTAGAAACAAACGATATTCCTAATATTGCAAATGATTTAATTGTATTGATCTAGTGCGTTGGCACGTGTAAACATTATCCACCATGAAGAGAATTTTGAGTTTCCTTGTCAAGAGTTGTAACTAAAGTCTTGAGTCTAGTTCTATGTTAGAACTAAAGTGTAATGTTGAGTTGCAACTAAAGTCTTGAGTCTAGTTCTATTTTTAGTAATGTGGAGTTGCAACTAAAGTATTGAGTCTAGAACTAAAGTGTAATGTTGAGTTGCAACCAAAGTCTTGAGTCTAGTTCTATCTTAGAACTAAAGTGTAATGTTGAGTTGCAACTAAAGTATTAAGTCTAGTCCTATGTTCGAACTAAAGCATGTCAGTCTCAAGTATAGTTCTAAGTTCGAACTAAAGTGTAATGCTGAGTTGTAACCAATATCAAGTCTAGTTCTAAGTTTGAACTAAAGTATGAAGCTGAGTTATGACTAATGAATGCAATCGGGTTACTATTTTGAGCCTCTCCTCTACCCCTCTTCAGCCTATATAAGAAGAGGTCGAATCCTCTCTTCAAGAAATTTTTGGAACACAATTTTGAAACAAAGTTTTCATATGCAGGTTGAGGGTGAAGTAATAGAGGAGCACATCAGTGATAAAGAGGCAGCATATCAAAGGTGTCTTTCAGCAAGGTCTTGTAAGTCTTTGTCAGGTTAGAGTCATCTTGGCAAGCTCTTTGAGAGAAGTACATACATGATGGATATTTGTAAGAGATCTTACATTATTAATGCAATAAAGGAATATTGTTTGTTGAGGTTGTTATCCCTATACAAGGTTTCCCCAGGGTATATGTGTTGTTGATATGCATGTTTACTTATCTACATAATTATTTCTATTCGATTATGATTTGAAATTTTTGAAGTGTATTAAGATGGAATCAAAGTATTGAAGAAAATAAAGAATTAATCCACATAAGAAATCAAGCTCATAATCTAACATGGTATCAGAGTTTAGGGTGTGTTAAACATGTTGAAGTGAAGCAACAGGTACACACAGATCCAAGCGATCTTGATTAAATTTCCAGTGTGAGGACCATGGCATCCTCCATTTCAGTCAGGGCTGAAGATAGTCTCGAAGGAGCTACCAACTTTAATGTGTGGAAGCTTCGTATAACAAATATCTTGCAAGATCATGATCTTGAGTAGTATGTGACCACAATGGTGGAGGAACCAACTAATAATGCAAGAAGAACGACTTTCAGGAAGAATCAAGAAAAGGCCAAGCGAATCATTTTTGACTCAGTCAAAGATAGTATAATGCCTGCAATGAATTCGTTGATGACTGCCAAGGAATGTATGGATACCTTGGTGAATCTGTATGAGAAACAGGCTCCATGTTAGAAGAGGAAAATTAAGCACAATCTTAAGTATTTGAATATGGAGAAAGGTGAATCAGTGGCATCTTTCTGTTCCAGGATAGCTCAGATCAAAGATCAGCTTTTGGTCACATGGGTGACAGTGGACGACGATGATTTAGTGCAGGACATGATTTAGTTCATGGCAGACCTTCTTATCTAGTGTAAGTGGGAGAGAGATTCAACCCACGTTTGAGAGGTTATGGCATGATTTCCTCTAGGAGGAGAGTCGCATAGCTACCAGGAGCAAGCCAACGAAAGAAGAGCACTCAGTTTTAGCATCAAGATTCAAGGGAAAGAAGAAAGGCACTTTCCAGAAAGGCTCACAATGGAATCCAAACATCAAAGGTACATTCAAAGGCAAGAATATTGATACATCTAAGATTAAATGCTTTAGTTGTAATAAGTTGGGTCATTTTGCTAAATATTGTTGGTTTAGAAAGAAATATCCTAGGAAAGGGAAACATCATGCCTCAACTGTTGAGGATGATGAATCCAAAAGAAATAAGAAAAGTCCTTCTAATGAGAAAGAAAATAGGAAAGAATATTATTTGGTTTCTTCTTTATCCAGTTCAGTTTCCAAGGGGCCAAAAACTTGGTTAGTAGATAGTGGTGCATCAAAGCACATGACAGGGTACAAGGAGATCCTCTCAGATTTTGAGACAAAATTATTTGCAGAGCAGGTTGAGCTTGGGGATGAAAAATGTTACAAGATAGAGGGATTAGGCTCTATCTTCTTCAGATTGGAATCTGGGGCTAAACTTCATGTTGATGAAGTATTATATGTTCCAGGGCTCAAAAAGAATGTACTATTAGTTGCAACCCTTGAGGACAAGGGATATTGGGTGATCTTCAAGGACAGGAAGGCACTACAATGGGCTAAAGGTAGCCACTTAAGTACATCATAACCCATTGGAACTCACAGTGGAGGATTGTACGTCATGTCAAGACAGTCAATTAAGGCATTGGCCCATGAACTAGCTCCCACGAATTGTGGCACATAAGACTTGGACATCTTCACTACAAAGCTCTTCCAGATCTACAGAACATGGTATGTGGCATGCCTTCTATTTTTCTTAGTAAAAATGAATTTTGTAACAGATGCATGCTAGGTAAAAATATAAAGAAAGCATTTCCTAATAGTGACAACAGAGCTCAACGCATCTTAGATCTGGTTCATTATGATGTATGTGGTCCCATGTCATCTCTCTCACTCAGTGGTTGTTTGTATTATGTCCAAGGATGATTTTAAAGATGGAAATTTATATTAAAATGTAGAAATGTGGGCTAATATTACTAGTCCTTAATATGAAAAATGTAAAATGTTTAGCGATAGTTTTGTAAAATATTCAAATTTCTAAGGATTTTGTGTAGTTTCTATAAATTTTTGGCGATTTGTAAGGTAAAACAATTTTATTCTATGGAATTTGGGCGAATCATTTTTAGAAAAAATGGAAATTGGCGAACAGTTTTTTTGGAAAAACCATGGAAAATTAGCCCATTTGTGAAATTTAGCCCCTAAAATCATGTATGATTACGTCATTTTTATTGATGATTACTTAAAAAAATGTTGGATATATTTTCTTAAAGCTAAAAGTGACACATTTGATAAATTCAAAGAATATAAAGCCTTTATTGAGAAGAAGATTGGGAAACACATTAGAATCCCTAGAACAGACAATGGAGGAGAGTTTGAATCTTTTCAGTTTGAGGATTTCTGCAAGTCGGCAGGAATCAAGAGACAGTTGGTTGTGCCATATAACCCTCAACAAAATGGCGTTGCTGAGAGGAAAAACATGACTATTTGTGAGGCAACGAAAGAAATGATGTTTAACCAGGATCTACCCAATACTTTATGGGAAGAAGCTACCTCCACTACCATGTATATTCAGAACAGTTTCCCACATGCTATTTTGAAGGACAAGACTCCTGAAGAAGTCTTCTTAGGGATCAAACCTAAAGTAGGGAATCTAAGGATATTTGGATTTCCTATGTATATTCATGTCCCTAAGGAAAAGAGGACAAAGATGGAACCCTCAGGCAAGAAATGGGTTTTTATGGGGTACAATGAGAACTCCAAATCTTACAAGATTTATGTACCAGGTTAGAGGCAAATAGAGGTAAGAAGAGATGTGAATTTTCATGAGTAAGTCGCATTTAAGAAATCCAGAGAGCTTCAGCAGGATTCAAAAGCAGTTCAACCAACTTCACCCTCTTCTAAAAATGAAGAGTTAGATGATCAGAGGGAGGAACCTCGTGAAGGGCCAAGTAATGATCCCCTAGAACCCACTGAAGTGTTAGAAATAACTCTTGAAGAACCTTCAACCAAAATGAATCTAGGGTGGCTTAAATAAATAGTGCAGGAAGCAGAGAGGATAGATTCTCCCAAAGGAACTTTCAAGGAAAGGAAGAGGCCTCATCATTAGTGATTCCGAACCTTCTTCATTTGAAGGAGCAGATAAATTACAAGTATGGAAGGATGCCATGCTTGAGGAATACAGTTCTATTATAAAGAACAATGTTTGGGACATTGTGCCAAGGCTAAAAGACAAATCAGTGGTTTCTTCCAAATGCATCTATAAGATCAAACATGCAGCTGATGGATGTGTGGAAAAGTTCAAAGCAATATTTGTAGCCAGAGGCTTCAATCAGAAATAAGGAATCGATTAAGAAGAGACTTTTGCTCCTATCGCTAGGTATTCCATTTGAGCTATTATTTCTTTAGCTTCCGTACTTGGTTGGAAACTACATCAGATGGATGTAAAAACATCATTCTTGAATGGAAAGATTGAATAGGAGGTCCTTGTGGAACAACCAGATGGTTTTATACTGCATAACAAAGGCAATCATGTATGAAAGCTAAGGAAGGCCTTGTATGGTCTTAAGCAGGCTCCCAGAGTTTGGTATGATAGGATTGATGCTTTTCTTAAAAGCCTGGGATTTTAGAAAAGTGATGTTGATGCAAATCTATACTTCAAGGTAAGAGGTAACCAACCTGTTATACTAATCCTGTATGTTGATTATCTCTTTCTAACAGGAAATGAAGGGCTAATAGCCTGGTGTAAGAGGGATCTAACCTGAAAATTCGAGATGAAAGACTTAGGCTTGATGCATTACTTCGTAGGATTGGAAGTGTGCTAAAGACATGGTGAGATATTTTTGGCACAAGGAAAATACACGGTGGATGTACTAAAGAGGTTTGGTATGATGGATTGCAAATCCATGTCTACTCCGATGGTTACCAAACTAAAGAAGCTACATGATTTTGATACAGGTTCATATTTGGTGGATCCCACCATGTATAGGTAGCTGATTGGATCATTGATGTACATGATCCACACTAGGCCAGATATATGCTATGTAGTGATTGCAATGAGTTAGTTCATGACTAACCGAGACAGAGACACTGTGTGGTAGCAAATCACATATTGAGATATTTGAGAGGGACCATTACTTATGGTCTGAGATATACATCGAGTGGTGGTTTATTTCTGCATGGGTATGTAGATGTTGACTGGGAAGGAAGCCCAATGGATTGGAAGAGTACTTCTGGATACTGCTTCAATTTAGGATCCGCTATGATCTCTTGGTCAAGACAAAAGAAGGGATCCATTGCACAAAGTACAATAGAGGCTGAGCACATTGTAGCAAGTGATGCTAGCAAGGAAGCAATATGGCTCAGAAAATTGATTTCTGGGTTGTTTGGTGACAAGCTCGAGGCGACGATGGTTCACTGTGATAATAAAAGTTACATAAAATTGACAGAGAACCTGGTATTTCACGACAGGTCAAAACATATTGACATGAGGTACCACTACATCCAAGACTTGGTCTAGAGAAAAAATATAAAGTTACAGTACATAGCCACGAGCGAGAAGGTAGTTGATATCCTGACAAAGACTCTGACCTAAAGATCGTTTGTGCAGCTGAGAGGCAACCTTGGTGTGGCTGAGAATGACTCCCTCGTTGAGAGGGAGTGTTAAATTTGGTAGCATTGACAATCATTCTCCAATGAGAGGCCATATGGGCCACCCTAAGGCTAGCCAGGGAGATTTAGAGAATCAACTGGTCTTGTGAGGTATTGACAAAATCCATGGGGGAACGGACAACCTCTATGAGTCAAACCAAAAGTCAAGGCGAACGATATGCTATGTGAGTCTAATGCAAAATTCAGGAGGAACGTACAACCTCTGTGAGCATAGAAAGTCTAGTGCAAAAGTCAGGGGGAATGTACAACCTCTGTGAGCATAGACAAACTAGTGCAAAAATCAGGGGGAACATACAACCTCTGTGAGCCTAGTCAAGCCCTGTGAGCCATGAGAAAAACTCAAGGTATCTAGCAAAATATAGGTTGAATGTAAAATTCCTATGAGCTAGAAACAAATGATATTCCTAATATTTCAAATGATGTAATTATATTGATCTAGTGTGTTGGCACGTGTAAACATTATCCACCATGAAGAGAATTTTGAATTGCCTTGTCAAGAGTTGTAACTAAAGTCTTGAGTCTAGTTCTATGTTAGAA
>ML802358.1:32238-46584 GCA_009831015.1 Picea engelmannii
TGAGTCTAGTTCTATTTTTAGTAATGTTGAGTTGCAACTAAAGTCTTGAGTCTAGAACTAAAGTGTAATGTTGAGTTGCAACTAAAGTCTTGAGTGTAGTTCTATCTTAGAACTAAAGTGTAATGTTGAGTTGCAACTAAAGTCCTAAGTCTAGTTCTAAGTTTGAACTAAAGCATGTCAGTCTCAAGTCTAGTTATAAGTTCGAACTAAAGTGTAATGCTGAGTTGTAACCAATTTCAAGTCTAGTTCTAAGTTCGAATTAAAGTATGAAGATGATTTATGACTAATGCATGCAATAAGGTTACTATTTTGAGCCTCTCCTCTACCCCTCTTCAGCCTATATAAGAAGAGGCTGAATCCTCTCTTCAAGACAGTTTTGCAACACAATTTTGAAACAGAGTTTTCATATGCAGGTTGAAGGTGAAGTAATAGAGGAGCACACCAGTGATAAAGAGGCAGCATATCAAAGATGTATTTAAGCAAGGTCTTGTATGTCTTTGTTAGGTTAGAGTCATCTTGGTAAGCTCTTTGAGAGAAGTACATTCATGGTGGATATTTGTAAGAGATCTTACATTATTAATGCAATAAAGGAATATTGTTTGCTGGGGTTTTTCTCCCTTTACAGGGTTTTGCCAGGGTATATGTGTTGTTGATATGCATCTTTACTTATCTACATAATTATTTCTATTCGATTATGATTTGAAATTGTTGAAGTGTACTAAGCTGGAATAAAAGTATTGAAGAAAATAAAAGAATTAATCTGCATAAGAAAGCAAGCTCATAATCTAACAGTTAGCTCGAGCTACAGAGGGAGAAGGGGAAGGACAAACCCCTCACTCGCGCATCTTCAACTTCATTTTTGGCCATCCAGATTCGAAATCCATCCATTTTCTTCTGCAGAACAAAATTTGAACTTGTTTAGTTAGAAAAATTTAGTCACAAATATATCACATCCATGTAATTCATGGTTTTGTTTATTTTCAGAAACGAGAGAGAATAAAAATCATTTTTACAGACCAACGAGTCAATCTAGTTTAGATAAGGAGATAATGTGTAATCAAACTTTCTACTTATATCTGTATAATGTTGGATAATGTGCATTTGGCTTGCCTTAATGGCATTCGTTTTTCAAAAAAGTGTGATTGACATTTGATTCTTTAAAGAAAAAGGATGGAGTTGGATGGTGTATTGTCCTATAATGTTTCATTGGAAAAATGACTCTTAGTCCTCCATCTTTTCTATGGCTGCAGTGCACATATAGATACAAAGGTTCCTAACTTGGATGTTATGGGAGCCGAATGAAGACATTTACATAAAGAACCATACCCTGTCCGAGGGAAGATCCATAACCAAGGGCTATAACTGGAAGAATCGAAAAGACGAACACCCAGAGGTGTTTTCAAGTTCAACTTGCATAGTAGGTTCAACCCGTGGGAGCCAGTCGTATCACATATCGATCCATTGGAGCTACAAGATGACAATTTAGAAGAAATGGTGGGTAAGCCTCTTTGTGAATCAGGATTTGTTGTTGCTTCTTGGTCAACATAATGATAACCAAGTGCATAATCTAATATGTAACAAGTAAATATTATAATGCTAATAATAGACCCAATTATATATATAAAAAACTTACATTGTGGTAATAATAGGATTATGGCTTTAGTGTTACATAGAATCTATGTGAATGAGCCCAAACCCAATGATAGAGATGTTATTAAAGATGATATATGGTGTTCTCCCAATTAATAAACATGTTCTACTCGTGTCTCTGTAACTAGAAAATTAGTGAACTTAAACCCTTTTTTTTAGTTGCAAGGAGATATCTTTTGAAACCGAGCTTTTTTGGGGGATTTGTCAAATAATAAGTGATAAAGTCATATAACCCTAATTATTCTGGTTTGAAGAAATTGTAAATTGAAAATTAGTGAGTTATCCTAGAATGGTAAATAATGTTTTAATTTGAGTTTGAATATCCAGATATATAAGTTAGAAGCTTACCCAAGAAAGGAATAATTTCTTTTTCAAGCTTGCCAAATCTCGAGAAAATAGAGATATGGAGATGATAAGGATTTTTCTCATTACTCTCCTTCCTTGCACAAAAAAGAATACAAAGTTTCTCTTTCCCTGCAAAGGAAAATTGCATGCAATATGGGGTAAGAAAAGAATTGTAGGAAAAATACCTAAGAAAAATATATATCTCTAAGTGAAGTACAGATATTACCTTTGTCTTTTCACTAGTTGTGGATATGCTTATTATGTGTTTAGTTGTCCATATGCTTATTATATGTTTTCACTATGCCTACATGTCTTGACAACATGCACTTGAGCAAGCACAAAATAATGATATTCTACTAAACCAAATGCATAATCAAGCAAAGTTCATAAAGTTCATGGGGAAGATTCAGAAAATAAAAGGCACAAGATAAGAGCAACACCAGGAGAAAAAGAGCATACTAGAGCTTGCATGTCGAGCATACCTATAGCCAAATTTCCATTGAACTTACAACAACCACCTTGTTGTTAGTGAAAATCATATTTCAAGATCATAGTAGGAAAAAGATTACAATGGAAAAATATACATTTAATGTTAGAGAACTAGTGTTAGGCTTACTTCTAGCATTACTTCACTTTGGAGAAAATTATTAAGCAAAGGTGTTTTAATCTAAGGTTTAAATTCTCAATGTGGTTATATGCTTTGGGATGAGGCCAAATAAGACCTCAAACAAAAGAAAACTTTGGATAAAAAATGAAATAAAGTTTGGATAAAAAATGATATGTAAGTTAGAAAATTGTATGAGTCTCGTGAAACTTTGGTTAAAATAGTTAAATTGTCTTGATTTACGTGTATGAATTAATAGAACAATGAAAACCGATTACTAATATTCTGGACAAGTGACGTTTAATTACAAGCCATACAAATCTTCTAGAGACTTATAGAAATGTAACTTGTTTTGGCAAACCGACATTCATTTATGTAGTTACAAGTGGGAAAAATAATGTTGTTTTAATAAAGGAAAGAATAATAGAAAAATTAGTGAAGTAAGATTATGTTACCGGTAAAGAAGAAAATACTCTTGAAAAGTAGTCGATCGATACGATGGAAGAGATAATGTATAGTCTTAAAACATCAAGGAGTCTTGATCCTATCACGGTCACACAATGACAATTAGATATTAATATTAAACATTGATTGGGATAATATGTCATTTCGAGTTTAGACGAGAAATGATAAGTACAATTACATAGGTATATTTTAGTGAAAGTAAATATTTAAAAAGAAATTGTTGTTGGTATAAGGAGGCATTACAACAACCCACCTAAAAATTATACATGGTGACAATATACATTGTGGTATAAAGGGTACATTGTTATGGAAAAAGATTTAATCCTAAAAAAATGAGTCTTAGAGGAGCTACATTCCTCATCAATAGTGGGTCACTCCAAATTTCATAAAACCTATGAAAGAATTAAGCGTTCATTCTTCTGGCATGGAATGAAAAAAAATATTTAGGATTTTGTAGAAAATTGTGACATTTTTCAAAGAAACATGGGAGAGACTATGAAGATATCAAGGGCATTGCAACCTATAACAATCCCAACATATATTTTGACAATATTTTCAATGGATTTTATCGTGGGACTCCCAAAAGTAGAAAACAAATAAATCATCATGGACCATGGTAGTGGTTGACCGTCTTTCAAAAGATGATCATTTATATTCCCTATCTCATCCTTTCATTGCTTCCTCATTCACTCACCCCTTCATGGATGAAATATTTAAGCTACAGGGTATTCCCACTTCCATTATCTGGGATTGGGACCCCACATTCACCAACAAAATTTTGGAGAAGCTATTTAAACTTCAAGGTACATAGATAAATATGAGAACTCCATATCATTGCCAAAATGATGGTCAAACAAAGGTCGTCAACAAGTGCATATAAACCTATTTGGGATGATTAGATTATGAAAATACACACTAATGGGAACAATTCCTTCCCCTTGTTTAAGTGGTACAATACAACTTATCATGGAGCTACGAAAATGACCCAATATTTGTATGGCCAAAACCCCCTTAACTTGCATCATATGTATCATGCACCTCCAAGGTTCATGCAATAGATAGAAATCTCCACAATAGAGAAGAAAATATCCATATCCTCAAGGACAACTTGGTCATGGACCCAAATCGAATAAAACAACAACATGAACAACATAGAATTGAACATTATTTTTCCATATGGGATAAAGTGTTTCTTCTCTTGCAACCTTATAATCAAACATCACTCAAAGATAAATTTCACCATAAGCTAGATTCTAAGTTCTATGGTTCTTATCAGATCATACAATGCATTGGTTAGGTCACCTACAAGTTGTCTCTCCTATCCCACTGCAAGATTGATAGTCTTTCATGTGTCATGTTTGAAGAAAGTTGTGGGATCAACTTGCAAAGAGAAAACTGTGCCATAAGAACTTGATGAAGAAGGCCCGATTTATCTATAGCTAGAAGAAATATTGGATACCATAGATTGTCAGTTGCACAAGTGAATGATCAAAGAAGTATTGATCCAGTTGAAAGATATGCAACCAGAAGATTCCACATTGGAACCAACAATGATTCTAAAACAATTTTCTCACCTTCAACCTTGAGGAAAACACTTATTTCAAAGGGGGAGGGCATGCTATGGTCCTACCCTAATGCCCTTCCTTAGATATTTTATTAATATATGAGGCCATTTGCCTTAAATAAGGCCCATTAAATAGTTAGTTAATAGTCACTCATTGTAAAACAAGTCCTCTTTATTAAAAAGGCCCAAATTATTTAGTTAGCGTTCATTATCAATGGACCCATAGTTAGTTAAGATTATCTCTCTCTCTCTCTCTCTCTCTCTCTCTCTCTCTCTATATATATATATATATATATATAGAGAGAGAGAGAGAGAGAGAGAGAGAGAGAGAGGTTATGTAATGTTTTCTCAAGAATTGTTATTGTATTTGGAGCATTTCTCTTGGAGGTTTCCCCCTTGAATACACAAGCGAGCATAGCTCTATATTTCTTATTATGAAAGAGATGTTTATTTCTTATGGTTTGTGTCTCTTTTATCTTGTGTTCTTTGTTTTTTCACTACATTTTATGAGATTACTCTGAATTTTTGGGGTTAAGTAGACTAGAAAATACATACACATTTTATTTCATCTATAACTTTACAATCTAAAAGTAAATGAAAAATTTCTTGATTGTGCTAAGACACTTGTATCTAACACTAATGCAAGGCCTTGTAATTTCAAAGATATAATGAATTTCATAATTCAATAAATAATTAAAGTTATCATAAATATTGAAAAAATATCCCTACATAAGAACAATGTGTTCTCTACAATTCTACTATTTTTTTCAAGGAAAATCTATCATTTAGTTACTCACCACCTACACTAATGGGAGCATATGCATTATATTTTCCATGGAAAATAACATAATACTGTTATAAAAACTAGAATCTCACATATTCATACACAAATTCTATAAATAAAAATTATATATTCACGAAGTTAATTTGATTTCCTACATTTAATACTTTTACACCATATTCAAATTGATTGTGAATGTACCTTGAATCATCCATTCAAATTAACATATTTTTATTTTCTATCTTTGAATTTCCGCTTATATTTCAATATAAGAGACCATAATTATCTTGCAACCACCATAAAAGATATGGTCTTCTATAGTTTCTCAAAAACAAACCAATGCTTATAGAAAATAATGAAAAAGTCTTGATCTTTTTTTGCGCAAAGCATGAGCTCTACTCTCTCATTTTTTAGCACACGATATTTTGTTTATGTTTTTTAGCTAGATTAAGTTATTTGTTCTTAAGGAATATAAAAAACTGAAGCTATGTATTCTTTTAACTTCGCAAAAACATACCTATAACTTCAAATCCATGGCATAATGCATAATAGATATCGTAGCAGGTCTAAAAAAACAAATCATATAAGTCTATCATTGTAATAGATAGAGTATCTATGACTATTCAAATAGCTGCAAAAGGGGGAAATATGTGAGCCATAGTGACTCTGGTGTTTGGAATGGTGCTTGTTTTCTGTCAATGGACAGAAAACCAAAGTGTCATACTCTAAACAGTGAAGGAGGTCACTATTTTGGAAGAGAAAAAAATAGAGAAATGAAATTGAAATTTATTTGGTTGTGGAGCTTCATGCATTAGTCAAGTATACTTCCACATCACATCCTTTCCCTTTCTCAAAACACTCCGTCAGAGTTGATTAAGGTTTTTTTTCAAGCTATGTGGATTCTTACAAATCTTTATCTTCCCAATAAATACTATACTATTTAATGTTTTAACTAGAATATGCCTGTAACGTTTTTTTGAATATCTTCGTGGTATCTAATAAAGTTCACAGAGGAAGAAACAAACAATAAACAAGAACAAAGGTTCCCATGTAAATATTAAATAAATTACATAGATTACATATGGTTCCAACGGATATTTGAGAAACATTAGAAAACAAAACATAATTTAATGTTAAGTGAAGTCTAACAACAACTAAATACGTCAACTGGTAAACACGACAACTGGAATATAAGAAAACAATGAGTTATAAATAGGGAGATTACTCTAACACTCCCCCTCAACATCAATTGTTACATTTATTATCACTTACAATGCTTAAGTGTTTGTTTTTGAAATTCAAACAACATTTTTCCAAGTGGTTTAGTAAAAATGTCTGCTAGATGATCTCTTGATCCACAAAAATGAAGATAAGTATCACTATTATTGACAAGATCTCAAATTAAGTGAAAGAAAGTGTCAATGTTCTTTCTTTTCTTATGAAACAAATGATTCTTTGATAATGCAATGGTTGAGTTGTTATCAAAATAAATAGGAGTTGGATCATTTTCTATATGTGCCAATTTTTTTAATAGTCTTCTCATCCATACAACTTGGAAAGATGATGAAGTTGCGGAAACATATTATGCCTCTTCTAAAGATATTGCAACTATGAGTTGTTTCCTTGATTCCAATGAAATCAGATTGATACCCAGATGAAAATCATAACTAGATATTATTTTTCTATCATCTAAAATTCCTGCAAAATCCTTATATGTGTAGCCTGTAAGTGAATAATCTTGAGAATTTTTGTACCACAAACCATAGCTGATTGTCCCTGCAACATACCTTAGAATTGTTTTTCCTAATTTCGAGTGAGAATTCTTGGGGGATTCCATAAAATTGGAAACAAAACTCGATGAAAAAATTATATCGCAGTAAGCTACATGAGACTACCTACCATCCTCTTATATAAAGTAGAATCGAATGTTGATCCTTCATCTTGTTTGCTCAATTTTTCTCCTAGTGCAATAGGAGTTTCACCTGGCTTACATTTATCTATTCTAAATATTTTTATAATGTTTGTAGCATACCTTTTCCAATAGAAAAAGATACCTTGGGCAGATTTCTCAACCTCAATTCCCAAAAAATATTCATGAGTCCAATATCAGTGATCTCAAACTTTTTTTTCATGGTAGCTTTTAACTCTTCTAACATCATATTGTTTGTATGAATCATATCATCAACATAAAGGAAAACATTGATAATTTTAACTTCATGATCTAATTTTGTATATATATTTGGCTCATTGTTGCTCCTATTGAATCCACCATTTTTCAGATAAGATTCAATTCCACTGTACCAATCTCTTGGAGATTACTTCAATCTATACAAGGGTTTATTCAAATTATATACTTTATCCTCTTGTCCCTTGACCTGAAAACCAAGTCTCTGATCAACATACACTTGCAAAATTCCATTCAAAAAAGTTGACTTTATATCTAACTAGTAGATTTTCCATTTGTTTCGAGCTGCAATAGCTAAAATGGTCCTTAATTTATCTAACATTGCTATAGGAGCAAAGGTTTCACCATAATCTATCCTAGGTTGTTAAGAGAAACCTTCGGAAACCAACCTTTCCTTATGCTTCTCTATGTTTCCCTTTTATTTTAGATTTGTTTTGTACACCCACCTCACACCTATGTTCGATTTGTCTACTAGAAGATCAACAAGATTCCAAGTATTTTTATTGTAACGTAGTCGACCACCCACATGCCTACTTAAAAAACACACTTAAAAATTGATTGTGAATTCTGTTAATATTTGATTAATAAAGAAACATGAAAGACTCACATGCAATAATAAATATTCATTCTACGACATAAAAGAAATGAATAGTATTCCATGCACAACAATAACCAATAAGAATCCATATTATAAATACGAATTTCATAGATGATAATTAATACACAACAAAAATAAATATACTAAAAAAAAAAAACCATGACAGAGATCACTTATCTTAAAAAATTTCCATCACCATCTAGTTGCAGACCAAGGACATTCAACCCAACCATAGGCATTGTTATTCCAAGTCTCAATAATAATGTCACCCCTGAGCCACCACTATCAATCCACTAGGATGGGTTCCACGATGGCACAGAACTTCCCAAACAAGTTATCACTTAAGGTCTCACAAGTTTCTCAACACACATCAATACAATGTACACCAACTCTCTTCGCACCTCCTTTCACAACACAAAATTAAGCAAAAATAAGAAGTAGTAATATTTTTTATTTTTTTTGTTGCCCTTGTACTTGAGAATTCACAAATCCATTAACCTTCCATACATATTTTGTTTTCTATTATTATTATTATCACTGTTATATTTATTTCAACAAAAAAGAACAAGGATATCCTTGCGTGCGAATTTCAGTCTTTATACCAAGAAGAAAAGTATTTTAACTATACAATATACACCACCATTTCGCTAAGGACTACAAGACGTTTAGTGCCAACCTTTAAGTTATTTAAATACAATTTTCTTAAACTAATCTAAAAGGAGTAGCATTTACAAAACTAGTGGAGAGACATTAATTATCTTATATGCTTACAAACTTCGTAAGTGCTTCAAACGTCAAAATCAAAAAACATTTGTGAACATTATTTACACCGTTGTAATTTATATTCCTTTAAAAACTTAATGCCAAATACTAAGGCTAGACAAGAAGTGCACTATATAAGTGATAATTATCAAGCTACATCACTTACGGGGAAGTACAAAGTATGAGTATAACTATTCCTTGATGGGTAATGAATGATTACATAATTTAAGACAACAATTTTCAACGAAATAATGAGATAAACGATTAATTGATTTAATGTGTCATATGCATACCACGAACATGTGGTATGCATATGTGTGTACCACGAACATGGCACAACAAGGAGAAAGTATTTTAGTTAAAAGAACGCGTTAAATTATAAGTATATCCTTCCTAAATCCTACCAATAAACATTCTTCAACAGATCTGCAACTCAGATCCATGGGAACATTCTCGAATTAAATTGGAACAAAGTCTCTCTTTATTATATATATATTTAAGGTAGCACCGATTATTGTGACACGAATACAATGTCCAAAATTAATAGATCAATATTTTTTTGCAACAAGATCAAAGAAATTAAAATCTCTTTGGGAACACAATCGAATCATATCTCTAATACGACGCAATGCGTCTAATTCGAATGCTGAGAGTGGATTATCTTCTCAGCATGAAGAAATAGGTTCTCGTTAAATATAAGGTGAGCTAGTAAAAATTATTCGCCAATGAAGCGACTGAAACGATAAACGATTCAACAGGGAATTAACACCATTGTCTAATTAGAAGAGAAGTCAAATTTTTACCGAAATGAGAAGGATTATAGCTAATCCGCTTTAGTTCAGAGAAATTCCAACTCAATTCAATTTATTTTATAGAATGGTTACCCAAGAAATAATCAAAATTTTGAAATCAATAAGATTCTGATATTGAAATAAACTTAGTTACAGTAACTCTCTACAATCAAATAATTATCGATTTTTATATACATATGATCTTAAATTTTCATCTTGCCCACATTTTCCTTTCTTTTCGCTCGCTAATCCAAAAACTCCAACACTAGACATGAGCCAACAACACTATGAGCCAACAACACTAGACATGAGCCAACACTACACATGCTTCCTAATCCAAGAACTTCATGGATACCCTTCTCTCTCACAAGGAGAGACTCCCACCTCTTGCATCCCAACACTCCACAAGAGGTAAAAATTTCTGCAACATAACATTCATCCAATACAATAGGATAAATTCTCTCTTCCTCACTATTTTTTTTATAGGAAAAAGAATTGAAATGACTCTCATACACAATTAAATAATTTTAAATAATTAAATTAAGGATTATTCACACACAACACATGTCATATTCTTCCCCATTTATGTTAAATCCCTTTTTAATTTAATGAATTAAGTATTTTATCTCACATGTTCCTATTTTCACTCCTAGTTTTAGCTTAGTTCCCAATCCCTCCTTTGTTATATCCCCTAGCTAAAATTTAGTTTGAGTTTTATTAGGAGTTTCTTTTAGTTAGGACTTAGTGGTTGATTGAATTATGATACTAACTCTATGTCTCATTAATTGAATTTCTTTAAATTAAAAATTCCTTTTTTTATTTGCATGCACACATGTGCAGCAACCCAAATTTTGATTCTTGTTCTTGTTTTACTAAATTTACTAACTCTAAATTCCCTTACCCTTCTAATTTTTTTTTGTTTAGTCAAATCTCTTAGACTTAGATTCTTTGTTAGTTTTCTCATTTATATTTTAATAATTAATTGTATGCTCTTTTCTAACAAGGTCTAAACATTCATTTATATTTTCTAGTCCATCTAGATTTTTATTGACTCACCAATTTATTTATGCAACGTTCCCTTCAAGACACACTTCCATGCTCCAATGGTGTCACTCACCATTGACTAGTTTGGGAAGTTTTTTAGACACTTGGAGTCAACACTCCATTGGTCGCCCTTGTGAGAGACTAAGGGATTTTATAAGGAATACGGATTCTCCCTTATTGTGTGCCCCTTAGAATTCCTCGTGAGTGATTGCCTCGATATGACCTCATGTCATCATGGACCTTTTTGAACAAGGTAATCGTTAACCTTCATTTTAGTTCATGGCGGGAGTGCTAGTAGGTTGTGATAAGGACGTTTCCCCACATCTCCCTCATTCGTCTAGTTTATGTGCATGACCTATTTACTCCATATGTAAGTCAGATTAGAAAGCATCTCCATGCTTGCATCCACTCACAAGGACAATGTCAATAATCCATATGCATAAAATCCATACTAAAGTCATCATATAACAGATGCGTATAAATCAGATACTCAAACCAAATACAAATCCACTCCCTAACTCAATCCAGATTTCAAGGAAGTTTGTTGATGCCATCCACATCCTCAACCTATCACATTTATTGCACACTCAGGAAACCTCATAATAAACCTGTCAATATATATACATTTAGAAGCATCATATAAATCTCAATGCTCATCACAGTACAACTCATAATCAAGGCATAATAATAAAAGTAAAACAAAAATCATAATCTACCAATTTTTATACTGGATCACTTGCACGCAAGTGTCCTCAAAGAATAAGTCAATGTTATAATGTGATTTGTGGAACTGGATGTTACATACACCTCTTGTTTTAAACTTTGTTGCAAATTTTGTATTGTTCAATAATGAAAGAAATAAGCCTAACTAATACTAATCTATATATCCAACAATCAAAATAATTAAGGAAATCATTGATGCATCTTATATGCATCCTCCCATGTAGTAGAATGTGAACTATAACTATCCCATTAGACCTTGACCTAATCGAATATTCGACGTCGTAGTTGTCGAGTGCGATGGTCCAGTATGTGGATCAACTCTTCCATGAGAGCACCCTTATCTAACACCTACAAATAACTGAAGTCAATAACATGTGATGAATCTAAAATATAATGTCGAAAAACATATACATGAAACACATCGTGCATATGCCGCAAAGAATTATGCAAGGCTAGTCGGTAAGCCACATGTATTTTCTTTTCCACAACTTCTAAAGGTCCCACAAATCGTGGAGAGAGTTTAACATCCTTTCCAAAATTGATCGAACTCTTATGTGGCTTCACCCACAAAAACACTTTATCACCAATATCATAATTACGGTCTATACGATGTTCATCCACATAACTCTTCTATCGATCTTGTGCTTCTTTAATACTTTTACTTATGGATTTCATCTGAGCTTCCATTTCTTGGATCACTTATGGTGCCACCAGGACCCTCTCCTCTATCCGATCCCAACTCAAAGGTGTCATACACGTAACACGGTCATCTATATAAAAACTCAAAAGGTGCCATCTTTATCCTACTCCAATAACTGTTGTTGTACAAAAACTCTACCAATGGTAAAAACTCTTCCCAATTCTTATGTTGATACATCACATACATTTGAAGAATATCCTCTAAAATTTAATTAGTTCTTTCCATTTTTCCATATGTTTCGGGATGATATGTTGTACTAAAATTCAACTCCATTCCCAAAGCCTCTTAGAAACTAGTCTAAAATCGTCGAGTGAATATCGATCATTGATCATTTATTATCTTTATTAGTACACCATGCAATCTGACAATATTGTTAAAGAAAACTCTAGTTATTTCTGACGACTGATACGTCATATGTACTAGAATAATGTGTGCACTTTTCATCAATGTATCAATGATCATAAAAATAAAATCATGTCTCCTTACCATCAGTGGAAACACAACAATAAAATCCATCGAAATGACTTCCCATTTTGATTCAGGAATCTCATGTGGCTGTAACAATCCCACTGGATGTCTATGTCCATCCTTCACTTGATGGCATTCCAGATATCTCGCCACATAGTTAACTATATATGTATTCATTCCTTTCCAAAAGAACAATGGTTTATTATATGCCTTCATCTTTGTGACTCTAGGATGAGCCATATAAACCACTCGATGAGCTTCGTTCAAAATTAGTCTTCTCAATTCACCATTTGGTGGTACATAATGATGCTATTGTATCTTAAAAGTCTATCATTGTCTAATGAATATCCCTCATATCTAGGTATCATCACTGTATCTTGTCTGATATTATATTTTACTTCCTTGTACCAATCATCATCAATCTGTAATGCTAAAATATTTTCTCAAAGGTTCGTCTATAGTGGTATTACTGAGAATATGTGTGGTCTCTAACTCAACACATCTGCTACTCTAGTAATCATTCCTTTGATAGACGTGATATCAAAATCAAACTCACTAAGCATTTCTGACTAATGCCTTTGTCGTGTGTTCAAGTCACTCTGATTAAAAATGTTTTGTAATCCACAATGATCAATTTTTAACTCGAATTGTTTTCCAATAAGATAATGTGTCCAAACTCATTAGGCATAAACAATCGTTAATAACTCCAAATCATGTGTTGCATAATTCTCTGCATTCCTTCTAAGTTGCCTCGAATTGAATGCGATCACCTCAACCGTCTTGCATTAATACTTGTTGATGGGCGAAATTGGCCATCCGTCAACTGGGAGAGTGGAACCGGTCCGGGGTTGTCTAAATAACCCAAGCCGTTTGGAATGGACCACCCTGACGAGTTTAACGGCTCCGTTGGCCGCTCTAAGGTCTTTCAAGAAAACCAAAGAGAGAATTGATCTGAGCTAAGTAATCTAAAAGAAAATAAAACTAATTAATTAAAACTAATAAAACAAATTAAATAAAAGAAATTAACTATAAACTAACTAATACACTAATCTAATTAAAACAAACTACTAATTAAACTGAAACTAAATACAACTATTCTAACTATTATATACAATCCACTAATTACTATTATAATAACTCAAATCAACTATCTAATTATCAGCTACAATATTACTTATTCACAAATATACATTATAAACAATCTACAGATTTACTTAAAACCTGCAAAAACTCGTGCGTTTTCTTCCCTAAGACAACCAAGAATCTCTTTTGATTTTTATATTTTATGAAAAGAAATAAAACGTTACTGAAATTAAACGATCTAATATATTTACTGAAATTAAACAATCTAATATAAATCTAATCAAACTTATATCTGAATTAAACTACTTAATGGAAACAGTAAACAACAAACTAATTGACCTCGAAACGCTCCAAGTCGGCCTTGTGTATGATGACTTCTAAGCTGGTCGGAGGAAGAAATTCGCACCGGTTAGTCCGTAAGCTTCTCGAAAACGATTGGTTGTGCTACTTCTTGAAGTGTTTTACAGGACAAACAAGACATAAAAGAAAATCATAACAATCTTATGATTATAAATTCCTGCAATAAGGGAAACCTGTTATGCAAGGACTTATATATAACAATTCAATTCATGAAGAAGATAAA
>ML802358.1:68802-88019 GCA_009831015.1 Picea engelmannii
CATGATAAAGGAGTTCACCCCCCTACGGGCTACATCTCCTTGAGCCTCCATAATGGACTTGGCTCTCTGGGATTAATTAGTCAAAAGTTCTTTTACAAGTTGTTGCTCAACTCCAATGGAAAAACAAACTGTACCATTGAGATTAGAACACATAAAAACACCAAAAATGACTAATAGAACTCTGAAAATGGATCATGGCTCATCCGGGCATGACCTCTTCTACATGTGGCCATAAGCTTCCCTGAGCTTATCTTTGGCAAAAACACCAAACCATGTCCTCCATCAAAGAGGGCTTCGAACTCCCTGGAGCTTCAATGGTGAAAAAATTGCTGAAGAAGTCTTCAAATGGCTGTAAAAATGGCACCAATGGATCCATCACGTCCAAAAACCCCTGGCTGGGCTTTTACGGCACCTCAATCGGCCAAACGATGAAGAAGTTAGGCCTCCTCCATTTTTCTCCTTCAAGATTTGCTGGAACTGGTTCTACAAATCGCACTCTTGTGCACATGAACCTGGAACACGCTCCCAATGCGCGTTATAACCTGGCACTGGGCGCAATCGCGCCAACGGTGCAAACCGTAGGACGGTTAGGGCGCCTCTAGCCCCCAACCGTCAAACACTTGGACATATGCGCATATGACCTCGGGCTTTTGGCAAAAGGGGCTAACGGTTTTTAAAACCGTGCCAACCGACATTTCAAAAACCCCGCGCATTATTAATCCATTGGTTAAAAACGAAAACACACGGGTTATTGTAACCGCACCCAATGGTTACAACCACAAGTACAAAGGCACAAATCCCGCGCATACTTATAAACCCAACGGTCGTTTATACCATATGGTAGTGTTATAAACATGGATACAAAGGACCACGCCATATTTTAATATATGGACATATATAATGTATAGAACCGGGGGTTTACATTTCAATTCCCACGCAAAAATGGTTGATTATATGTTACGGTCATATACAACAAACACGCGACCACGGGCCGGGGCTTAGCCCCGGCCCAACCCCCGCCCACATAACAAAATGTTAAACATAAATAAATTATTTCCCATTCATATAACAAGAAACACATAGCGGTGGAACGGTCGGCGGATGTTTGTGAAGGCGTTGGTATTGGGGAGGTCACCGGTTCAAATCCGGTCGACTCCAAAACTTTTGAACCCAAGACCAAATAGTCAAAAATCGGGGTGCCACGTGGCAACCCTGGATTGGGCCACGTGGCACCCAATCATTTGCCAATAACCATGCCATGTGTCAAGATATTATTTGCCCACTGACAACCAATGTAAGTGCACCACGTCACCCCTCTGCCACATCAGCATGATGGTACGACCCCTGCCACGTGGCCGTACGGACTGTACGGACTGCCTAGTCAGCACTTTTTTTTACCTGTTTGACTTTCCGAACAGATCGCTATATCTTTCGCTCCCGATGTCCGTTTGAGACAAAACGAATTGCGTTGGGTTCGGGACGATGAGGGCTACTCTCACGTCCGATTTGAGGAAATTCCGAGAACATCAATTTTTGTGCTAAAATTTGACCCCTGGTCCAGATTTTGATCATTACTCAATTCTAGGACTACAACACTATTATGAAAGTGAAGGATTACTCAATTATAGGACTACAACACTATCCCATGCGATTCAAACATCGAAAGCCAGTCGACTCAACATTAGATATATAACAATTCCCAACAAATAAGTGCCAAGCTAAGAAGGAGTCAACCTAAACGACTTGACCCTTCGTGTCGATGGGATGGATAGCCCCAAAAAGAGGTTTTAAGGATACATCCATCTGGGTTACTAGCGCCACACAAAAGAACACATAGTCTTGTACTCCACAAGGTCATCCTATGACATTCTATGCAAGGAATAAAGAAACCCATCCTCACAATACAATATTCAAGAGTGAGACGGATGATAACTAAAAAGAGAGAAACTACAAGCCCCAATGATTAATTCATGAAAGAAAAAGATAAATAAAAATGACACAAGGATGCTGATTAAAATCCTATAACAAATCAACATGAAAAAGATGGAAGGCCTCAAAAAGAATGAAATAAACTTTGAATATGAAGACATGTGTACAATGAACATGGCACAACAAGCAGAAAGTCATTCAATTAAAATAACAATAGGAGTTAAATTTAAGTATCTCCTTCCTAACACCTTCCAATAAACATTCTTCAACTGATCTACAAATCAGATCCATAAGTGTATGCTCAAATTAAATTGGAACAAAGCCTCTCTTTATTATATATATTTTTAAGTTAGCACCGATTATTACGACACTAATACAATGTCCAAAATAAATAGATCAAAATTTATTCGCAACAAGATCAAATTAATAAAATTCAATTTGGGAACACAATCGAATCAGATCTCTAATACGATGTAATTCATCTAATTACAATGATGAGAGTGGATTATCTTCTAAGTAGGAAGAAATAGATTATGTCGTTAAATGAACGCCACTATGTAATTAGGAGAGAAGCCAATTTTTTACCGGAATGAGAAGGATTATAGCTTATCCACGTTAGTTAAGAGAAATTCCAACTCAATTCAATTTATTTTGTACAATGGTTATGCAATAACTAGTCAAAATTTCGAAATCAATAAGATTCTGATATTGAAATAAAATAAGATACAATAAGTCTCTACAATCAAATAATTATCAATTCTTATATACATTACACTTGATGTATCATGATAACATTTAGAAATTAACAATGTAATCAAGAGTAACTATTTAAAACATAGTACAGTAACCTTGTGAGTACTCTTCTTCTCCTTTATCCCTTTATCCCCCGAGCCCCAAAGGGGCCACACATAGAAAACCAAAACTCAATAGCACAAATTTGCCCTCGCAAAGAGAGGATCCTACCTATTGACAAGTTTTCAGCCCAATTCTTCACAAGTAAACTTGTCATTTCTTTTATAGGAAATAAATTGAAATGACACATGTCCTCTCATGCACAATTAAACAATTTTAAATAATTAAAATAAGGATTCTTCACATACAACACATGCCATACTCTCCCCAAGTTGCACATGTTAAATCCATTTTTAATTTAATTAATTAAGTATTTTCTCTCACACCCACAACGTTAAATCCCTTTTTAATTTAATTAATTAAGTATTTTCTCTCACACCCACAACTAGTTCATATTTTCACTCCTAGTTTTCTCTTAGTTCCCCAATCCCTCCTTTATTATATTCCCTAGCTAAAATTTAGTTTAAGTTTGATTAGGAGTCTTCTTTTAGTTAGGACTTAAGTGGTTGATTGAATTAGGATACTAATTCTATGTTGACCACCTATTCTCTCATGAATTGAATTTCTTTAAATTAAAATTTCATTTTTATTATTTTCATGCACACATGTGCACGAACCCAAATTTTGATTCTTGTTCTCATTTTACTAAATTTATTAAATCTAAATTCCCTTAACCCTTTTAATTTTTTTATTTAGTCAAACCTCTTAGACTTAGATTCTTTGTTAGTTTTCTCGTTTATATTTTAATAATTAATTGTATGCTCTTTTCTAACAAGGTCTAAGTATTCATTTATATTTTCTAGTCCATCTAGATTTTTATTGACTTGCCAATTTATTTATGCGACGTTCCCTTCAAGACACACTTCAATGCTCCAAGGGTGCCACTCACCATTGACTAGTTTGAGAAGTTTTTCAGACACCTGGAGTCAACACTCCATTCGTCGACCTTGTGAGAGACTAAGGGATTTTCTAAAGAATAATGATTCTCCCTTATTGCACGCCCCTTAGAATTCCTTGTGAGTGACTATCTCAATACGCCCTCACATGATCATGGACGTTTTTGAACAAGGTAATCGTTAACCTTCATTTCAGGTCACAACGAGAGTTCTGGTAGGTTTTGACAAAGACATTTCCCCACATCTCTCTAATCTGTCTAGTTTATGTGCATGACCCCTTTACTCCATATGTCAGTCAGATTAGAAAGCATCATCATGCCTTCATCCACTCACAAGGACAATGTGAATAATCCATATACATAAAATCCACACTAAAATCATCATATAATAGATGCGTATAAATCAAATACTCAAACCAAATACAGATCCACTCAGTGACTCAATTCAAATTCCTAGGTTTGTTGATGCCATCTGCATCCTCAACCTATCACATTTCTTGCACACTCAGGAAAACTCATGATAATATCTGTCAATATATATACATTTATAAGCATCATATAAATCTTACCGCTCATCATAGTACAACTCATAATTAAGGCATAAGAATAAAAGTAAATTGAAAGTCATAATGTACAAAGTTTTATACCGGATCACTTACACGTAAGTGTCTTCAAATAATAAGTCAATTTTATAATGTGATCTGTGGAACTGGATGTTACATATTCTCTCCAGCCTGCACCACCCAAAGAAAATGAAACCCTTCCACTTCTTTATATGGATCCAATGCATCTGGTCAATAATTTTTATGTTTTGACTCTCTGGATTTGCAACTGTGAAAAAAAATTAACACATGCCAATGCATTTCAAAAATCCAGGGACTAATTCAAGGCTGGAATACACCACTCATTGCTACAACTAGAAAACAATCACTTCTTCCTCATCAATTCTCCCCCCTTGTCCTGACCAGCAACAATAATTAATGAGTAATTATAAATGAGAAACCATGGATGAAAGAGTTCTAGAGTGAATGGATAATAACCCCCAAACATCCCACAATATGGGCTTATATATTTACTCGGAAATAAATAACCAAGTGGCCTATTCCCAAAGAATATCATGTAACCATTTTTCTCAATTAAAACCAATATGGGTAACTAAAATACTAATAAAAGACTTAGCCCCTTTATCCCCCTCTCTTATGGAATTATACCCCCCTATAACCTTTGTCCTTGTTCGCCTTGCAGCCGGTGATGTATTTTATTATTAATAATGATTACAACATTACATTTCCTAGACACTCCAGCCTATTTTAATTGTTTGGGCACTCTAGCCTTTCGTAAAATAAAAAAATACATTACCTAATATAGGGTATCAAAACTTGGGAATTACATTCCCCTCCTCCTTATTTTGGCACTGTCTTTAGTCTTTAGTGCCAATAAAAATTTCAAAATTCTTCAAAAAGTCATGGACTCTGCTTGCATGGAAACCTCATGCTCACAAGTAGCATATTATGACCATAGCAGGTCCACTAAACTGTTACCGGTTCTATGATGCGATTAGAGATAACTTTTACTTTTTGTCCAATATGTGCACTCGATGGACTTGAAATTCTCCTTTTAGCTCCACCTGAACCAAATCCCTATCAATAACATTGTTAGGATCATGTATGTACTTTTTCAAAAAAGATACATGAAATACAATATGCACATTCATGGAAGCAAGAAATCCAAACATGTATGCAACTGACCCTATTCTATCCAATATGTCAAATGGACCATAAACTCTCGCTCCTAGCTTTGTACAGTTTGCTAGATTTATCGAGCTCTTCTTGGGATTAACTTTCAAAATCACATACTCTCCCACTTTAAATTCTATAGTTGTCATATTTGTATCTGCATAACTCTTTTGTCTATCTTGTGATGCCTTCAAATTCTTCTTAATTTTAACCATCTCGTCTTCCATGTACTTGAGAAACTATGTCCCAAGTACTACTTTATCTGCTAGGTTGTCCCAATTGAATGGAGTATTGCATTTTCTACCATACAAAGCTTCAAATGGATTCATCTTCAATGAAACTTGATACCTAGTATTATATGTAAACTCAATCAAATGCAAGTAATCTTCCCACTCGCATGGCTTATTTATCACATACATTATCAAGATATCTCCAATTTCTTGGTTGAATATTTCTATATACCCATCTGACTATGAATGGTATGTTGTGATAGTTTTTTGATTTGTACCAAATCCTATAAACAGTGCTCTCCATAAATTTGAAGTAAACTTTTTGTCTCTATCTGAAACAATTTCCTTAGGTATTCCATGCAACCTAGTGATTTTCCTTATGTAAATTTATGCAATATTAGTTGTTATATAAATCATTTTTATGGGGACAAAATGAACAACCTTGGTCAATTTATCCATAACTACCATTAATTAATCATGTTTACCTCTTGTCTTGAGAAACTTGGTTATGAAATCAATGGTTACCACTTCCAATTTATTCTATGGAATGGGAAGTGGTTGTAGGAAATCCATAGGGTGTCTATGTTAAGATTTCACTCTCTGACATTCCATACATCTATCAATGTAATAAAAAATGTACTTCTTTAGTCCAGACAAAAATAATTGGAGTCTTACTGCTGCAATTTTTTTTCCGGTAACCCATATGTCTATTATATGGAACATTATGCACAATTTCTTTTAACACCAAATTCCTAAGTTCTCCGGAACTAGGAACATAAATTTTATTCTTATGCATGAATAATCCATCTTCCTTATTCTCATACTCTTTAATTTTCTAATGTACTTTTTCCTATTGCTAGCACTCTGCAAATTTGTTCGACTGATAAAACGAATGACAAAGGTAACCTACAAACCAACTTTAGAGTTGGGTACTAGCCTCCTCAACTCAGAGAGGGCTCTTTCTTGTCACTTGGTCTTTAATAATAAGTTTTCTTTGACAATTAAATGGATAGGTTTTGTTTCTTTGAAAGGTTTTTATAATTTCTGTTGGCAATGAAGGGCAGCGACACATAGGGCTATGGAGTCAAAGTTCTGAAAATGAATAGATGAACTGACTGGTCAATGGATCTCTCTAGAGGATAAAAGATAAATGAGGCAATAAATGTGAGTTATAAATTGTAGATTCACAAAGTTTAAGAAGAAAGGAAAAACATATAATTATATCAGAGAATTAAGTAAATGAATTTTGGCATTAGTTAGGAAGGACTTAACACAATTTAAATTGTTTCAGCCAAGAGAATCACAAGATGAATTTTGGGCCTTTAACTATCCAATTTAAACATAAGAAAGTGAAAATGGAATTTAATCATACATGAAATACATACAAAGAGAGGAGACAAAACTCAGATCACCACCATTAGAATCTCTTCATGGAAACTTCAAGACTTCTGCATGTGTATTCTATTCAACTTTAGAAAATTACATTCAAGTTTTGAATAGCTAAAGTGTTCCCTTGCACTTCTGCCAACCCTCAATACATTTGGAACTACCAATATTTATACAAGATGTCTTCCTTTGGTTTGAAACATATTACAATGATTGAAATGAAACATTTCAGTTTCTAAAACTGATTACAACAATACAAGGGACAATTTCATGATTAGCAAGAAAAAGTTTCAATGATTAGCAAGAAAAAGTTTCATGATCCAACTTTTGATTCCTATGATGCTTCAGTCCCAGTCTTTTCCACTTTTTCTTCTCTGTTACTGAGGTTATGATAGGTTCCATGGTTGTGATGAAAAATACTTGGAAACAAGTAGAAATGGCGTGAAATTAGCATATTGTTGAGCTGCAGTTGAATGAGGGTGGCCGCGCCAAGTTTCAAACGGTCCAGTGTTCGAAAAATAATAAAATAACCAAAAAAATTCCCTTTTATACTTTTCTAAATTTTTGGGGTGTGAGGATGATCCAAATGGAAATCGATGGCCACCCACCTTTTCCAACTAGATCAAAATAGTTTTCTGGCAATTTTGGCAATTTACTATTTTTAGCAGTTTTCACTTCTGGGGCCATTTTGAGGGCCTAAATGAAGGTTTTTCAGTCTCATCCCAACTCAATGATAGTCAAAGGAATGATTGTGGCTAAAAACTGAATCTCCTCGATGATACCTTTCCAACGGGCTATGGTACGCCTAAAACAGAGATCGTATGCAAAAGTTACGACCCCGGGAAGTTAATGTACTAACTTACCCAAACATGGCCCACATAACTTTTGGTGCTTCATCTCCTAGGGTTAGGTTTTTTGGATGTCTAGGTTTTTTGTCATTCATGTTTATTGTAAAATTCCTTTAGAGCCTCATTGTAATCATCTTCTTTCGAATGAACGTAGCCGTCACATCTCTTCTCAAAGATAAGCCACCACCATTCTAACAAGCTTGTTTCTGCTGCATTTTATAGTTTCAACTTATTTTATTATTGAATAGAAAACCAGTTTTACTATATCTCTATTATTTTGTGTTAAGAATCTGTTAATAATCTGTATTCATTTCATTCTGCTCATAAAATATGGATCAGTGGCATCAGAGCGGTCTTCTCCTTATCGTCTTAATGCATGTCCCCAACAAGGTTAGAGTACAAAGAGTTGGGTGTTGATCTTGTTTCTCTTGAGGACAAAATCTCTCACACGCTCAAGCGACCTCTCATGGTAGGAGAAAATAAATATGACGGGACAAGAGATCCTTTCAAACTGTTGATTGTGGAATCCCTCACGCAACAAAGGAACAAGATGATGGATAGTTTCACGCAAATCCTTCGGTGACTACCAATAGGAGACACATCTTCTTCGAGCGGAGCTGCCACCCACTTCAATGTAAAAATAAAATTTGATATTCCTATATTTGAAGGTCAGATAGACACATATGTTGTATACAAGTGGTTGAATCTGCTAGAAGGGTATTTTTCTATCCATAACTTCTCGAATAGAGAAAATATTACTTTTGCACTCCTCAAAGTCGTCCCCCATGTCAAAGATTGGTGGGAAACGTTATGTGAGCAAAAGGAAACAAAGAAACCATCATTATTTACAATCACAGCCACCTAGGATTCCTTCAGGGATGTTATTAAGGAAAAATACTACCCTATCGAAAGTTATGACGACTTATATACCAAATGGACCACACTGTGGCAAGAAAGAGACCAAGTAGTGCCAGATTTCACAAATATCTTCTATACCTTGTGCACTAAGATGGGTATCAAAGATTTGGAGCGACATCTGGTTCTCAAGTATCGTGGTGATATGCATGGAAACATCCCGACCAAAATGGAATTTCTAGACATCTCATCCTTGGGCGCGGCCTACAGATATGTCGTCAAAACAGAGCAGAAAATCAAACAAAAGACACGGAAATTTGGGCTTGGGAACCCCTCACAAAAAAATCCAGGAAAGGGTGGCCCCAATCCATAGAACAAAGGACAGCGAAAAGATGGGAAGTATTAGGAAAACTAGTCCAAGCCACGAGAAAAGAAGGACACTGGAAAGACAAAGAAAGATGCCAAGAAGTGTTGCGAATTCCATAAGAGCCCTTGGAATAACACTGTTGATTTTCTCTCAAAGCAGTCGTTGGTGGCCAAAGTAAAAGCCTTTGAATCATATGTGTATTTTGATTCTAATCCAGAACCATAAATGGGATGATGGATCATTGACGCAGAACCCAATGCCACCGTTGTTACCACCAAGCTCCAGCCTGGTGAACCAGATGATCCAGAAGAAGGAGAGAACCTCTTCCATTCACAAATGTGGGTAAAAGGCACCCCACTGCACTTCATCATTGATAGAGGTAGCCAGAAGAACCTCATCTTTGTAGAGGTCATCAAGCGGTTGGCCCTACGCACAACACCTCACCCAAAACCCTACACCATTGGATGGCTCCACCAAGGAAGAAATCTCCGCGTCTGTCAACAGTGACGATTGTCATACGTCATCAAGCCCTTCAAAGATGAGGTATTGTGTGATGTTTCTCCTCTCGAAGTTTGTGATGTTCTTTTTGGCTAACCTTATTTATGGAAACATCATGTTGTATTTGAGTCTAGGCCTCGTAGTGTTATTATTACTTTGAACAGGAAATTGTATAGGATACCTGAGGCAGTCCCACCTAGTGTTATTTCTTTGATCTCTGATAAGCAATGTCGGAAGGTCATCTCTCATATGGGGAAGTTTGTATTCTTCTTTATTCACTCTTATAATAAGAGAAATATCACAGCCACATCCAGCATCTTTGCGGTTGACCTCTCCACACGGCAGAAGTAAGTAGATAAGGTTGTGGAAGAATACTCAGATATATTCTCCTCACTTATTAGGGTACCTCTACACTGCCAGGTCAAACACCCCATCGATCTGACCCCTGGTGCATCGTTTCCCAATGGGCCAGTCTATCATCTCTCTCTGTTAGATAATGAGGAGATCAAGTGACAAATCCAAGAACTGCTCCACAAGGGGCACATCTGTCCCAACTCATCACCTTGCAGGAGCCCAATGGTGTTGGTACAGAAGAAAGATGGAACCTAGCGACTCTGCATTGATTACCGGGATCTGAATAAAATCACTGTAAAAAACTGGTACTTGATTCCCCGAATCGACGACCTCCTTGATCAACTCACGGGGGATAAATACTTCAGTAAGATTGATCTAAATTCTAGCTACCACCAGGTCCCGATAGAACAGACAAATGTATGGAAGACCGCCTTCAAGTCAAAGAAAATCCTTTTTGAATGGTTGGTCATGCCCTTTGGTTTGAAAAATGATCCAACCACTTTCATGAAGATGATGGACGATATCCTGTGACCATTCACCAATAATTTTGTAGTGGTGTATCTGGATGACATTCTCATTTATAGCAAGACTTGGGTTGAACACTTGCAGGATATTTAGCAGGTTCTGCACACCCTGCAATAGCACGAGCTATACACCAACTTTTAAAAATGCTCCTTTGGCATGGACAGGGTCCATTAGCTAGGCTACAATAATTGATCATCATGGTGTACATGTGGATCTAGCCAAGATCCAAGTCATCTATGACTAGCCAGCCCCAACCACACTCACTGAGCTTCAGAGCTTCTTGGGCCTTGCCAATTTCTACTAAAGGTTTGTGTTGGGATTCTCCCATATTGCATGTGTCCTCAGCCAAATCACCAGGGGTGGTGGTAAGGAAAATTTTTGATTTGAATCAGTGCTTGTGCTCATCCCCAGTACTTTCACTACCAGACCTGCAACATCCCTTTGAGATAGAGACAAATTCTTCAGACTATGTTGTGGGCGCCATTCTTACTCAGCAGGGCCAGCCTGTGGCCTATCATAGTGAGACACTATCCGATGATGTCTATAAGTACCCTACTTACGACAAAAAAATGTACTCCATTGTGCAAGCCTGCCGCTAGTGGAGAAATTACATTCTTGGGAAGGAGATAGTCATCCACACTGACCATAATCCACTGCAGTTTATGCAAACATAAGGAAAATTGCATAATGATTTCCATAAAAAATGGTCCACATACTTTCAACGATTCCACCTCAACATCAAGTATAAAACAAGAAGCACCAATCGTGTCATTGATTGCCTCAGTAGACCACCAATCACGACACTCACCATGGTGCTAGACTCTTGCAACCATGAGACCTCTAGATGGCCCCAACTCTATGAGACAGACTCAGAATTTGCCACCACCTACCAAATGTTGGGTGCAAACATATTTGTTGATAATTTCTATCTTTAGGATGGGTTGTTGTGTCGTCTGGGCCATATATGTGTTCCATCAAGCGAGCGAGTGAAGATGATCTGGGAATCCCACTACAGTCGGGTGGCAGGACACTTCAACATAGAAAATATAGTGGCGATGCTACAGAAACATTTCTACTAGTTGAAACTCCGACAGGAGCTCAACAAGTATATCAGGTCCTCCACTACCTTCGTTATTGCCAAACCAACCACTGATAAATAGGGCATGTACACCCCTCTTCCTACTCCTTACAGGCCATGGGAATCCATCTCAATGCACTAGATGCCAGGCCTCCCATCCACCAAGTGGGGAAATGACTGTATTTTTGTGGTTGTTCACTACTTTTCTAAGATGGCGATTTTGGTTCCCTGCAAGAAGAGCATCACAGCAGAGGCCACTTCCAAGCTCTTCTTTGAATGGGTCTAGGTACATTTTGGACTCCCACACACCATTATATTAGATAGGGACAGTTTATTTCTCAACACATTTTGGTCAAGCCTCTGGTCACTGTTGGACACCAAGCTTACCAAATCCACGACCTTTCACCCCCAAAAAGATGGCCAAATCGAGGTCGTAAATCAAATGGATGTGCATATCCTTCGCATGTATAATTCAAAGAACCCTCACACATGGGATGATAGCCTTCCCTATGTCCAACATAGCTACAACTGAGCCCTGCATAGCTCAACCAGCCACAACTCCTTTCAGGTGGGGTTGAGATTCCAGCCATTAGGTCCCATAGATGTTACACTTCCCCTTGCAGTCACCTCTACCGAATCATCTCCTATTCAAACTGAAGCTAACAAAGACACCCGATTCATTGAGAGGACCCAACACATTTGCCAACATGTTTAGGATATCCTACAGAAGTCCAATGACAAGTACAAACAATGCCATGATCAACATCGTGTGCCACATAAGTTTCAGGTGGGAGACAAAGTTTGGTTGCACTTGCAGAAAGAACACCTTACAGGACCCCATCGGAAGCTTTTCCCACTCCATTATGCGACATACACCATCACCAAGGCCATGGGGGATAATTATTTTGAGCTCAACCTTCCTCCTTTCCTTGGCCTGCACCCAGTGTTCAATGTGGATCTCCTTCACCCTTATTTCCCACCATTATTGGACACCTCAGATGTAGCAGGACAACTGACACCAACATAGCTCAACCTCGAATGCATACAACAAGAATCTAGTGGTAATATTGTGGACACACATATCAAGGTAACTCTACAACAAAGGATCAAGCTTTATCAAGTCGTCAAAGCAGGGTAGCTCCTGCACCAAGGCAAGTGGCTCACCCGGGGCCAAATTCAACAGAAATTTCCTCATCTGATGGGGGAACTCAATGCAATGGATACCATTGCTTCCTAAGGAGGGAGTATTTATCCATATGGATATCAGTGGCCACCCACCTTTTCCAACTAGATCAAAACAGGTTTCTGGCAATTTTGGCAATTTACTATTTTTAGTAGTTTTCACTTCCGGGGCCATTTTGAGGGCCTAAATGAAGGTTTTTCAAGATAATCCCAAATCAATGAAAGCCAAAGGAACAATTTAGGGCCAAAAATGAATCTCCTCGATGATACCTTTCCAACGGGCTATCATATGCCTAAAACGGAGATCGTATGCAAAAGTTACGACCCCGGGAAGTTAATGTAGTAACTTACCCAAAACGGGGCCCACGTGACTTTTGGTGCTTCATCTCCTAGGGTTAGGTTTTTGGATGTCTAGGGTTTTTGGAAATCCTGTTTATTGTAAAATTCCTTTAGAGCCTCATTGTAATTATCTTCTTGTGAATGAGCGCAACCGTCACATCTCTTCTCAGAGATAAGCCACCACCATTCCAGCAAGCTTGTTTCCGCTGCATTTTATAGTTTCATCTTATTTCATTAGTGAATAGAAAACCAATTTTACTGTATCTCTGTTATTTTGTGTTAATAATTTGTTAATAATCTGTATTCATTTCGTTCTTCTCATAAAATCTGGATCATAGAAAGTGGTTTGGGGCAACCCATTTTTCACCCCCAAATGTACTTGGTGGCGCCACCTATCCCCGAACGAAAACCATATTTTAGATTTCATCCCTCTTTCCAAAATTAACCTTCACATGATTTATCCCCCCAAAATCAGCATTGACCATCGATGTAAAGAGTTCATGATCTGTGACGCATCAGGGCCCATCATTTAGCGCTCCCACCAACTTTAGTTGTTTCCCTGCCAAATCTATCCGCTTCCTTGGTTTATCGGGCTTCCAAACCAATTTAGCATCTCTCTAGGTCCTGAAATATCGATTTCACATAAAAATTTAATGGTGACTAACATGGGCTACAACTAGGGATGTTATCCTCCCAGTGAGGTAGCAAAGAACCCATAGACTCGGTGCCTGATCTGTTGGGCTGCTCCAAAAACATGTGTGTACCCTTCTCTAACCTGTCACTAGTGTCCACTGAAAACCCAATTCTGTACACTACTCTCTACTGAAAACTGAACACTAAATACACCACTACAACATGAATGTACACACTACTGAAAACCCAAACTTAAAACTACTTGACCAACAAGCTTATTTGCACACTCCTATCTACTGTAAAACTACTGAAATGAACTGCCAATCAAATGAAATCATAATGGCAATTCAACCAAGAAAGAATTTTATGCATTGTTTGCTTTCTTTACATATTCTTTCTCTAAAGCTTGTTTACTGATAATTCATTCAAAAATTTATCTATAATTTCAAATCTCAAAAAATTAAAAACATTGTGACTGTTTACCGCCTCCAACAAAAGTGAAAATGGATCCTCTAAAACATGCATAAGACAACAATCATGTTTCACCCCTTCCACTACATCCTTGTTTTTAGGTAATTCAACCTTTTGATTACCATAAAGAGGCTGAAAAATCTGTTGAGACTGCTCGAAATAACAATGTTCTTAATCAGAAGACAATGTTGGTTGAAGTGAAACCCCTGGTGGCAAGCAATCCATATCTAACACTGACATTGATTGACCATCATCTTTATTTCCAAGCTGGTAGTCGAGCACAGGATGCAAATCTGAACTGAAATAACCTTCTATATAACAAGTAACAAGGTCATCAAACACATGATAATATTGATGCAATTTCTTTTCAATTTGTTCCAATGAAATAATGTGTTTTAGCATCAACACATATTTATTTTCTTCAGTGATGATCTTAAAATTTTATTTCAACAATTTAAATGAAGAAAATCATAAAGGTAAAGAATTTCCTTCAGTTGATTCAGTACTTTCTTCATATCCTTTTTTGTAATTGTGATATGTAGGTTGATTGCTCTCATTACACTGCTGAAAAGGAACATTTTCTGATAGAGAACATGAAACTAGTTGTTGTAAGAATTCAACATCATAATCATCATCATATTCATCATATATAGGAAAATCAACAACATCTGCAATGCCATCTAACGAGAAAAATCCTGGGATATCAACCTGTTCTTAAACAGGATGATTTGCAAATTCATTTTCTTGAGTGTCTACACATGAATACATACAACAGTCATCCCCATGCTTATCATGGGATGGATCGGAAGCTAAATTAGCACCTTCTTTTTCAATAAGTGGAACATAATCCTTTGGAAAAGAATTAACATGTAGAACTTCAAGAGGACATATGCTATTATTAACACTCTGCTCAAGATTCAAAACAATTGTTTTTTGTTCATATTTACTGTCATGTTCTTTAGTATCCAATTCCTCATTTCGAATCTATTTATATGCTTGAATATTGTGTTGAATCTCCTGAGCATCATTAAACATTTTTTGTAAGGAATTGGATCTTCTTTCCATCAGAAGGAAAGACAAATCTGGATGAAATGTTGATGCATAATGGAGTATGGCAGCATCTTTAGTGGGTTGAATTTCTTTGGGAAACTTGTAATATATACTGGAAAACCTTCTACTAAATGTAGAAATAGTTTCATTTCTATTCATTTTCAAAGCATATAACTTTGTAATATGTAGATCCAAATATTTCCTCTTTCCCCAAAATTTCAAAAAGACATTCTTCAATTCCTTCCATGAGCTAATTGTCTCTAGATGCAAGGGTTTAAACTAGTTATTGGTATCCCCTTTCAAGGATTGAGAGAAGACCCTCATACAAACATCATCATGATGAATCTCAAACAAATCTATAAAATGTTCAAAATCTTGGATGCTTTTTTCAGTTGTGATGGAATTAGGTTCTCCATCAAACACAGACAAGTACTTATAGTGTTTTGGAGGAAAAGTATGAAGGATGTGAGGTAATTTTGAAGGTCTATATCTATGTTGAATCTTGGAGGGTATTGGATCAAGTACATGAGGTGAGATATCAGCCTTGATTTCATGAGGCTCATCAACTTGGCTATGGTCACCACATGGCTCATATGGAATATTTTGATCAAAATCAGTGATACAATGAGGGAATATATGTACAACTTTAAGAGGAGGATATACAAGTGAAAGATTATCATAATCATCATTTGAATGCAGGAGGTAACGAAAAATTTCTTTAGAATGTTCAGGAAAGGAAAAAAGGTAATTAATAACAAAAAATAATATGTCTTGGAAAAAAATCAACTTTAGGTACTTGTTTTCTCCCATGATGTCCTTTCATACCTCTGTCAATGGATCTCATCCTCCAGTGGAGTCTCTCAATCACACTTGAAGCTTTATTGGAGTATCCATGTGGAAATGTACAACCTTATTGTGTCTAACGTTTTTCCACCATCAGAAATCATGTCTTAACCTTGTCGTTTCTCCAAGGGAAAATGCAAATTTCATTCCCCGACAACGACGCTAGAATGTTAGCACTCTATAAATCTGTTCGGCTGATAAAACAAACGACATAGGTAACCTACAAACTAACCTTAGATCTAGGTGCTAGCCTTCTCAGCTCAGAGAGGGTTCTCTTCTATCACTTGGTCTTTAATAATGAGTTTTCTTTGGCAATTCAATGGTCAGGTTTTGTTGCTTTGAAGGGTTTTTATATTTTTTTCCGACAATGAAGGGAAGGGACACTTAGGGCTATGGAGTCAAACTTATGAAAATGAATAGAAGCACTGACTGGTCAATGGATCTCTCCATAGGATAAAGGAAAAATTAGGCGATAAATCTGAGTTATAAATTGTAGATTTGCAGATTGTAAGAAGAAAGGAAAACATATAACTATATTAGAGAATTAAGTAAATGAATTCTGACATTAGTTAGGAAGAACTTAACACATCTTAACTTTCTTCAGCCAAGAGCATCACAAGATGAATTATGTGCCTGTAAGTATCTAATTTAAACAAAATAAAATGAAAATGAAATTTAAGCATACATGAAATACATACAAAGAGAGGAGACACAACTCAGATCACCACCATTAGAATCATTTCATGGAAAATTCAAGACTTATGCATGTGTAATCTATCTAGCTTCAGAAAATTACATTCAAACTATGAATAGCTAAAACGTGCCCTTTCACTTCTGCCAACCCTTAATACATTTGGAACTCCTAATATTTATACAAGTTGAGTTCCTCTGGTTTGAAACCGATTACAATGATTGAAATGAAACATTTCAGTTTCTGAAATTTATTACAATAATTAAAAGGGACAGTTTCAGTTTTTGAAATACGTTACAATGATTAGCAAGAAAATGTTTCTTGATCGAGCTTATGATTCCTTTGACACTTCGGTCCCTTTCTTTGTCACTTGTTTTTCTTTGTTAATGAGGTTATGATAGGTTACATGGTTGTGATTAAAAATACCTGGAAATGAGGAGAAATGGCATGAATTTGCGTAATGTTGAGCTGCAGTTGAATGAGGGTGGTCGCACCAATTTCAAACAGTCCAATGTTTCTAAAAAATAATAAAATAACAAAACAAATGCCCTTTTTTTACTTTTTCGGATTTTGGGGGTGTGAGGAAGTGGTTTGGAGCAACCCGCTTTTCACCCTGAAATGCACCTGGTGGCACCACGTATCCCCGAACAAAAACCATGGTTTAGATTTTGGCCCTCTTTCCAAAATTAACCTTTGTACAGTTTCTCCCCTCGAAATCATCATTAACCATTGATCTATAGAGTTCATGATCTGCGACGCGTCGAGCCCCATTATTTAGAGCTCCCTCCAGATTTAGTTGTTTCCTTGCCAAATATATCCCCTTCCTTGGTTTATCAGGCTTTCAAAACAATTTAGCGTCTCACCAGGTCCTGAAATCTTGATTTCACATAAAATTTTAATGGTGCCTAACACCTGCTATAAAATTTATTTTACTTGTATGTAATGTTGATATGTAACAACAACATTTAAAATTCTACTCTTCAAATCTAACTGATGCATATTAATGGTTGTAACATGCATGATATGTACTCTCTTGTTGAGTGCATCAAAAACTTTATTTTATTTTCCCTCCATGTTTGATGTCATAGTCATACTTACTTAAAAATTTCAGCCATCTTTTCTTCTTGAAATTCAAATTTGGTTGTCCAAAATGTTATTTCATACTAATATGGTCTATCCTTAATTCTAATCTCTTTCCCATGAGATAGTGTCTCCACATATTCAATGCATGAACTATGAAAACAATCTCCAATTCATGTGTGGCATAATTACTCATATTCTTTAAGGTTTCTGGACTCATAATGTAACATCCCCCCAAAAAAATTATTTTTAAGTCTAAAAATACTTAGGAATTTATTTCCGTTTTTGGTAAATTCGAAATTGGAAAATTATTTTCATTTATGGCAATTTCGAAATTTGAATTTAGTTAATTGTAAATTATGATTATGATTGTTGGGCAAAGATCTGATTTGACCCAACCAACTTTTTGACAGTGACACTTGTAAGAAAAAAATGTTCTTATATTTATTGTGGATGGAAAAATCGAACAGCCAGGTTGAAATCAGTTGACCATGACTCCATGAGTGGGGAACATGTTGGAACTACCTCATGGATAAATGTTACAAGTGAAAAATCAGGAATTTGGCCATTGACAGCCCCTGAAAATCAGGGATTTGGAAATCTGCAAAAAATCCCAAGGGGAAAAGACCTAGGCACAAATTATTTTGGATATATAGCATATGGGAGGAGGCAGGATGTTTCTTAGTATGCTGGGGAAAATAATTATCTCTTTCTGTTATGTACACTATTTTTTGAGTGTGAGGCAAGGAGAAGTTTTTCTGAAACTAAAGGACTATTGTTAAGGAGGAGTTCTGGAGTTCACCCTCATGGGTTCATGGTCACGCTAGGGGGTGAATGAAGAAAGTAGATTGGTTGTTCCATTATAAGGTTGGGAGGAAATTGGTTGTTCCATTTGTTGTTCAACAATTTTCTTAGATATGTTCATCTACTCCTTCTTTGATTGAATGTTATCTGTTTAATGACTGATATAATACATCTCTTTAATTCTGGATGAATTGTTCTATTGATTAAATTATTGTTGGAGTGAAATAAAATATAATATAACTCTTATAGTTTTATTAGTAAGAAATTTTGCGTATATTAACTATAGATGGGACTGTTTTATATAAGCATATGGAAGATTTATCTAATCTAGATGAGATTCATATTGTGCTAACCCTAGAATTCTAGGCATGTGATTTATTACATATAAGTAACCAACCAAAGATTTTTGTCAATTGAAGAATGCCAAATAAAATTCTGGAAATAAACTTGAAACTTAAGATTTACCTAGACATATATGGATATAGATTAAATACACAGGCTGTAATAAATATCTATGAAGATCGGGCTATGCAAACGTTATTTAAGACTTGGAATGATTATATATAATAGG
>ML802358.1:88041-149133 GCA_009831015.1 Picea engelmannii
TATATAGGTGTCTATATAAAATTTCAGACTCACCTAAATGCCTATTGTATGCATAAAACCAGATGCCAATCATATAAACGAAAGCGATCAGTCAGTTATGCCACAAAAATCATAAAATGAGTTTTATTTTTCATAATACAGAGACCGCTCACTTTTGATAACAATATTCTCTTCACTCTTTTAAACAAGAAGAATAGAGAATCTGCATAACCATAAGCCAAGAATAAATAGCTAACAATCATGTTTCATTACAAGTAGCACATGAGTAAAAGTCTCGTGACTCAAATACTTAAACTTATTACATATTCCAGAAATAGACCAATAATCAAATGTGTATTCAACTCTATGCAATACTGCGTTTATATCAGTGGCTACAAGAGTCTAGTTTAAATTTCCACGATATCGGTATTCTAGGTCAGAGTCGTTTTTTATAGAACCTAGAATGATAAACTTTGAGAGCATTGTAAAAGGAACCCGAGTACCTTTTGCATAAGATGATGTCCTAGAATCCAAAGACTTCATGCGCACCAACCCTGTAAGAAGACCAAGGAATTATAATTAGTATTTAGTGGAAGGAACAAAAATTCATATGTTGAATATAGAATAAAATATGAGGGAAAAATATTTACATAAGAGACAACGCAGGTGAAAATTTAGACTACACTTAGCTAGAGGACTCTGTAGTAAATGAAGACTTTCCTCCTTGCATCCTAGAGAACATCATCCATAGACCCGAAGGGGTGGAGGGGCCAAGGATCACCTAATGGGTACCCTCGCAGTCAAAAGGTGACCATCATTAGATTATAGAAACCAAACATTTATCAATCATTTTAGAAGGAGAATAATCATGCAACATCCAAAATAATTATAAAAAAGAGAATGTATAGTATCAACTGGGATCCACGGGATTTCCAAATTGACCACAGAATTGAGGTTACGAGTTTATTCTCTTTTTTTAATAAAAACCTTCTTGGAAATGAACATAGCAAATAGAGCCCTAAATAACCTTGAGTTTCCTTTCCTTGATACGATTTAATAAAATAGTTAAGACATTCAAATCTTTAGGACAATAGACGAGGGTAATTCCTCAGTCAAGTTGCAAGAGCTCCGAAATAAAGATACTAGATAGAAGACATAAATGGTATTCATATTGGTATAAATTATTTATATAATAAAGGAAGTAACTATGGTTAAAAAGAACATTACCTACAAATTTGGAGGAGATGAATTCATCTAAACATGTCAGGAGTAAGGTATTCTCGAAATTGTCTCACGAGCTCTTTTAACCTTTTACCGTGTAGTTGTTTCAGAAATGGAGAATATATTATAGGCCGAGTGTTACTGGTATACTGAGGAAATAAGACATTATGTGATTACAAAGGGCAGGTTTATAAAAAAAAAACGTGTTGTGCCACCTCAAAAATGAATTGGAACCTTAACATGCATCGAGATTTTTCCCTTAGGAATTGATAGATCAAAGACTTATTTAAAACAAAATGTAGAGTTAAACGATATTTGCGTATCTATAACTAAAGAACTCAATGACATGAAAATCATAAGGGAAAATGCTCCT
The DNA here is from genome assembly GCA_009831015.1 of Picea engelmannii. Taxonomy (NCBI): domain Eukaryota; kingdom Viridiplantae; phylum Streptophyta; class Pinopsida; order Pinales; family Pinaceae; genus Picea; species Picea engelmannii. Next base: position 89,615 of record ML802358.1, read on the forward strand.
CCACACAGATGAAAACCCAGTTCCCGACTAGGGTAGAAAACCCAAGAAAAACCCACAGAGTATATAGTCAAAACCACAAAATGATATGAAACTTTACAGAAGCAACAGGATTTCCAAAGGGCTCAAGTACATGACTATTATTTTATATCGAGCCCATAAATTTCGAGGAACTCGGAGCAAGCAACAAATAACATGCAGTAATCTGTCATTACACAGGGTCCTCGAAAAATGATACAAAGGACAAGCATGAAGCCCAAGAAAACCCTAAGAATTGTTGGGTGAAATTTCCTTACCAAAAAAATCTACACCAGACTACGAAAGATAGGCTAGTCATGCTCTTAGGAGTTTTTCCAAAAGAACTGATACATATAGTAAATTTTCTCAAAATCGGGAGTTCAGATATAAACAACCAGAAGGTCATTACCTAGATTATGGTAGTGTTCGATGGGTGTGGTCCACCATACTCTCCTCTACCAGAGCGATCCCAACTCCACCAAACAATAGCTATGCTAACACGAAAGACTACAACTGGGTTAACACTGTAAAAAAAGTGTAAACTACACAGAGCCAAGAGGAAAATGAAACAATAGACTTGGGAAACCTCCATAGGATAAGTTCAATGGCGCTAATGCAGAGTTGTACCTAGCCCATGTGATTAGGGAAAGGTGGAAAATTTTCGATGGGCACAGTAAGCAAGTGATGGTCCCAAGGGTCTTTGTTATAGACCACCATAAATGTCATTGGTAGGGTTCATTTACAACATGGCAGTTGTATTCTATCAGACTTATGGAAACTGTAACGACAGATCAGTTCTAGGTTATAGTTTAGTTTAAATATTTTATTTCAATTTCAGTTAGAGTTCTACAGTTCATCTCATATCCGTTAGCCCTCATTCCAGGGTTTGTCCTAGGGTTAGTTCTAATGAGTATGGAAAACAACCAAGAATGAGAAATAAATACCAATAGTTTGGTTCAACTGTTCTAAGTCTTAACGCTATCACGTGTTGAATGTCACGTGGTTAATAACTCGTTCAATAAATACCTTTCATACACATCTGAGGAACTCATTCTTTATTTCGAGGCTAGTGTCATTATATGCATAAATGTTTTTCCATGGTATGTCTATTTCTTGCGCGATTTGAATGCATGTTCTATGGTGAGCATATATATACATATATATATATATCTGATTAAGCAATCAAGCTACCTTTCTACCTTCCTTGGGATTAGGAATGAGATAGATCTTTTTCCATTTACCAATGTTCAAGGTCATGATAAGTGTAAAGGGTGCAAATAAAAAGAAGTGTTAAGCCACATTATAATATAATTAAGAAATGTTTGGAGAAGTAATGAAAGTGTTGAATAATGACCCTAAGTAAAAAACAAATTGGGTAAATTTTGGGGTACATTACATATGGTATCATAGAAAAGGTTACAACACTTGGACCTTAAACAGGGCCAAAAGTATCTACTTAACACACATGTTTTGTTTTATGAAAAAAATAACAAAAACAATTACTGTTACAAATAGAAAAAAAAAATTGTTGTGAATCATGGCAGCACTGAATGAAGCAGAGATCGGACTCGAGGAGAATCCTGAGAAAAGGCCTCCTGAAGAAAAGAGTAAAAACAATGATGGAAGTTGACCTACCGATGTTCTGGAAACTATGAAAAATCTCATTGTGGAACTGCAAGTTTTCAAAGAATTCAATGAGAAGTTGAAAAAGGAAAATAAATGAAGTATTGTTGCAGACCATAGTAACAAAGAAGAGCCAGAAGGAAAATAATGAGGAAGAATAGGTTAGCAAAAGGGTCTCCAAACATTCTGGTCCTGAAGGAGAAAAATGAGACAACTCTTCCAAAGGTACACCATCAGCAGAAGATAAAACAAAAACATGAAGAAAAAGGAAATAGGTGAACCATCTTGAGGGAGAGTTTAAGAAAATCAAACCGTCCACCTTTGACAGGGAATCCACAATAGGGGAGGAGGTTGAAGCATGGTTATTGGACATTAAAAATTATTTCCAAATATACAACTATTCCAACAATATGAAGGTCAGAATGGCCATCTATAACTTGAAAGGAAAATCAAGCATATGGTGGCAGGATATGAAGTTGGCCAAGGGCCTAAAGGAAAAACACATGGAGTGGTTGGATTTTAAGAAGTACTTTAAGAAACAATATTTATCTGAAAGTTATTATGAAGGAAAAACTAAAGAGTTTTATGAGCTACGACTCAGTCAAATGACTATGGACGATTTGATTAACAAATTCTTGGAATTATTAAGGTTCATGCCTTATATCTGGGAGGAAAAAGTAAAATTAGAGTGGTTCCTAAGTTGTTTACCACAGTCCTATAAGGACAAAATCGAATTCAATAATCCTTAGTCCTCGAGTGAAGTTTTCAGGAAGGCTCGAATGTGTTACGACCAATACAAATAGTGGTCGGAATTTCCCAAGGCTTGGAAAGACAAGAAACAAGACCGTACGAATCAACTAAAGAAGGGATATCAACCAACCCCTTTCTGGAACACATAAATTTTTTTCCAAGCAAATATTTTCACACCAATAACTAGAACACACAAGGAGGTGGTAAATCAATCAATCTGGGCACACAGAAGTTTGGGGATAGCCCCAGGGAACCGTTAAATTGTTGGGAATGTGGAGAACCTCACTTAAGGACGAATTGTGCACATTTGACTTCAACAACCAGGACTACGGTTCACAACTTACAATAATCCTTCATGGTGGGAGATGTGGGTAGAAGTTTACATTGGATCAATGCAGTTGTGGATGGCCGACACGTTGACCACCAGTCCACTGTAGTGGAAATTGAAGGTAAACTTAACAATACTCGTATTTATGTTTTAATTGATCTTGGAGCTACGTTGAGTTATATCGCTCCTGGTGTAGTGGATTCAAATAAACTTAAAAGAAAAAAACATGAAAAATCTTGGCTAGTACAACTAGCAACAGGGAAAAAATGAAAAGTATTTGATTTTATTTCTGACTGTGAGTTCAGTTTAGGTGGTCAAAACACAAAGACAAATCTGAACATTTTACCATTGGGGGCTTATGCTATAATTATTGGAATAGAATGGTTAGAAAGGCATAAAGAAGTTTTAGATTGTTGTGAAAAATCACTCAAGTATAAATATGAAAACGACACTGTTAGGACAGTTCAAGGTATAGAAAAACCAATCTTAGTCAAGAAGATTTCAACAATGCAATTTAAGAAGTGCATGAGAAAAGGTTTTCATATTTATGCTATCCAAGTAGAAAATCTGTTGGAAAAGGAAAATAAACCTAGCTTAGAGGATTTTGTCATCTTTCAGGATTTTAGAGAAGTGTTTGTTGATGAGATAACTGAATTTCCCCCAAGAAGAGAGAGAGACTTTTCTATCGATCTCCTACCTGGTTCAACTCCTATATCTAAGGCACCCTACCAAATGACTTTACTCGAATTAATATAATTAAAGATTCAATTACAAGAACTGTTGGACAAGAACTACATTCGGCCAAGTGTCTCACCATGGGGAGCACCAATTATTTTTGTTAAAAAGAAGGACAAAACTCTAAGGTTATGCATTGATTATAGAAAGTTAAACAAAAAGACGGTTTGAAATAAATACCCCTTACCTAGGATCAATGATATGTTCAATCAATTAGTTGGGGAAAATATATTTTCTAAATTGGATTTAAGATCTGGTTACCAGCAGGTTAGAATAAAATATGAAGACATAATTAAGACAACATTCCGAACTAGATATGGCCATTACGAATTTTTTGTTATACCATTTGGTATCACTAACACGTCAACAACTTTTATGTGTTTAATGAACAACAATTCCATCCAGTACTTTGATAAGTTTGTTTTGGTATTTATTAACGATATACTAGTGTATTCTAAAACATAAGAAGAGGACGAAGAACACCTAAGGATAGTTTTTCAAACCTTAAGAAAACACAAATTGTATGCTAAGTTCGATAAGTGTGACTTTTATCAAAAGAAAATACAGTACCTAGGACATGTAATATCTGAAGAAGGTATTGCGGTCGATCGCTAAGGATGTAGAAAACATCTGGTAATTCATGGGAATCACCGGATATTACCCCAGATTTATAGATGGATTCTCCAAGATTGCATACCCTATCACATCATTACAAAAGAACGAAACCAAGTTTAACTGGTCATATAAATGTTAGGACAATTTTAATAAGTTAAAGGAATTGTTAACAAATGCGCCCATTTTAAAGGTAGCAGATCTTGACAAAGACTTCACAGTCTGTGTGGATGCGAGAAAATAAGGTTTGGGATGTGTCCTAACTTAGGAAGGGCATGCTATTTTTTATGAGTCCCAAAAACTAAAAGATCATGAACGAAACTACGTCACTCATGGTTTAGAGTTAGTAGTTGTCATCCACGCATTAAAGATGTGACGACACTATATAATGGACATAAATTTTATGTTGTTGACTAATAACAGTGGGGTGAAATTTGTATGTATTCAGCCAGACCTTAACATAAGGAAAGCAACATGGTTGGCCTTCTTAAGAGAATTCAACTTTGAGGTAAGACACATTAAGGGTAAAGAAAACAAGGTGGTTGATTCTTTAATTAGAATAATTCATAGGCTATTTGAAATAAACATTAGCAAGGAAGAAAGCAATCTTGAGTTGAGGATAAAGGCTACAAGTAATAATGATGAAAATTACACTAAAACAGTGGCAAATTTACAGAATAATACAGAAAATCCAGACAGGACAGATCTGAGATTGGACAAAAATGGTCTACTATGATTTAAAAACAAAATATACATACCAGATTTTGCTAAATTAAAGTTAACAGTTTTGGATGAAGTACACAAGAAACCATATTCTGATAATCTGGGGTACCAAAAAACAATAGCAACACTAAGGAAGTTATTTTATTGGCCTAATATGAAGGGCGAGACATCAGAATGCTTATCCAAGTGCCAATATTGTCAACAGGTGAAAGGTGAACACCAACATCTAGCCCGACTGTTGCAACCTTTACCTGTACCGGAATGGAAATGGGAGACTATATCACTTGATTTTATTATAGGTTTTCCTAGAACTCAAAAATAGAATGATTCAATTATGGTAGTAATCGATAAGCTTAGTAAGTCTGCACACTTTATTCCTGTAAAGTCTACTGTTAAAGATATTAACATCGCTAAAATATTCATGAAAGAAATTTTTAGATTGCATGGTATTCCTAAAATGGTGATTTCGAATAAAGACGTAAAATTTACATCTACATTTTGGAAATAATTGTTTACAGGGTTAAATACTAACTTGAATTCCAGCACAAGTTATCATCCACAAACGGATGGGTAGACCGAACGAACAAACCAAATCATGGAATATATGCTACGAATGTGTGTAAGGAGAAAACCAAACAAGTGGGAAGACTACATGCACTTGGTGGAATTCACGTACAACAATGGTTATCAAACACCGTCTAAGATGAGCCCCTTCGAAGTATTGTACGGGAGAAAGTGTACAACTACGATTAGCTGGGATAACCCAGTTGACTGACTCATGGTGGGACCCAAAATGCTCTAGGAAATGGAGAGTACGGTAAAAAAATTACAACATAATTTAAAAGAGGCACAAGACAGACATAAAAGTTATGCAGACCTGAAAAGAAGACACCAGAAACTCCAAGTGGGAGACCACGTTTATTTAAAAGTCAAAGCCATAAGAAGTTCACTAAATCTAGGAAACTATTCCAGGTTGGCACCCAGGTTTTGTGGTCCCTTTGATATCTTAGCTCGAATTTCACCCGTGGCGTATCAACTTGCACTTCTTGCAAATCTAAAAATTCATAATGAATTTCATGTTTCATTGTTAAATAATTATGCTCATGATCCTACTCATATGATCGATTGGAACTTGGTGTAGGTGAAACCAGAAGGTGAGTTCCAAGAGGAACCTCTGCGCATTCTAAATAGGAGAGAAATAGCACTATGGAACAGAACCGTTGCCCAGGTAAAAGTGCAATGGAAGCACTTTAGTCCTGAGGAGGCCACTTGGGAGTTTGAGGGAGATTTGTAGAAATCTCATCGAATACTATTCCTAGAAAGGGATGAACACTGAGGATAGTTTTGTAGTGAAGGGGGAAAGGATGTAACATCCCCAAAAATAAATTATTTTTAAGTCTGAAAATACTTAGGAATTTATTTCTATTTTTGGTAAATTCGAAATTGGAAAATTATTGCCATTTATGGCAATTCTAAAATTCGAATTTAGTTAATTGTAAATTATGATTATGACTGTTGGGAAAATATATGATTTTACCCAACCAAATTTTTCATTATGAAACTTGTAAGAAACAAATATTTTTATATTTATTGTGGATGGATAAATGGAATAGTCAGGTTGAAAGTAGTTGACCATGACTCCATGAGTGGGGAACATGTTGGAACTACCTCATGGATGAATGTTACAAGTGGAAAATCAATATTTTGGCCATTGGTAGCCCCTAAAAATCAAGTCTTTGGAAATATGCGAAAATTCCCAAGTGAAAAAGACCTAGGCACAAATGTTTTTGGATATATAACATATGGGAGGAGGTAGGATGCTGCCTAGTATGCTGGGGAAAATAATTATCTCTTGTTGTTATGAACACTCTTTTTTGAGTGTGAGGAAAGGAGAAGTTGTTCTGAAATTGAACGACTATTGCTAAGGAGGAGTTCTGGATTTCACCCTCATGGGTTCATTGTCAGGCTACGAGGTGAATGGAGCAAGTAGATTGGTTGTTCCATTCTAAGGTTGGGAGGAACTTGGTTGTTCCATTTGTTGTTTGGAAATTTGCTCAGATATTTTCATCTACTCCTTCTTTGATCGAATGTTATTTGTTTAATGACTGATATAATACATCTCTTTAATTCTGGATGAATTGTTCTATTGATTAAATTATTGTTGGAGTGAAATAACATATAGTATAACTCATTACAATTTTATTAGTAAGAAATTCTGTGTATATTAACTGTAGATGGGACTGTTTTATATAATCATATGGAATATGTATCTAAGCTATATGGGTTCTGTATTTTGATAACCCTATCATTTCAAGCATGTGATTTATTGCATATAAGTAACCAACTCAAACTTATAACTTGAAACTTAATATTTACCTACACATATATGGATATAGGTTAAATACACAGGCTGTAATAAATAGCTATGAAGATCAAACTGTGCAAATGTTATTTAAGACTTGGAATGATTATATATAATAGGAAGCTACCATATATATATATATATATATATATATATATATATATATATATATATATATATATATATATATATATATATATATAGTTGTCTGTATAAAATTTCATAATCACCTAAATACCTATTGTATGCATAAAACCAAATGCCAATGATATAAAGGAAAGCGATCAATCAATTCTTCCACAAAAATCATAACAGGAGTTTTTTTTTTCATAATACAGACACCGCTCACTTTTCATAACAGTATTCGCTTCACTCTTTTGAACAAGAAGAATAGAGGATCTGCATAACCATAATCCTGGAATAAATAACTAACAATCATGTTTCATTAAAAGTAGCGCAGGAGTAAAAGTCATGTGACTCAAATACTTAAACTTATTACATATTGCAGAAAGAGACCAATAATCAAATGTGTATTCAACTCTACACAATACTGCGTTTATAAATTTCCAACAGTGAAACATCATTACAAAAATTGAATATACAATTAACCAGTCGCTACAGGATTTTGTTTTAAATTTCCACGATATCGGTATTCTAGGATAGAGCCGTTTTTTATAGAACTTGGAACGATAAACTATGAGATCATTGTAAAAGGAACCCGAATACTTTTTTGATAAGACAATTTCCTATAATCTGAAGACTTCGTGTGCACCAACCCTGTAAGAAGACCAAGGAATTATAATTAGTATTTAGTGGAAGCAACAAAAATTCATATGTTGAATATAGAATAAATTACCAGGGTAAAATATTTACAAAAGAGACAACACAGGTGAAAATTCGGACTACACTTAGCTGGAGGACTCTATAGTAAAGGTCATATTTCCTCCTTGCATCCTTAAGAATGTCATCCACAGACCCGAAGGGGTGGAGGGGCCAAGGATTGTCTGATGGGCACCCTCGCAGTCAAAAGGGGCCCATCATTAGATTATAGAAACCAAACATTTATCAATCATTTCAGAAGGAGAATAATCATGAAACATCCAAAACAATTATAAAAAAAAGAATGTACAATATCAACCGGGATCCACAGGATTGCCAAATTGACCACAAAATTGAGGTTATGAGTTTATTCTGTTTTTTTAATTAAAACCTTCTTGGAAATGAACATCGCAAATAGAGTCCTAAATAATCTTGAGTTTCCTTTCCTTGATACGATTTAATAAAATAATTAAGACATTCAAATCTTTAGGACAACAGACGAGGGTAATTCATCGTTCAGGTCCCAAGAGCTCCGAAATAAAGATACTCAACAGAATACATAAACATTATTCATACTGGTATAAATGTGTTATATAATAAGGGAAGTAACTTTGGCTAAAAAGAACCTTACTTATAGATTTAGAGGAGAAAAATACAACTAAACATGTCAACAGTACGGTATTCTCTGAATTGTCTCACGAGCTCTTTTAACCTTTTACTGTGCAGTTGTTTGGGACACGAAGAATATATTATAGGCTGAGTGTTACTGGTATACTCAGACAATATGACATTCTTTGATTACAAATGGCAGGTTTATAAAAAAGGCGCATTTACTCTGCCGAGCTCCTGTCAAAACTTGAACCTGTACCTGTAAGGCAAGGGCATAGCTACCAGCATCACCAACATCCGAGATAGTGATAGCTTCCTTATTAGCATCCCTTCTGGTTCCATATCTTTTTCAAGTCCGAACTCTCCAACAGGTTCAAAGCCAACTCGGGCTGCCTAATTCTTTCTTTCAAGTCGTTGGCCAAGGATGTTCCTAAAGGCTCTGCCTAATTCACTTTAGTAAGTCATCGGACAACAAGGAACCTAGTCCCAGGACACCAAAACACTTCATCCAACAGTGGCTCATTTTACCTACATACAGGAGAGATATATTCTTTTACCTTGTTCATTTACTTCAGGAACACACACCCTAGCCCCTTACTCATAGGAGACATACAACCCCACCTACGAAAAACGTCTTGTGCCACCTCAAAAATGGATTAGAACCTTAACAAGCACCGAGATGTTTCCCTCAGAAATTGACAGATCAAAGACTTCTTTGAAGCAAAATGTAGAGATAAACGATATCTTCATATCTATAACTAAAGAACTCAACGACACGAAAATCATAAGGGAAAATGCTCCTCCACATAGATGAAAACCCAGTTCCCGACTAGGGTAGAAAACCCAAGAAAACCCCAGAGAGTATACTATCAAAACCACAAACCGATATGAAACTTTACCGAAGCAATAGGATTTTTGAAGGGCTCAAGTACAAGACTATTATTTTATATCAAGCCCATAAATTTCGAGGAACTCAGAGCAAGCAACAAATAACATGCAGTAATTTGTCATTACACAGGGTCCTTAAAAAATGATACAAAGGACAAGCATGAAGCCCAAACAAACCCTAAGCATTGTTGGGTGGAATTCCTTTTCCAAAAAACTCTACACCAGACTATGGAAGATAGGCTAGTCATGCTCTTAGGATTTTTTTCGAAAGAACTGATACATACAGTAAATGTTTCTCAAAATTGGGAGTTCGGATATAAACAACCAATAGCTTATGGTAGCATTCGATTGGTGTGTTCCACCATACTCTGCTCTACCAGAGTGAGGTCGACTCAACCAAACATTGGCTATGCTACCGTGAAATACCGCAATCGAGTTAACAGTGTAACAAAACTGTAAACTACACATATCCAAGAGGACGGTGAAACAATAGACTTTGGAAACCTCCATGGGATAAGTTCAGTGGCGCTAATGCATAGTTGTACCTATCCCATGTGATTAGGGAAAGGTGGCAAAATTTTGATGTGAACATTAAGTAAGTGATGGTTCCAAGGATCCATGTTACAGACCACCATAAATGTCATTGGAAGGGTTCATTTACACCATGACAATTGTATTCTATCAGACTTATGGAAACTGTAACGACAGATCAGTTTTGGATTATAGCTTATTTTAAATCTTTTATTTCCAGTTTAGTTAGAGTTCTATACTTCATCTTGGATCTGTTAGCCCTCATGCCAGGGTTATTCCTAGGGTTTCTTCTAATGAATATGGAAAACAACCAAGAATGAGAAATAGATACTGACCATTTGGTTCAACTGTTCTAAGTCTTAATGCTATCACGTGTTGAATTTCATGTGGTTAATAACTCGTTCAATAAATACCTTTCACACACATATGAGGAACTCATTCTTTAATTCGAGGTTAGTGTCAGTACATGCATTAATGTTTTTCCATGCTATGTCTATTTCTTGCGCAATTTGAATGCATATTCTATGGTGAGAATATATATAAATATATATATTTGATTAAGAAATCAAGTGAACTTTCTACCTTCCTTGGTATTAGGAATGAGATAGATCTTTTTCCATTTACCAATGTTCAAGGTTATGATAAGTGTAAAGGGTGCAAAGAAAAATAAGTGTTAAGTCACATTATAATATAATTAAGAAATGTTTGGAGAAGTAATGAAAGCATTGAATAATGACCCTAAGTAAAAAAAAAAATAGGTAAATTTTGGGGTACATTACACATAACTAATGACATTCCCATTTTGAGTGAGGACTCCACCAAGTCCTTCCTTGCATGCATCTATACATACCACACAATTCTCATTTGGATCAACATTATTAAAAATAGGTGCACTAGTAAGTAATTTTTTCAACAAATTAAAATTATCTTCACACTGTTGTCCATTCAAACTTAATTCCCTTCTTTTTGAAAAGAATTTATGTGATGAGAATTCTTAGAGATTCCTTTTATAAATCTCATGTAGTATCGAGCTAATCCCATAAAATATCTAACTTATGAAACATTTACTAGTTTTGGCCATCCTCTAACGGCTTCAAACTTTTATGGATCTACTAATATACCTTCTTCTAAAATAGTGTGCCCCAAATAATGCATAAATGTTCTTGCTAGAAAGAACACTTATTAAGTTTGGAATACAATTGATGTTTCAAGAGCACTTGCAACACCAACCTCAACTGATGTTCATGATCTTCCTTAGACTTAGAATAAGTAATTATGTCATCCAAGAACATAATGGAAAAATTATCAATATAATTTATGAATATGTCATTCATTAGGAACATACGGATAGTTGGTTCATTGGTCAGTCCAAATGGCACCAGTACAGATTCATAATGTCCATACATGGTTCTAAATTTTGTCTTACTAATGTATTCATTCTTGATTATTACCTGTTGGTATCCATATCTCAAGTCTATCTTTGAAAATATATTTCCTCCCCTTGGTTGATCAAAGAGGTCATCAATTCTGAGTAGAGGGTATTTTTTATTCACAGTGGATTTCAATTGTCTAAAGTCAATACACAACCTCAATGTTCCATCCTTCTTTTTGACAAAGAGTATTGGTTCTCCCCAAGGTCAGACACTTGGGCATACTTACTCTTTCTTCAAAAACTCTTCTAGTTAAATTTGTAATTCCTTTAATTCGGGTTTACTCATTTTGTAAGGAGTTTTTGATACTGGGGAAGCTCCTGGTACTAAGTCAATAGAGAAATATATCTCCCTCTTTGGCGGAAATACTGATATTTCTTGGAATACATCTTCAAAATCTTGCAATACTAAAAATTATTCAAGGCTTGCCCCTTTTGTATTTTTTGGCTCCTCCACATGAGCTACATACAATTAACATCCTTTCTTGAAACATCTCTTTGGATGTAAGGATAAAATTTCTCTTATAGAAATTGGTCTTGGAATTTCTTTCACAATGCTTCATTTTTCTTCTTCATCAATACATGTAAATGTCTTGTTATGAAAATATAGGATAACATTATGCTTGTCCAACCAATCCATTCCAATTAGGATCTCATAAGATCCTAATGGTATGATATTTATGACAACATTAGTATTCACTCCATTAAGACTTATTGGACAACCTCTAACCATCTCATTGATCCTTCATTTGGTTCCAATGGTTAGCTGAACCAAACTTGACTTTTCAAGATCACTTTTCTCAAAATATAATATGTCCACTATTTAAGGATCAATGTAAAAATGGCTTGCTTCTAAATCAATTAAAAAAGAAACCAGATAATTATTGATCTTACGTACCACTTTGATCAAATTGGATTGGTATTTTTCTTATCAATCTTCTAAGGTTACATATATTCTTCCATGTCTTCTAATTTTGTAGCCTCTTGGATGTTGTGCATAGTATTCGGTTTATCTCCTCTATGAAGGAAATTCTTGTACATGTGGTATTCTTTGCATCCCCAACATTGGATTGACGCTATTTCCCTTTTTCCAAAGGAGTATTATTTCTTGGATTCATTCTTAGAAGACTTTTCTTGTTGATTATTATTAGGGATGTTTTTGCTGAAAGGAGGTTTGAATCCCTTCCTCCTTTGATCATATTTCTCTTTCTTATTATCCCTCCAATACTTTTGAACATATTTTATACCATTTCCTTGCTCATACAAGTAATTGGCCTTCCTAATTGTCTCTTTCAAAGTCCTAGGATCATCATAGTAAATAATTTAGTTATAAAAGGATGGCAGTCCACTCAAAAACCTATATGTATCTTCACCTTCCATCCTTGATAAATCCTACATACTTCAACAATCCCAATAACTTATTTTCATATTATATCATGGTTATGCTTCTCAACATTATTTCAAATAAATCTTGCATTTTATTTTCATACAAGTTCTTTGAAAGATACTCCTTCTGAAAATATCTCTTGAACTAGTTACAAGTGATCCTTGTCTCATTAATGTGTTCAACTTGCTTGAACATATCCCACCACAAAAATTTATCCATGTAAATGGTATGTGACAATTTTGGATTCTAGGTTATATGAATAGTTGGGAAACTAAAAATACTTATTGATTACCAAAAACCATGATTCAATATTATCTTCCATTTTTATTTCTCTGTCAAAGAAAGACGTGGCTTAATCTTCTTCAACTCTCCTTGCAAATTGTCCAATTCATGTCTTCTTCTTTAGTGTCTAATAGGAAAAACTTCTAGACTTCTTATGGAGTCTTCAAACGCATAAAATCTTATTTTTGAGTAAGGAGGTGAGTGATGTATATGGGTTCTACTAGAACCTCTTGAATGACCCTCTCTTTTATAGCTATCTCTTCTTTCATAATGTCTTCCTTCTTCCTCCTTCCTTGAGTCTAGTCCATTCTTTGTTTGCCTATGAAAATGATTTAGGCTTTGCATCACTTGAGAATTTATCTGGTTTTTTTCTCTCATCAACCTCTCATTTTATTCTTTGTAACTCTCCACTTCTATTTTTAGGCTTCTGAAAGTCTCTATTAATATTTTTTTTTTCCTCTGCTCCTATGCCCATTTTATTATGGATTTTCATTAGAAACACTTATATTTTGACCTTTGGATTCTTTATCATGATTGAAGGCTCCATATCCTTCCTCCATGTCCAAAATATGCATTATTTTATTGAACTTATATGTTTATATCCCCTAATTCTGCAAAATGTGCAACCAACCATTTTGGTTAGAATTATGCATATTATAGAAATTTTGTCAATTAATGCTATAGGTCCTTTTTTCTGCTAAATTCATGAATAATTATATCAGCATTCTCCAAATTATAATAATTCAAGGTTATTCTCCTCTGAATAATATTTCCAAACATTGTATGCATTCCCCAATATGATCTCTAAGTTGAAAGTTATGGCTTCCTGAAAAATCCACTTTCACCATATTTATGCAGTTTCTCCACTCGCACATTTTTTATTGAAAGAGGAACTTATGTCAAATGTAGAAGAAAATATTTCATGAAATAGATAAAATTATATATACAAAATAAATAAAAATAATGACAAGGAACTCATAATAAGTCTAAGATTTTCTAGTTGATGCTCCAGTCAAAAATTGAAATAATATGGAATCTGCAACTTTGTCCCTTTTCACCCATTTTTCCAGGCTTAAATTTTTTAGAAAAACTAGCTATCTCACCATCTATGCACCTTTGGAAAAATTTTACTCAACCAAATTTGTTTTTCTTGATGATTATACAAAATGTCAAGTAAATTAAATTTTCCAATATTGTGATCTATGGTCACATTTCCTCCAAAAATCTAAGAAATCTAAAATAAATGGTCGAGAATAGTGGATTTTGGCCTATTTCATCATCCCCATTCCAATCCACTTTGGATTTATTCAATTTATTTGTGGGTTATTTATATGTACTATTTTTAGATCCTCCCTAAGAGTTTCAGCTTAATCTGGATCTTTGCCAATGATCTAGACCCAGATATTTAAAAACCATTATTTTGCAATTTTCGACAAATCCAAGTAGAAATGGACAATGGCCATCTCTGAAATTTTTGTAGATCTCTTTGCGAAAAGAACCCATAAATTTCATCCCAATATGACTTAATTTTCTCTAGTTATGGCCATAATAGAAAAATTATAATTTTTCTTAAGTGCAATCTGCATCGTTGATCTAGAGTTGGAAATAATCTGGACCGTTGATCAATGATTCATCGAGCATCGATGACCAAAATTTTTCATTGGCACACAAAACACTTTCCCCAAACTGTCCACTCAACCGTCGACCATCAACCCAACTCCATGATGATCGATCTGCACACAACTCCAAACCGGTCGACCTAGCCATCAACGATCTTCTTTGGAAAATGGAACTCCCTAGCACTTCAGTCTACGCCCGACAATCGAACCATAAGATATTTTCGATCTTCGATTATAATATAAAATGCTTCCTCAAATCATTCGACCGAACCATCAACCATCACCCATCTCTGTTGGATGATGTTGAAATTATTTTGATGTGGCATGACACATGGATGATGACATGGAATGACACATCAATTTGAGGCATCAACTAGGATGACATGGAATGAAATGTGGATATTGATATGGCATGACTCGTGGATGTTGACATGACATGAAATGTCATCTTGAGGCATCAACTGGGATAAAGTGGCATGAAACGTGGATGATGACATGGTATGAAATGTAGATGATGATGTGGCATGACATGTCATCACCTTCCTTTCCTTCATTGGTCATCGGCAATGTCTCTTGGAAGAATCTAAACTTCACACTAAATTTGTCGATCCCTGATCCATCGGCCATCAACGATCTCAGATGTCATTTGGATGAATTTCAACACTTCTCCAAAATTGTTGATCCCCAATCCGTCGACCATTGATGATATTTGTTGGAGAACTTAAACACTTAGACAATTTTGACCAAAACCTAGGTGAATATGGGTTGTTAATATCCCAACAAAGATGATATTGACCATTGATTTTATCTGACTTCCAAAATGACCGAAAATGAATAGAGACCATCGATCTTCCTCATTTTCTAACCTATCAAAATGAATCTCGGTGGTTGTTCGCTTAAGTTTTTTAAACTTTGAAAGTTTATGACCTTCATTTTAAATTTATCACAACAAATCTTGGCCATTGATATGGAGATCGAACATGATCTGGGCCTTTGATTCTCCAAACTCTTCCCCACACTACAACGACCATTAAAGTATGTATTTTTTTCGACCTTCCAGGTTCAATTTAGTTCTGCAAATTTGCAAACCGACTCCATTAAACTTATTAGACAATCTTGAATCATTTAAACTTAGATTTGTTCACAAATTTGGGGATGTTCCTCTCTAATTGAACTCACACATACTGAAATTTGTGTTTAATTAAACTGCCTTATTTACACTCATTTCATCCAATATCATTCCAGTTTTTTAACCAAAATCTCTGATACCAATCTGTAATGGTACCCGACCAGCCACAAACTAGCGACACTACTTCAAAACGCATTTCAAAATTAATTTAGAATTTTTATAATATTTAGTTAATTAAGAAGCACAAGATATTCACATGTAATAATCAATATTCATGCTACAACATTAAATAAATGAACATTATGTCATGCACAATATTAACTAGCGAGCACACATATTATAAATATGAATTTCAGAGATGATAATTAATACACATCCAAAAAATGTACAAGCAAAGGAAACCATGATAAAGAGAACTTACCTTAAACAAATTCAATAACCAATTGGATGTATACCAAGGATGTTCCACCCAAACTTAGACACTATTGTTCCAACTCTCAACAAGAATGTCACTCTCGAGCCAGGCCTATGAATCTACAAGGACGAGTTCTGGGACAACACTTAGCTTCCCAAACTAGTTAGCACTTCAACTCTCACAAGTTTCTCAATGCACAACAATCCAAAGTACACTAGCTCTCTTCTCTCTATCCTTCACCACCCAAATAAAATGAACCCCGTTCACTACTACATAGTCTCTGAGGTTGTCCACTTCTTTTACAGGGCTCCACTACATCTAGTCAAGAATCTCCATGCTGGGACTCTCGGTATTTGCAGTTGTCAACAAAAATTAACACATGCCAATGCATATTAGACATGAAATCACTAATTCAATGTTGGAATGCACCAGTCATTACTACAACTAGCAAACAATGGATTCTTCCTCAACAATTAACCCCCATGTCCCAACCAAGAACAAAAATTAATGAGGAATGATAAATGAACAAGAATGGATGAAAGATTGAAATATTGAATGGAGAAGAACCTCCTAACAACCCACAAGATTCCAACGATGTATTTTAATATTAAAATGAGCACAACATTACATTTCCTAGGCAATCCAGTCTCTTTTAATTATTTGGGCACTCTATCTTTTCATAAAATATCAAAATACATTATTTAATCTGGGGTCTCAAAACTGGGGTATTACAATTATTTTTTGTGGCTTCAATTTTTTCATTAATGGCTTCTACCCAATTTTCCTCTTTCATTGCTTCTTCAAATAAGGTTGGTTGAATGGATAGAAAGGAAAAATGACCTTCTTGTTCGATGTCATTGTTCTGTTTATAAATTTATCTTATTCTTCTTGTTCTTTGATTTTCTTTAGAATAAGATGAATCACCGCTGGAAGAAAAACCATTTCCATATTTTTTTGGTTGTCTTTGTACCTGTAATATTGGTAGTCTTGGTGGATGTGCTTGTTGTTCTAAACTTTTAGTTTGGTCAACAATCTGCTGCTATAGATATTTTCTATCCAATGTTTCATTTTCTTGATCATTCCATGATTTGTTGTCAAGGAATTTGACATCTCTTCTCACAAGAAATTTCTTTGTGATCGGATTGTATAGTATGTAGTCCTTTGATTGCTCACTATATCCTATTAAGATGCATTTTTCACTTTTGTTGTCAAGTTTTTTTCTCATCTCTTCATGGATATGTGAAAAATAAATACAGTAAAAAATTATGAAGTGAGACACATTTAGCTTAGTGCCACTCCATGCCTCTTGAGTTAATTTATCCTTGACACTTGTGGTTGGAGAACTACTCAAAATGTAAAATGAATACGAAAATTCTTCAACCCAATACTTATTCGACAAATTCTTTTCTCTGAGCACACTTATGGCCATGTTCATGATAGCATGGTTCTTTCTTGCAGCGACTCTATTCTGCTACATAGTATATATGGTTGTGGTTTTCATTATGATGCCTTGTTGTTTGCAAAAATCTATAGTCTTTTGAGTTGTACTTTGCTCCTCCATATGACCTCAACACCTTTACATACTTCCCACTATGTTTTTTTGCTTCATATTTGAAATATTTAAACTTTGAGAAGGTATCAAACTTATCTTTAATGAAATAAATCCATATTTTCTTACTAAAATCATCAATAAAAGTCAGAAAATGAAAACTACCACCAATGGGTTGGGTTTACATTAGTCCATGGAGATATTTGTGAACCAATTCTAACTTTTCTTTGTCTCTATTGGAGGATGTTCAAAATTTGTTTCTCGTATGCTTTCTGAGTATACAAATTTCACATGGATTGTCATGTTCATTTAAAACATGAATATTTTTTACCATTGAATGTTTTTGAAGAAGAATACGACTTTTAACTCGAAGGTGACCAAACCTTGCATGCCATAAGAGAGTATCATCTATTTTTGATACATTTTTGGGCATATTGTTTATTTTTGGACAACATCGAGAAGACATTCTCTTAGATTAATAACTAATAATATAACTATTGATTATTACATAATATATATAATAAGTAAATGATAATAATAAATAGTTATTGATTATCCAAGGGACACATACTTTCATGGATGGTCACCATATGTTCTCTATATATAGAACACTCATCACTGTAATAATATATTTATTATGCATATCATCTCATATGAAAAAACAACATGGTATCAGAGCAAGTATGGGCTTGACTCCCTCACTGGAGGGAGCAGGAAAATGAGATAGCTTGTGTTTTGTGAATAGTTTTTAAGAATGTAATATGTATAGTTATGACCTCTTTGGAATGGATGGTGCAACCAACTTGGAATTGAATCTATAAAGTCTTTCGCAAGTGTGAAAAGACGAAATGCATCACCTTTAAATACAACCAAGAAAACTAGTGCGTTGTAGTAAAAAATAGTAAGAAATGTGGGATTCAGGCCCCAAGTACATGGAATAATGGGAACCACATATTGATCAACAAACAAAAATGGAAACACACAGAGGGTTAAGGTCATTGAAGTGATATCCATTAAACTTTCCCAAATTCTGGTGGTGATCGCTCTATGTTGGAACCACAAAAATAAGTCATGTGAGAATATTTCTATTCAATGCCGAAATATTCAATACATCGTGGTGATTGAATTTGAAGATTAAATTATAACATGCTTGAAATTCTATAGGTGATCTCTATGTCTCCGCATAACAGGAATAAGCCATGAAACAACAAGATTTATATTCAATGTCGAAATATTCAATACAACGCAGTGATTGAATTTGAAAATTAATTTATAGCATTGTTGAAATTCTTGAGGTGATCACTCTGTGTCCGCACAACAAGAATAAGCCATGCATCAACAAGATTTTTATTCAATGTCAAAATATTCAATACAACACATTGATTGAATTTGGAAATTATTTTTTAGCGAGAGGATGAAAACATCAATACAACATGGTTATTGACTTTATAAAGTGATTATTGACTTTGTAAATCATTTTCCACCCAAAGGCGTGAAATTCATGGAAAACACACACAAACAAAAAATATTATATATTTTATAGCGCAATTTATACTATACCATATAAGTACAATATAATTTGGTAATTGTATTGAAATACATCTACAACCAGAAAGAGGCGTAGTTATTAGAGTTATGAGTATTTCTGTTTTTGGTATTTGAATATCTAATCTCGCATATTTTGCATTTTCATTTGTCAAAGGGAATTGTCACCATTTTATCCATAATTTTGATGGACATTGTTCGCACATTTACTTATTGAAAGCACATTTATAACATTGGAAATCTACTGTTACTTATGCATGCCGGTAGTTGTAAGGACAAGAAGCCTCTTTGTGTTGGTTATTTTAATACAAACGAACCATTTGGATAGATACATTGTGAATCCCGATGTTGTGTTGTTGAAGTAAAAACAATGCGATGGTGAGTGAGGTTGATTAAAATATGATTAATGCACAAATATAGACAATGAGAAATGTGGAAATGCATTGTGACTATTGTAACTGGAATATTGGTTAAAACATACAAGCCAATAAATGGATATCATATAGAGAGGGAGGCAGTACTAAATCCATAGGGAGAAGAGATTGAGTTACCTCCAGAGAAGGAGGAAGAGCTACCTTAATTGTTAGAGGGAACAAATACAAAGGAGGATTCACCTCTACCTCTAGAGGGAGAGTTGTTGACCCACTCTCAGTTCCGGGAATGACATTCTTTTATGGCACAAGTAGTGACCTCATTATAAGAATGGTCCCTATATCCCATGGTGTGACATTCTCCTTAGAGGGTCCTATGTCGAATAGTAGGGGGGGATATAGAATTCATCCTGATGTGCCTCAGACGGCCATAGGAAGGAACCAAGACATTGATTTCATGAGGGAGCCTCAATATGTCTTACACATGTGTTCCAAGAGGGAACCTCGATATGTCTTAGACATGTGTTCCACGAGGGAACCATGATATGTCTAGTATGGACATCGTTCATGAGTGAATATTGAGGTTGGAAACTTCAATATATTTGGGTGTCTAGTATACATATATGTACCCAAGAAGAAAAGGATGAAGCTAGAACCTTCAAGTAGAAAGGGTACATTTGTGTGGTGCAACGAGTCTTCGAAGGCATATTGGTTCTACATTGCTTGTCGAAGACAAATTGAGGTGAGAAGAGATGTTACCTTTGAGGAGGAGGTAGCCTTCAGGAGATATACAGGAGATCACATTGAAATTTATAGTGAGAGACAAGAAGAGATGGTGCCTTCTCCCCCTCACCCTCCAGTATTTCAGAGGGAGACAATTAATATCATTGATCCAATTCATCGATCTTGTTGATCCTAAATCTCTAGTTGATGTTTCCAGAGATATTGTAGTTAGTTGGAGGAGACATACATGGGATCGTGAGACTCTGGAGGAGAAAGTACATGCATCTCCTTGTCGTACCTTCAGAGAGATAAAGAGACCTCGAAGATATTCATGCTATGCCACAACTATGAGCCACATCATTGATTTTGAGCCTTTCTATTATGAGGAGGCATCTATTCAGTCAGTATGGAGAGATTCCATGATGGAGGAGTATCAATCCATCATGAAGAATGATGTGTGGGATATTGTTCTGAGACCTAAGGGGAAGTTTGTAGTGACTTCCAAGTGGATCTATAAGATAAAACACAACTGAAGGAAGCATCAAGAAGCAAAACATGATATTTGTTGCTAGATGATTCTCTCGGGTGGAGGGAATAGATTATAAGGAGACATTTTATTCTGTTTCTCGATACACTTATATCTGGCTAATTATTTCCCTTGCAACATCCATGGGTTCGAGACTACATTAGATGGATGTGAGGACAATGCTTCTTAGTAGAGAGATTGAGAAAGAAGTATACATCGAGCAGTCAAATTGATTCGTGATACATGAGGAGACTCATGTGTGCAGGTTGAAGAAGGCCATGTATGGACTCAAGAAGGCACCTCAAGCTTGGTATGAGAGGATTCATGGACACCTGATGAGTTTTGGCTTCAACAAAAGTGTTGTTAATCCCAACCAGTACTACAAAAATGTTAATAGTGAGTTTTTGGATTTTGGTCCTCTACATTGATGATTTATTCCTTATTGGTATAGCAAGCCTTATTGTTGAATGCAAGTATGTGTTTTCCTCTAAGTTTGATATGAAGGACCTTGGTATGATGCACTTCTTCTTGGGACTAGAAGTATGGAAGCGAACTGATGCGATATTCTTGAGTTAGGGGGAAGTATACAATTGAGATATTGAAGAAGTTTGGAATGTTGAATTATAAGCGCATGGCTACACCAATAGTGACTAATATGAAGAAACTAAGTGTGTGTTATTATAATTGTGACGATATTGATCCAACCATATATAGGTAGGTGATTGGATCATTTATGTATCTGGTTAGCACTAGACCAGATATTTTCTATGTGGTGAGTGCACTTAGCTAGTTTATGAGTCAACCCAAATAGACACACTCGATTGTTGTGAAGCATTTGTTGAGATACCTGTGATGCACAGTTGGACATGGTCTGAGATATACTTCCAGTATTGACATGAGATTGCAGGGATATACTGAATCTAATTGGAAAGGGAGCGTAGTGGACAGGAAGAGCACCTTCGGGTGTTGCTTCACTTTTAGATCTTCCATGGTTTCTGGTGTAGCATGAAATAGACTTATCTAGCTTTGAGCATCGCAGAAACATAGTATATTTCATTGATTGTGGAAATCCAAAAATTAGTGTGTCTTTGCAAGATCCTTGCATATTTATTTGGACATGTGTTGGAATCCACAATTATTCATTATGATAACCATAGTTATGTGAATATCTTATAAAATCAATTATTTTGGGACTAATCAAAACACATTGAAATCAAGTACCATTACATTCGATACATGGTGAAAAGGAAGGAAGAAATGGTGCATAGGAAGGTAGTACTAGTGTAGTACCTTCCTACAAATGAGTAGGTTGCTGATGTTCTTACCAAACCAGGACAAATTTCAAGTACTTGCATGACAGACTTGGCCTGGTAGAGAATGCCCCCCTCGTTGAGAGGGAGTGTTGATCTTTGTAGCATCCTAAGACATTCTCCAGATTGTACTCCTATGTATCTGAGTTCAATTTATCTATGAGGACACTTATCCGAGAAGGGATAAGTGGGTCACTTTGTTGGAATATTGGTTGTTGTCATTGATGTCAACCCTAGTGATGGGTTTTGGACCGCAAGATTGATGAAGGTATTTGGACATGAAGGAAAATGCACATGCATATACAACACCCATGGATAGATAGTATACATCATTTTGTTTCTCATGGTATTTGGGACGTCACATGGATCCTCATGGTTGAGGAGAAATGAATTTTTGAATATGACAAAGTGAATTGAAGAAGGAAGTACATGTAGGCCCTGAAGATAATTAACGAAAATAATTACAAAAGAAAGTGTCAGGTCGGCCCTAATGTTAAAAGGAAGTGACATAAATGGTATAAATAAACATCATTATACATTCATTTGATACAAGTTGCATTTCAGAGGAATTAAGAAGTAAATAAGGCCAGATTTCAAGGGAGGATCAAGTCTTTTGGTGATGTGTTCTAAGGTATGTTATTTTCAGGTCATCATACCATTTTTGTTATAATTTTTTTTCTAAAACAATTAAGATGGTGAATGGATATGGTATTGAGAAGACATATCAAGGTACCTGTCGTAAAAAGTTCATCTCTTTATTTGCTATGATTATGGAGATACACTCTGTGGAAGATAGGGTTTGTGACCAGTCCTGAAGCTAGTCAATAAACAGGTGTTCCGGGTAAAATAGTCATAACTTCTTCATCAAGAATCCAAATGACGTGGGAAAAATTTCATTAGAAAGAGTACGGACTGTAGTTTCCTATGTGCAAGTTTCAAAATCAGATGTTAAATATTGAGAGCGGGCAATTCTGTGCAAGTTCACTCTCCTTAATAGACCAGAATTGAATAAAGTCTACCATTATTTCTATAACTTCTTTTTTAGGAGGATTCAAGGAGAGAAACTTGGAGGTATTTCAGAGAATACATTGAGTAATGTTATCTACAGGATCAGAGTACTCCAAGAATCGAAGAATAGCAGAAATTGAGGAAGTCTTAGGAAGCATTATCAGGTTCTATGTGATGATTGGTTGATGGTGATGATTTAATGCAAAGTTTTATTATCTCTCATATATTCTTGGGTGGAAGGAAGGGGAAAGGATGGAGAGTTCAACTCTCTTTTGATATTAAAGGATTGTATCTTCCTCTCAGAGTTTTATCCCTCCCTTTACATTTGGAATTTGTAGCTACCTTTGGAAGTCATTACTTCCCTTGAATAATAACTATTGATTATTTCTCATATATTGTGCATGGTGTATTGTTGTGTATTGGTGTAACTCTTATACTATTGTTCATTTCTCATTGGATATAATTGAATGGTTTAAGTATAAGTTGAAAATGGTTTTAAATTGTACTTAATACTGATTCATCCCCCTCTCAGTATCAACAATTGGTATCAGAGTGGGTTACCTTCAATACAGTTTAACCACTGGAAGGAAGATCCTATGAAGAAATGGAAGGCAACATTCCAAATGAGATTCCACCATTTGATGGAAGCAATTTTGAATAATGGAAAAATAAAATGGAAACTTACTTGAAATCTCTTGAGGTAGATGTTTGGTTCTCAGTTGCTTCAGGATACAATGCTTTGAAGAAACCAAAGACTGCAACTCAGAAGGAAGAAAAAGGGAACAACAAACTGACAATAGATACCATCCTGGATGGATTGACAGATTCAGTGAAATCCAAGGTGGGATCATGTGCATTAGCAAAAGATATTTGGGACAAGCTATAAGAACTTTATGCAACGGAAGAAGCATAAGAAGAAGAAGAAGTTGAAGAAGATTACAACATCTCAGATTTCAAAGAAGAAAATAGAGGTCAATTCTTTTGCTTGAATTGTGAAGGAGTAGGACATGTTGAATTTTAATGTCCTCATCCAAGGATTGAAAGAGATGACAATGAAGAAGAATAAAATCATGAAGTAGAAATGATTCAACAAGAAGATGAGAATCTTAAAAAATTGAAGCATGTTGAGATTGAAAATAGCAAGTTCAAAGACACGTGTAGAAAACTAAGAGGTGGATTGGGTAGTTATGAAAAGATACTTGTAAGATTAAAGAAACAATTAGAAGACTTTTAGAAACTAAGAGAAGAAACCATTTCCTTGAAAACTCTACTCGAAGAAGCAAGAAGAGTAGCAGAAGTAAAGAAGGTCGAAATGATAAAGAAAGAAGAATATTGTGAGAAACTTGAACAAGAAGTTGTCTCATTGAGGAAGAGCTTAAGAAACTATCAAGTGCCAAAAGAATTAACACATCTTGGATGCATGGGTGAAACTTCATACAAAGAATACACAAATACCAACAAGAAGGTTGAAGAAAGAGCTACACAGACAGTTGATGAGAAGTGGATGAGGATACCAGAAAGAAGGAATGATTACAAAAGAGGTGAATATCCAAGAAGACCTTCTACCTTCAGGAATCAAAGAAGCTTCAATCAGTAGGAAGGAATCTATAGAAGAGTATATCATGAACCCAGATGGAATACATCACAAAGAAAGTCCCTTACTCCCAGGTATCAAAATTTCTTTCTTGGTCATTGTTATACTTGCAAAAAATTTGGACATAAGGCAATTAATTGCATAATCAATGAAAGGAACAAATACACAAGAAACATGAATGGTGTAAAGAGAAGATATGGAAATAATTGTGGATTTGTCAATAGAAGTTATAATTCATTTTACCCATTGACGGACAAAAATATTGTATGCTACAAATTCAATTATCTTGGTCACAAAGCACGAGATTGTTGATATATGAATGAAGATGTCCCTATGCCAACCACAGTATGGAGAAGCAAAGAGATTCCAAACATTGAATATTTTCGGATAACATTAACTACTGAAGAATTTAAAGAAGAAGATGAATGGTACATAGACAGTGGATGTTCTTCACACATGACCGGGGATCAAGGCAAATTCATCAGCTTGAAGACAAAGGGTGGCAATGTTGCATTTGGAAATGACTCATCTGCCAAAATACTTGGAGAAGGTGTAGTAGATCTTGGAAGAAAAAATGTAAAAGCAAATAATGTTCTATTGGTTGAAGAATTGAATCATAATCTACTCATTGTTAGTAAAATGTGTGATTAAGGATACACTCTTACATTTGACTCCCGACAATGTAAAGTCAGAGAAAATAACTCAAGAAGAATGGTTGCAACTACAACAAGAAGACCAAACAAGATATACATCCTAGAAATGAAGATGAGAGAGAAGATAGATGCCACATAAAAGGATTCCAAGGAAGAAAAAGTCCCAAAGACCAAAAATAAGGATGAAGTATTATTGAGTGCCACATGTTCAGGGGGAGCAGCCCCAAAGAAGAGAGTTACATTTTTCCATTAAAATCAGGGGGAGAAGCCCTACCCTTTGCCATTGATGTCAAAGGGGGAGAGAAATTTGGATCATGATGATAGGGGGAGAATGAGTGTTTCCATCAATGACAAAGGGGGAGATTGTTGGAATATTGGTTATTGTCATTGATGTCAACCCTAGTCATGGGTTTTGGACCGCAAGATTGATGAAGGTATTTGGAAATGAAGTTCAATGAGCATGCGTATACAACACCCATGGATGGATAGTATACATAATTTTGTTTCCGATGGTGTGTGGCACGTCACGTGGATCCTCATGGTTGAGGAGAAATGAATTTTTGAAGATGACAAAGTGAATTGAAGAAGGAAGTACATGTAGGCCCTGAAGATAATTAAAGAAAATAATTACAAAATAAGTAAGTGTCAGGTCGGTACTAATATTAAAAGAAAGTGACATAAATGGTATAAAAAAACATCATTATACATTCATTTGATACAAGTTGAATTTTAGAGGAAAAAATAAGTAAAGAAGGCCAGATTTCAAGGGAGGATGAAGTATTTTGGTGATATGTTATAAGGTATGTTATTTTCAGGTCATCTTACCATTTTTGCTATAATTTTTTTTATAGAATGATTCATATGGTGAAATGCTATGGTATTGATAAGACATATCAAGTTATGTGTGGTAAAAATTTCATCTCTTTATTCGCTATAATTATGGAGATACACTCTATGGAACATAGGGTTTGTGACCAGTCATGAAGCTAGTCAATAAACATGTGTTCCGGGTAAAATAGTCATAAGTTCTTCATCGAGAATACAAATGAAGTGGAACAAATTTCATTGCAAAGCATACAGACTATAGTTTCATGTATGTGAGTTTCAAAATTAGATGTTAAATATTGAGCATGGGGCATTGTGTAAAAGTTCACTCTCCTGAATAGACCAGAATTGAATAAAGTCTACCATTATTTCTATAATTTTTTATTGAGGAGGATTCAATGAGTGAAACTTGGAGAAGTTTTATAGAATACATTGAGTAATGTTATCTACAAGATCAGATACTCGAAGAATTGAAGAATTGCAGAAATTGAAGAAGTCTCAGGACGCAGTATCAGGTTCTATGTGATGATTGGTTGATGGTGATGATTTAATGTAAAGTTTTATTATCTCTTATATATTCTTGGGTGGAAGGAAGGGGAAAGGATGGAGAGTTAAAATATCTCTTGATATTGGAGGATTGTGTCTTCCCCTTGGAGGTTTATCCGTCCCTTTACATTTGGAAGTTGTAGCTACCTTTGGAAGTCATTACTTCCCTTGAACAATAACTTTTGATTGTTTCTCATATATTGTGCATGGTGTATTGTGGTGTATTGGTGTAACTCTTATACTATTGTTCATTTTTCATTGGATATAATTGAATGGTTTAAGTATAAGTTGAAAAAGGTTTTAAATTATACTTGATACTGATTCACCCCCCTCTCAATATGAACACACTTATCTGAGAATGGATAACTAGGTTTGGTCTTCTAGCCCAATTTCCCTTGTGGAGAGCACAGGAGGACATGTCAAGGGAGTTGACCTTGGCATGACACACTATGGGTAGTTTATCCTAGTGTTTCTATATGGAGTAGCCTCTAGAAGTCAAGATGGGAGTGCCATGTGTGATAAACATTCTCCATATCTTACTCCTTTGTGACTGATTTGATTTGATATGTCAGGACACTTATCCGAGAAGGGATAAGTGGGTTTGGGATTATATCCCAATGTCCCTTATGGAGATAACATGAGTACATGTAAAGGGAGATGGCCTTGAGGTCACATACTATGGGGAGTTGACCCTAGTGTTCCTAGAGGAAGTATCCTCTAGAAGTCCACATGGGAGTTCCATGTGTGAAATACATTTTTCTACTATGGTGGTTGTGTACCACTAGCAGAGATTGTCTGTCTCTGGACATAGTTGTGTGCTACTATAGTGGTTGTGTACCACTAGCAGTGAATGTGTGTCACTGGACAATAATTGTGTGATACTAGTTGATTACAAAATAGTTAGTGGACTACTAGATAAAGACATCATGGAAAGATACCTCCATAGGTAAGAGGGAGTGTTGATGCTTCAACATCAATCATACCTTCTCCTAGACTGGGATGCACACCAAGGGAGATAGGATACATTTATAAAAAATGTATACTTGTGGTAAATGGTCCAAGGTGTAGTCCTTCCTTGATCACGACAAATAATAATATGGACTCAAGGTGCTTCAGGTGATTTCCAGGTGTCAGTTAGCATCAGGATGACATTCACTCACACGAGTGTACCTGTTGTGAACAACCCTGCTATAGTCATTGTCCTAGTCATTGATATTTTAGAAGGAATGATAAAGACTCAAGATGCTATATGCTATCACATGCAAACCCAGAGTGAACCTGATCTCGGAGAGATTCAATTGGATCAGAGGGAGAGCTACAGAAGGAGTTTCTTCTGAGTTTAGATAGGAGAGAGATATCTCCCAAGACTAATAGACCAGTGTCATGAGTCTAAGACAAAGTTTGTATACTTGAGAGATAATCTTTGCATGATGTAAAATGTCTCCCTCATTGAGAGGAAGTGTTATTGTTTGGACAAGATTAGGAAGACATTAGCTTAGATTAATAATTAATGATATAATTATTGATTATTAAATAACATATAATAAGAAAATGCTAATAATAAATAGTTACTAATTATCCAAGAGATGCATCCT
This sequence comes from Picea engelmannii, assembly GCA_009831015.1. Classification (NCBI taxonomy): domain Eukaryota; kingdom Viridiplantae; phylum Streptophyta; class Pinopsida; order Pinales; family Pinaceae; genus Picea; species Picea engelmannii. The sequence goes on from ML802358.1 coordinate 118,116, forward strand.
TTCATGGATGGTCACCATATGTTCTCGATATATGGGACACTCATCATTGTAATAATCTTTTTATCATACATATCATCTCATATGAAAAATCAACACATATGGCTAGGACACGTTGACACTTCTCAAATTTAATGGAAACATCATTTTCTTAGTCCTTTGTATTTTTGCAATTAGCATGTTGAACCTTTAAATAAGACATCGTAACCATCAATTGTACTACACTTATCACATCAGGTTTGGTACATAGTAGACATCATGTATGTAATATTTTTTCTAATAGTGTTTAGTTTATAAAGATACAATGCATTTTTTTAGAGCTTTGACTTGGGAATAATCACGAAGAGTTATCTGAGATTTAATAGAAGTATCCATGTTAGAAATTAATTCCTTGTTACCTGTCATGTGATTTCTCAAGTTGTTTTCGAGCAACCAAAGGTCCTTGGAGTGAACTTCTTCAGATGTATGTCATGAAATAAACATTGCTTGAGATGATTCTCCTTCATTGTTGGAGACATTTGCTCTGTCTTTTTTATAATTTGGCTTCTTCTTTCTCCATTAACTCTCATAGTCCATATTTTCTGCAATAATAACATTGTATTATGGACTTGTCTGTCCATTTTCTCCCTCTTCCTATTTAATTTTACGAGTCTCTAGACTATTGTGGTTGTTCCTTTGTCTATATATAATTTGCATTATTATTACCTCTACCTCTTCATCTCTGATTTCTCCCTCTATCTTCTGCATTCTTATTATCTCTACCTATTCATCTCTGATTTATCCTTATGTTTCCTCTTCCTCTAACTCTATTGAAAGTGTTTTGAGTCTTGAACGTATGTTCAATCTACCCTTCTTCCAAGTTGGGTCTAGTGTCATGTGAGATAAATGATCCCATCATTTCTTTAACAGATAAGATAGAAAAATCTTTGGATTCAAGAATGGTCATTGCAACCATTTCAAATTTCTTTGAAAAACTTGGAAAGACTTTTTCAACAATCCTATGATCTTCAATCTATTCCTAGATCAATTAGATTTGGTTAATAATTCCCTTCACTATGTTCATGAACTTTTCACCTTGTCATTTCCTTGGTAGGCTAATTTGAGAATGTCCCACGCTTATGCGCACCCATTCTTAGAATCTCTTAAAAAATGACCACTAATATTTATAAAAAACATCTCTACCTAACTCCCCACTAGATCAAGCCACTTAATTTAGCTCACAGAGCCAATACATTTCTTTTCTTAAATTAAAAACAAATATCGGTTGTCGCTACCATCCATCGTAAGAACAGGACATTCTCCACAAAATAATTATTATTCCAGAAATGATTGGAAGCGACATAGGTATTTACAATAATGAATCATGAGATTATAGGACATAAATATTACCTCGTATTCACTAACTTCAATGGTAATTTAGAATTAGGAAAAACAAAACATAGGTGAGGCAACGCTCACAATACATATAATTGAATGAGGACTAATTACATCATTATATAGGAAACTACTCTAATTAGTCGGTTACATCAAACCATAGATAACTAGACTCTACTTACGCTACTGACTCTGTCAACTGACGCTTACAACTAACTCTTACTCCATTATTTCAAAGCCTCCCCCTTAATGGATAATGGATTGACTTCTACACATAACATCTCCCTAAATAGCTCAAACTTAATCTTTCCAAGAGGCTTAGTGAAAATATCAACAACATTTTCACTAGTATTACAATACATAAGAGCTATTTCATTTGACTGCAACTTTTCTCTAACAAAATGAAACTGAGCTTCAACATGCTTTGTCCTTGCATGAAAATCGGATTCTTCGCAAGATTGATTGAACTTTGATTATCGCATTTGATCATTGTAGGTTCATTTTGTTCTTTTCCAACATCTTGAATAAGTCTTCTCAACAAAACAACTTCGAAGGTTGTTGCACACAAGTCTTTATACTCTGCTTCAGTAGAAGACAAAGATACAGTAGGATGCTTTTTACTACTCCATGAAACAACCCTGAATCCAATGCCAAATGCATATCCAGTGGTTGATCCTGGATCATCTGTATTGCCATCCTAATCAAAATCTGATTAACCTGTCAACTTAACATCAGATGCATCAATATATTTAATACCATAATCAAGTGTTCCTTTTAGATACCTGAGTACCGCCTTTGTTGCATTCCAAAGGATTTCTATAGATTTCGTAATAAACTGACTTAACACACTCACAGAGTATGTAATATCATGTATGTTTGTGGTGAGATAATTCAAACTACCCACCATTTGTCTATAGGTAGTGTCACTCACCTCCTTCGAACCATCATCACAAGAAAGTTTCACATTCTGTTGCATGGGAACAATTGATCTGGATTATTTTCGGCGCGAAATGAGAGCAGAGATATAATAAAGAAATGCACAGAGATATCACAGATATTCAATAATATAAAAGAAATGTATCAGAGATGCAACCATAAACACAGATATACAATAATACATGATTTCTATTAATCAAAGAAATGTACAGAGACTGTAAAAATACAGAGTGGAGATTCTCTAGAATGGTGGCAGCTTATCTTTGAGAAGAGATGTGATGGCTACTCACATTCCTAAGAAGATGATTAAAATGAGGCTATGAAGGCCTTTTTAAAATAAACTGGAATTCCAAAAACCCTATACATAAAAAATAAAAAAAACCTAACCCTAGAAGATGAAGCGCCAAAAGTCATGTGGGCCTCGTTTGGGTAAGTTGGTGCATCAACTTCAAGGGGTCGTAACTTTTGTATACAATCTCCATTTTAGGCGTATGATAACTCGTTGGAAAGGTATCGTCGAGGAGATTCATTTTGGGGGATCATTTATGCCTTCGGCTATCATTGAGAACCTATATCTCGAAAACCCTTCATTTGGGCCCTCAAAATGGCCCTGAAAGTTAAAAACTGCTAAAAATAGTAAATTGCCAAAATTTCCAGAACACTGTTTTGAGCCAGTCGGAAAAGGTGGGTGGCCACTGATATACACCTGGATCAATCCTCCCTCCTTAGGAAGCAATGGTATCCATTACGTTGAGTTCTCGAGGGAGAGGGAAAAGCGTTTTCTAAGTCTGCATCTTGGTGAGTTGCTTGCCTTGTTGGATATGTCGCGTTGTTTAGTTCGTGGAATTATGTCACGAACCTGTTGAGGTTGAGGATGTTCGACAAGTCGGGATACATGAGAGGACGATGTGCAGAAGGAATCTTTGCACTTTGCTGCAACCTTGTTGACCTGCTTCTGTTTGATAGAAGGTGCTTGGGAAGAGGCTATAGTGGCTGCAGTGTCCTTCTATTCCCCTTTTGAATAGATTATGAAGAAGATGAATTTTGCAATATGAGATACTACCTTGTGGCACCTTTTAAGTGGAATGGTAGTCGGAGCTACCTCTGGTATTCTGTAGAGATAAGCCCCCAAAGTAACAATAACACTACGGGGTCGAGACTCATAAACAACATGGCGTCTCCACATATATGGTTGGCCCAAGAGAACATCACAGACATCCAGTGGGGCAACATCACATAATACCTCATCCTTGAAGGGTTGGATTTCATATGAAAATCGACACTGTTGGCTGACATGGAGATCTTGTCCTTGGCGAAGCCACCCAATGTTGTATGGTTGAGAGTGTGATGTTGTCGACAATCCAAACTATTTGACGACCTCTGCTGAGATGAGGTTCTTCTGGCTTCCGATATCAATAATAAAATGAAGCGGGGTCCCCTTCACCCGCATCTATGAATGAAAAAGACGTTCCCCCTCTTCAGGATCTGTTGGTTCTTCTGGTTGAATTGTTGTGGTCGCGACAATAGCAATGGGGTTTGCATCAATGATCTGTCCTTTACTAGTATTTTTCATAATTAGATTTTGAATCAGGATTCATCTCCTTGTCTTTGATCTTGACCACTAATGACTGTTTCGAGTGACAATCATCGGTGTTGTGCCAGGGGATTTTGTGGAAATCACACCATTTTTCGGTGTCCTTCTTTCTCTTCCCGTGACCCTTCTTTTCATGTGGCTTGGACTGGTTTTCGGGAGACTGTTTGTTAGGGCCGTCTTTGTCATACTTTGGTTATTGCAGATTTGCAGACCCGAAATCCCGTTTGTTCTGGTGCTTAAATTTCTGCTCGATTTTAACAACATATCGATAAGCAACACCAAGTGATGAGATATCCAAAAAATCCATTTTAGTTTGGATGTATCTATGTAGAGTCCCACTATATTTCAAAACCAAATGTCGTTCCAAGTCTTTGATACCCAGCTTGGTGCACAAGGTATGGAAGGTGTTGACGAACTTTGAAACTGCTTGGCCCCTCTCTTGCCACTGTGTGGTCCATCTCATGTACTGGTCCTCATAGTTGCCAAGAAGGTAATATTGTTCCTTTACCGCATCCACAAAAAAATCCCAAGTGGGCTCAACCCCATATATTCCAGACTCCTCTATGGAACACTTCTCCCAATAAGTTTCCCACCAATGTTTGACACGGGGGAGAGCCTTAAGGAGCACGAAGATGATCTTTTCTCTTCGTGCATCCTTATAACAGACTTAACCATTTATCTAGGGCATCCACATCTATCTGACATTTAAATATAGGAATATCAAAATTGACATGTACCTTAAAAGGTGAGGTGCCTCCAAAGTGGCTTCTTGATGAAGATGCACATGATGTTATCGGGAGGCATTGAAGGATGTAGGAAAAATTCTCCATCATTTCGTCCCTCTGTCGCGTGAGAGCTTGCTCAAGCAATAGACTTATAGGATCGTCTGCTCCATCATTTTTCTTTTCTTCCACCATTGAGGGTTTCTTGGGTGTGCGAGAGAGATTTTTCTCGAGAGAGACAAGATCGAGACCCAACTTGCTATACTCGGACCTCATCGAGGACATGCACTAAAAAAATGATCAAGAACAACCTGCTCTGATACCACTGATCCAGATTATTTTCGGCTCGAAATGAGAACGAAGATATAATAAAGAAATGCACAGAGATATCGCAAATATTAAATAATAAAACATAAATGTATAAAAAATGCAACCATAAAAAATTATATACAGTAATACACAATTTCTATTAATCAAAGAAATGTACAGAGATTGTAAAATACAGAGTGGAGATTTGCTAGACTGGTGGCAGCTTATCTCTGAGAAGAGATGTGACGGCTACTCACATTCGTAAGAAGATGATTACAATGAGCCTCTAAAGGCCTTTTTACAATAAACCAGAATGCCAAAAACCCTATACATCCAAAAAAAAACCTAACCCTAGGAGATGAAGCGTCAAAAGTCATGCGGGCCCCGTTTGGGTAAGTTGGTGCATCAACTTCCCGGGGTCGTAACTTTTGCATACGATCTCCATTTTAGGCGTATGATAGATCGTTGGAAAGGTATCGTCGAGGAGATTCATTTTCGAGGATCATGTATGGCTTTGGCTATCATTGAGAACCTTGATCTTGAAAAACCCTCATTTGGGCCCTCAAAATGGCCCCGAAAGTTAAAAATTACTAAAAATAGTAAATTGCCAAAATTCTAGAAAACTGTTTTGAGCCAGTTGGAAAAGGTGGGTGGCCACCAATATCCACTTGGATAAACAATAGAAGATTTACACTGATCCATTTTAAATCTCTTAAGTACTTCTCTAACATACATACTCTGACAAAAAAAAGTTTGGCCTGCATTTCTCCAAACTTCAAGACCTAGGCAGTAGTGCAACTCACCAAGATCTTTCATTTCAAAAACTTGTGAAAATTGCTCCTTTATTTCATCAATTAATTTCTCTGTGTTTCCTGTAATTATCAAATCATCAAAATATAAGGAAAGAAATACTATATACCCCTTCTCATCAAATTTGGTATACAGATTTAGATCACTTTTGCTCCTCATGAAACCCTGTTGAAGAAAGAAAGAGTCTATCTTCTCATACCATGACCTAGGTGTCTGTTTTAGTCCATACAATGCTTTCTTTAACTTACACACTAAGTGTTATTTCCCTTGTTCCACAAACCCTTCAGGTTGAGTAAGGTAAACCTCTTCCTTTAACTCACCATTCAAAAATGTAGATTTAACATCTAACTGGTGTAGCTTCCAATGATACTTTGTATCTAAAGAAATACAATCCGATAGTATTCAATTTAGATACTGGTGCAAATGTTTCATCATAATCAATACCTTATGTTTGTGAATACCCCCTTTCCACCATTCTAGCCTTATATTTATCTATACTACCATCTAATTTAAACTTGGGTTTGTATATCCATTTGCATCCAATGGGCTTCTTATGTTTAGGTAATTCAGTCAATTCTCAAGTATTGTTTTTCATTATAAATTCATATTCTTCCTCCATTGCATTTTGTCATTCATCATGTTCATTTGCTTCATCAAAACTCATGGGTTCTGTGACATTTGAATTGATACTCATTAGGGCATAGTCTCTATACCTCTCAGGGAGCCGAACCTATCGTGAAGAAGTTCTCAACTGATTATCTTCCTCCCCACTTTGTGAATATCCGTCTTTGCCTCTAGGTGAACTGCGACTGCTTGAATTGTCCATATCACCGATTCCTTCTTGATGTTGTCACTGCAGCTGTGGTTGCTGCTGTGATGGTTTCTTCTGCTCTTCTTTAACTCCTTCATCAAGAAGTCTATGACATTCTTCCTGACTGTTGTTGTCATGATTTCTTACTTCCTTCTCATGGAAAAGTACATCTCTACTTGTAAATACTTTGTGAGTAGAAGGATCAAACAATTTATATGCTTTGAATTCATAATAGTACCCAAGGAAAATACATTTAATGGATTTAGCATCCAATTTCTTCCTATTGTCCTTTGGAATATGAGCAAAAGCCTTACACCCAAATACTTTCAAATTATGAATTGCAGGTTTGGAACCATACAAGGCTTCGAAATGAGTGACATTATCAAGACACCTTGTTGGACTTCTATTCTTTAAATAAACTACAATATTTATGGCTTCATCCCAAAATGCATTCAAGAGATTCTTACCTTTCATCATGTTGTGTGCACACTCCACCAAAGTTCTGTTTTTCCTTGCAGCGACTTCATTCTGCTGTGGAGTGTGAGGTACTGTAAACTATTGTACTATTCCATGATTTTTGCAATATTTGATGAATTCCCCTGATTTATACTCCCCCCCTTCATCTGAATGGAGGATTTTGATGGATTTTTCTTTCTACTTTTCCTCCATGGTTCTGAATTCCTTAAAGTACTCGAAAACATCACTTTTTCTTCTAAGAAAATAAACCCATGTGTATCTTGTGAAATCATCAATAAATAACAGAAAGTAAAATGCACCTCCTAAAGACCTAGTCTGCATAGGCCCGCAAACATTAGTATGCACAAGATCTAGCACATCTCTCTTTTTCCTATTAGGACTATAGGAGAATTCATCTTTGTGCATATTCCCTAATGCACATCCATCACACGCAACATTCTCATTCTTTAACATGGGAAGTCCTTCAACCATATTCTTTTTCTGTAATAACAATAAATCAGGATGATTGATGTGGCCATACCTTTGATGCCAAAGAATCTCTGTTGGCATAGTTGCATAATTCAGTATGTGATGTGTTTTGTTGGTAACATCAAGTTTGTATAGGCCTCTAGCTCTGACTCCCGTTGCAACAGTTTGGAAGTGGTCCAACAGATCCTTCACTATGCAATAATTCTTGAAGAATTCAACCTTCAAGTTCTGATCTGTAATGGTGGACATAGAAATCAAATTTTTATTCATCCCTGGCACATACACCTCATTGTGAATGTGATGAACAGTACCATTCGACAATGTCACAGGAATGTCTCCATATCCCTTGATCTGATGAGCGTGGTCATCTCCAAGATATATGATAGCACCATTCTGTGTTTCTTTAAAATTAACATACCAGTTCTTAATACAAGTCATATGTACTGATGCTCTGGAATCCACAAACTAGGCATCAATATCATCTGTTTCAATAGATAAAGCAGCGTTAGACACAAACAACCTAAGATCCCGTGAATTAAAATTTGGGGGTTCATCAATATCATCACTAGCAATAAATAATTTGAGATCATGACTTGAATATTTTTCTGCATAATGACCTGAATGTGTTCTAGATTTATTCCTAGCCTCATCACTCTTATTCTTATGACAATGTTTAACAATATGTCTAGGTTGACCACAATAAAAACAACTCTTTCACTCATTCCTGTTAAATTGCATACCTTGATTTGGTCTTGGAGATTGTCTTCTCTGCAAAGAAGTGTCTCTCTGCCATGAAATGCCTCCTCTGCCTGTTTCTCTTGATCTCCCTTTCACGGATATCTTATTTGACCACAGTGCCAAATCTTTATTCTAAGACTTCAAATCCCCGCGCCTCTCTTCCTCTTGCAGCAAAATATCTGTCAGTTCTTCAAACGTAGGAGGTTTTTCCCTTGCTGCCAGACCTGTTATGATCATCTGATAATATTCTAGCATACCATTTAAGGTAATAGTGACCAGATCAGTGTTGGAAACAATTTCCCCTATATTTACTAGCTTGTCTTTCACCTCTTTAATACGACTCAAAAATGAACTAACAGATTCATTTCCATCCATCTTAATGCCTAGCAATTTAGTTTTCAGGAACAAAATGTGATTTGTGTTGCTATTTTCATACAATGCTTTAAGCGTTGTCTAGGTTTCAACAGAAGTTGTAGCTTCTCTAATATGTGGAATTATTCTATCTTTAACAGACATGCACAACAATACTTTGTTTTGTTTTCGCGCTTCTCCCAATCTTGGATCTATGCTACTGTCGCACCTACAGTTGCATCAAGTTTCACTTCAGTTCCCTTCGCAATGTTCCAGACACCATAGCCCTCCATCAACGTCTGCATTTTGAATTTCCAGTTAATGAAATTCGTCCCATCTAACTTGTTGGCTTCGTTGAGGTAGGTCTCTGCTAGAGAATTCACGATCGCTACAAAATATTCTCTACAAGTGAATCACCAAGAATACGCAACTTTCTGTCAGCTGCTAAGAAATCCACCGCTCTACCTTTAGATCCACCAATCCGATCCGATGCTACCTAAGCTCTTAGCTTAAAGAAAATATGAAAAACTTTTAAAACAACCCTTAACAACATTCCATGCATACCTCAAATTCATCCTTAAAAAAAACCACCTTTAAACATCCACCTCACAATTTCATAAATTTCTTACCCACTTTAATAAACTTTATATCTCACAAAAAAACAAAAATATCCACTTTACTATTTATAAAGTGATTTATAAACATCCACACTATTTGTGATCCTTTATCCAAAAAAAAAAACTTACGCTTCCCACAAAGGCAACATTAAAAAAAAACACAGCTTGAATAATACACCCTTCACGATTTTGGTGTATTGCACCGGATCCACTAATCTCACGCTTTACCTCAACCTTCAATGGCGCGCAACAAAGATGGGGCGGTTCTCTCTCTCTACAAATGGTCAGCTCTCCTTGAACTGAGGAAGGGAAGTGATTAGGACATTCGCTCCAACCTCACTGTCCATCCTCACGCAACAAAATCACGTTCCAATGGTGATTCACAGACATCAACCTCACGCATGCAATCTTGACATTGGTTGATCGAACCTCTGAATAAACAAGCAAAAACGACCACAGGCTATGGAAATGGCTGGCAATCCTTTCTCTGCCACGGATGGGGGGATTCATTTTTAAAAGAACCCACGCGACCTCTCCTTACAAATGTTTCCGCCCTTCACACCAAAACAAAAACAAACGGTTCCGCACCTCACACAATCATTAGAGTGCGGCAAGTCCGCACCTCAGGATGCACTTGGGCTGCCGGAATCTGTAAAGATTTTCGCACTGTACTACACAGTTTGAGTGCATAAATTGGAGGTATATAAATGTGCACAAACTTTGAGTAGTATGTCGTGGCACCTTGAGGGATTTTTGGGTTTTTAGAAATTTGCGAACCTCATTTATGTGGTTTTGATACTAATTTAAAATTAGGCGAAACAAAATAGAGGTGAGGCAACGCTCACAATCTATATAATTTTATGAGGATCTATATAATTTTATGAGGACTGAGTACATCATTATATAGGAAACTACTCTATTTAGTGGGTTACATCAAACCACAAATAACTAGACTCTACTTAAGCTACTAACTCTGTCAACTGACGCTTACAACTCTTACTCCATTATTTTCAAGTATATGGACCCCCTTACACTGAAATCACCAATATGGTTCTTTCCCTCTGAGAGCAATCTCTTTTGCTCGACACCCTTGGGATCCTTTTACTCTCCAAGCGGCCAGATGCTTCTCCACCACATTGTAGGTGACTCCGAGTGAATCCATTAAGACCTTGGATATTTTCTCTCTGCTGTGAATAACGGTTGAAGAAGTCCACATTGTAGGTGACTCCGAGTGAATCCATTAAGACCTTGGATATTTTCTCTCTGCTGTGAATAACGGTTGAAGAAGTCATTCTAAAGCTCTTTCGACTTACAGTTGTGCTTCCAGGCCCACTTACAAAAGCTATCGATCTTGTTTGGCCTGCTTTCGCAAACAACGTGGTGCATTTTTCAGAATTGATATGATTTTGATGGTTTCTCTTTAGATTGCCAAGCTTCAGAACATATCGGCGTGGGTGAGATGCCCAAGCACATGACGGAGTCCCAACTCATTTTTGTTATGGTGAGACGTCGTTAGGCGCATCTACTTGGCGCAAAGTCTCATCTTTGATCCCATTCAGACGGGGGCTCCAAAAGATAACCGCTAGGAGGTGACGAAAACAGCTTTTTAAGCCACGTCCGCTGATTTCAATACCGTAGTTTTCGTTTTCGCAGGGGGAATACAACTAAAACAATAACATGTGTCCCTCCCTTACCTTTCGGATAAATGAGCCGCCAAAAATAGTGATTGTACTAACTGTAGAGATCGCTAAAGATAGCTATGTCACTTTGATTCAACAGCAAAAACTTTGTTTGGATCTGCTCTCCTCCAGAGATGTCGAGTCTGCTCTCCTACAGAGAAGTCGAGTCTGCTCTCCTCGGATCGACTGGATTGCTCTCCACACTGTGAAGAGTCTTACACAGCCTGCTTTGATAACATGAGAAAGTTCAGAGAGATAGAAACATACAATAAACCAGAAGAGCAGTGCGGGACAACTCCTTAAGGTTTCAATACAATATTAAATAGATTACATATAGATGCAAAGGATCTCTGAGAAACTGTAGAAAACTAAACAAAACTCAATCTCAACTGAAGTCTAACTAGAACTAAATAAGACAAATGTAGATTACATAGGGATGCAACAGATCTTTGAGAAAATGTAGAAAACTAAACAAAACTCAATCTCAACTGAAGTCTAACTAGAACTAAATAAGACAACCGACACACAAGAAAACAATGACAAAACTAAACAAAACTCAATCTCAACTGAAGTCTAACTAAAACTAAATAAGACAACCGACACACAAGAAAACAATGACATTTATGAACATGGAGATTACTCTATCAAGTCTTCCTCATTCTAGATTGAAGTCTAACTAGAACTAAATAAGACAACCGACAGACAAGAAAACAATGACATTTATGAACATGGAGATTACTCTATCATGTCTTCCTCATTCTAGTATTTGTTCGTTTCAATAATCATATGTAAATATCTAAACATTGAATATTGTAATATTGTGGAGGTAAACATTATTTAATTTTCTTTTGGTTTTATTTTATCATTTTTTGCTTCATTTTATTATTTTATTAGTAACAAATATTTTATAAAAGTGATTGATATGCATTAGTTTGGAAAAGTGAAAATGGGGTTGATATAACCACTTTTATAAAATGGTTGTTAGTAGTTAATGACCTACATGCTTTGAGGAACACCATTAATATAAAAATTAATATATTAATTAATTATTATATTAATTTATTATATAATAAAAATCATAATATATAAATGTAATATATAAATTAAAATAATAAGTTACATTAATGTATAATGTAATATATTAATTGATACATTAGTAATATATTAAATACTTCAATAAATACATTAAATGTATTAATAAATACAGTACTAAAATGTTTTAATACATTAATAAATTAATAATATATTAATAAAGTAATACATTAATGAAGTAGTAATATATTGACATTGTCTTAATGTATAAATTAAAGTGTTAATACATTAATAATGTAATGATACATTAATGAATTGATGTAATATATAAATTGAAGTATTAATTTACATTAATGTATAAAGTAACATATAAATTAATTGATACATGAATAATATAATGTATAAGTTATAGTATTAATACATTAGTAAAGTAGTAATATATTGAGATTATTGTATTGTATAAGGTAAAGTATATAAGTTAAAGTATTAATACATTAATAATGTCTTAATACATTAAAATATACAATATACATTAGCTGTTGATATTTATGTAATATAATATTAATAATGTAATGATATATTAATGGATTGATGTAATATATAGATTGAAGTCTTCTTTTAGATTAGTGTATAAAATAACATATAAATTTATTGGTACATGAATAATGTAATGTGTTAACTAATTTATACATTAATATATTATTAATTCATACTTTGCTAATGTATTAATGCACTAATAAAATAATACATTAATAACATATTAAATTCCACAATAAATACATCAAATGCATTAGTAAATATATTATTAAGTATTAATACGCTAATAAAGTAATACATTAATAACAAATAAATAAAGTAATAATACATTGACCTTAATGTATTTAGTAAAACACTATTAAAGTAAACATTATGAAAATAATAATCTATTTTTAAGGTCATAGACCTCTTTTTGATGTATGGGACCCTTTTATTTATGTATGAAACCCCCTTTTATGTAGAAAAACTTTTAATTTGCAACCTATACTTTAACTACTAAAGTATATGAATTGATTTCGTATTATGTAATTTTAAAAGATTAAAAATATTTTACTATTTTCTAGAAAATGAAATTAATAATTAGTTTTTATAAAACATTATAAAACAATTATAAATAAAATAAGAATAATAGTAACTTCACTAACCTTTGCTATATTCCTTGCATGGAAGGGTCCAATAAAACTATTGTCCATGGAAAAACTGCTACTTAATTTTATAAAGTGGCATTTTTTTATGCAAGATTTATAATAATAAATTAAATAAGACTAATAATAAGTTCACTCACCTTTGTTATGAAATTTTTCGATGTAGGATTTATATAGTTATATCATGGGTGGGGGATTTTGAGCCTGTTTATAATTATGAATTTATTTAAATGTTTGGTAAAAATGGAAAACATTTTTATGAAATCCTCAGGAAAGAAGGGAAAAATGGAAAGCCCCAACCAACAAAGGGGTAGTATCATTCCACGAAGGGAGGGGCCATAATGCATAATAGTTAGTAATGAAGGTAGTCTCCTCGAATTGTAGGGCTTAGGCTAGAGGGAAAAAAAGGAAGCCATGGGAAAGCTAATCTGGATAGAAAAGCCCCAAATCCTCCTAATCGAGGAGACAAAACTCCATGGTGATGAGGCCCCAAGAGAAATGAAACAAATTTGGAATCCTAGTAGCGGAGCGACGCTGAATGCAAGAGGCGCCTTGGGAGGGATCTATACAATGTGGAACACTCAAATATTCAAGGAGGAACAAAGAGTGGACTCAACGCATTGGACATTGGTAAAACTAAGGCACCTCCAAATAGGTATTTTCTATCATATCTGCAATGTTTACATGCCTAATAATTATTGGGAAAAGAGAGATTGTTGGGAAACGCTAATGAATTTAAAAGAGTTGGATGCTCAAGAAAAGTACATTAGAGATGGGGATTTCAATATTGCTCTACACCAAGGGGACAAAAAGGGTGGATCCTCTGTAAGAGATTAGTTCAGGGAACAGATGGAGGATCTGATCTCAGATCTATATCTTTTTGATGTCCAACCCTCCAAAGGAAAAAATAATTGAAACAACAAAAGGACAGGGATGGGACATATAGCTGCTACATTAGACCGTTTCCTTATCCACAACCACCTCCTCTTCCTCACGATTACCATCTCCTCCCAAATCGTCCCTTGGGGAATATTAGACCACATACCTATAACTCTTACCTTTGCAAAGGCCGAAAATCTGGGCCCCATTCCTCTCATATTCAACCCTCTCTAGATGGATTCGCTGGAATTTCTCCCCCTAATATCCTGAGCCTGCTCTACTTGGGTGAACGGAACCCTAGTTTATATCTGGGAACACAAACTGAAAAAAACAAAGAAAGCTTTAAAGGACCAGGCATAAGCTTTTCTCATAAGCACAAAGAAGGAAGTAAAGTGACACAAACAAAAATTAGAAGAGCTCCACATAGAAATAGAAGACAAGGAAGTCCATCACAAACACCTGGAGTAGGAGAAAACTCACTTCCAAAACTACCTAAGAGCACTACACAATGAATAAAAGGAATGGAGACTAAATTCAAGAGCCCCGTGGCTACGAGAAGGGGACAAAAATACATCATTCTTCCATAAGAAGACCAAAGCTAGACAACATAAGAACTTAGTAGAAGAAATTAAAACATCCTCACGGGAGATAATTAACTCCTTTGACGAGATAGAAAAAGAAGCCTCTTCTCATTTCAAAACCCTCTATACTCAGGATGTAGAAGATAATAAAGACTAGAGGATGCAGTTCATGGAGTCGATCCCTCAATTGATAACGGACTAGGATAATCAGACCTTCACAAAGACAGTCACTGAAGAGGAAGTTAGAGCAGTAGTTTTCCACTTTGATCGAGATAAATCACCCGGGTCAGATGGATTTACTCCTCATTTCTATATACATTGTTGGGAAATCATTAGAAAGGACCTACTCTACATGATTAGATATGTCCAATCGACCTGCAAGATAGGAGGAGCCACCAATACCTCCTTCCTTGCACTGATCCCCAAAGCCAAAAATGAAAACACTTTTGATCATTTTTGACCCATCTCCCTTTGAAATGTCTCCTAGAAAATTCTCACCAAAATAATTGCCAACAAGTTAAAACATCTCCTCCCAAGGATTATCCTCCCAAACCAAGGGGGATTCGTGACTAAAAGACAAATCTAGGAC
The DNA here is from genome assembly GCA_009831015.1 of Picea engelmannii. Taxonomy (NCBI): domain Eukaryota; kingdom Viridiplantae; phylum Streptophyta; class Pinopsida; order Pinales; family Pinaceae; genus Picea; species Picea engelmannii. Next base: position 133,261 of record ML802358.1, read on the forward strand.
AACATAATCATGTTCAAGGAAGAAATCCATACCAGTGTAACGAATAAATAAAAAAGAATGATCATCAAAATAGATATGGAAAATTCCTTTAATAGAGTTAAGCATGAATTTCTCTATGAGGTGCTAAATTTTTTTTGTTTCCAAAGCCCCTTTATCTCCTAGATCAATGCTTGTATTTTTTCCCTGTGGATAGCGCCTTTGATCAATGACCGCCCATATTCATTCTTTCAAGATTCAAGAGGTCTGAGAGAAGGGTTTCCTCTCTCACCGTTGTTGTATGTAATCATGGAAGAAACTTTAAACAGAAGACTGGAGAAAGAAAGGACAACTAGAAATATCTCAGGCTTGAAAATTGCTAGGGGAGTCAGAAGGATAAACAACTCCCAATTTTCTGATGACACTCTTCCCCTTGGGGGATCGTCCCAAACAATGGCTCGAAGATTTAAACTAGTCCTCAACCAGTATGAACAAGCCTCGGGATGGCTTATCAACAAACTCAAGAACCAAATCTACACTTGGAACGTTAAAGTGGGAACAATGGAAAGAATATCCCACATCCTTCAATTCCCCTTCATGATGGACTGGAAATACTTCAAGTATTTAGGTACATCGATCAACATCAAAGCCCTCCCTGGGGTGGCATGGCAGGGGATCCTCCAAAATGTAAAAGATCAATTTGAAATATTGGGAGCCACATGGTTAAACCCAACAGGAAGGGTATTCCTAATAAAAGAAGTTCTCTCATCCTTCCCAATCTTCCAATTCTCAACAATCTACGCTCCAATTGGAATCAAGAAAGAACTGGCCAAAGTCACAAGAAAATATCTCTAGCAAGGAGGCAAGGATAATGAAAAAAAATTCCATATGGTTAATTGGGATATTACCTGTGCACCTAAAGAAAATCGGGGGTTGGGCATAAGAGATCCGTAAAAAATAAAATTAGCTCTAGGAGCAAAGGTAATCTGGTGGGTAATCACAAGTGGAAAAAAACACTCTACAACAAGTACATGACCACAAATAGGAAAAGATGCATGGAAGAAGTAGATATCGGACAAAAAGGCTCACCCATATGGAAACTTATTCCGACATTTGTTTCGTTAATACAATCCCACCTCAATTGTAACCCATGAAATGGAAAAGAAATCAAGATTCGAGAGGAAAACTATTCAGAGAGTGGGATACTCTCAAATATCCCCTCAATGAATCAATTCAAGCTATGAATGTCCCCTAAAGGAAGATCCACCCTCTATGATATATCAAACTGGAATTAGAATGGTAATTGTGAAATTTGGAATCTGGGTGAGGTACCCCCCTTCCTGAGAGAAGAGGCCAAACAGTTCCTCCTAGAAATCTCCAGAACTGCCCTAGTCTGTGTTAGTCAAAAGGACGACAAAATCTTAGGAAAAGAGGGATATACAATGAACTCGATATACAAGAAGCTCCTAGAATGTGGGGATATCCCAACCAAATCAGCCATCTGGAAAGAGATCTGGAACCCAAACAACCTTCCAAAAATAAACATCTTTTGTTGGCAACTGCCTCATAACAAAATCCTAACAGGGGATAATTTGAACAAAAGAGGTTTTTTGGGTTCGTTGAGGTGTTATTTGTGTACTAATAGTCTCGAAATCACTCATCACTTGTTCTTGTATTGCAATTTCATCAGAAAGGTAATGAACAATGTTTATCACGATTTAGTCCCCCAAATTCCTAGGACAACAAGTAGCAGAAGCCTGATAGGAAAATGGGTGAAACATTACAAAGGATCACACAAAGGGAAATCAAATTTCAGTCGAGCTTGGAAGGCATCGATAAAATTTGTCTGCTAGCAAATTTGGTTGGCAATAAATAAAATGATTTTCAAAGGAAAAATCACTTCCCCCCTGGTAGTAGCGATAAATGCCATCGGTCAACTAAGTGAATTCTTGTTGGCCAAGAAAAAAATCACACATGAAGGGGCTTTGATGAGAACAAAAGAAGAAGCATGGCTGAAAAAACTAAACCTTCAGGAAGCCCCCCCCCCTTATGCATTCCAAAAAATAGTTCATGCTGGCAGCTTCAGTACACTCCTCAAGAGTTCACAAATTGGTTAAATACTCAAAAACGTCATGTACTATTCTTTGATGGTGCTTATAAATGGAACCCATGAGAGGCATGTGTGGGAGGGGTTTTGTTCGGCCCTAGAGGACAAAGGATGATTGCTTATTGATGGAATCTAGGAACTACCGCAAGCAATTAAGCAAAGACATATGCACTAGTCAAAGGGACCCAAATAGAGAAAGAATGCCAAATTGAAAAGTTGTTCATAATAGGGGACTCCAAGATGATCATCAAGTACTTTGTTAAAAGAACTAACCCAAAGAACTCAATGATCAAGAGAAGCATCGACACAACCAGGGACACAATCTCGAGAATACGTCCCTTCTTCTACCATGTCTGCTGAGTCAACAATTGGAGAGAAGATGAAAAGGCTAACAAAGCCATATGTAAAGGCACATGACACTTGGAAATTCAAGGTAGGTCCCCATTTATAGCCCCTCCTTAACTATTCCAATTCCCAAGCTCATACACGTAGGAAACCCACCCAACATTCAAGCACACAGGAATCTCCAGTGCAACATCTAGGCAGGATGAACTCCAACCAAATCCAAGAGAGCAATGTACTTCGCCAAATCCAGGAATGGGATTAGTAGTACATCGCAGAAGACAATCGGGGATTTAAAAGCAACAAAAGGTTTATCCCTCATGGGATCATGCACATGAGGTCATCTACACCTTGCGCCTCCTTCCCTCCCCTTATCCTTTCATTAATGGCACTCGTGCTAAAGGATTGAGAAATGTTTAAGGTAAGGCTCTAAATCATGCAGAGGATGGCATGAAAGTGTACCTCGTCCGAGGGGATTCATCTAACATGATCAAGAATGGATGTCACATGGGAAATTCAGGGAGCTTAGAGCCCAATTCAATGTTTATACACCCATGGGAAGGAAAGCGACTCAGATAGGAATATAGGAGATGGGGAGAGTCCCAGAATTTCAAGCCAAGATATAGAGCACATAAATTGTCGGACATGCACAGTCAAGGGGAAGGCCATAAATCAAGAGAACAATGAGAATATAGGTTGGTCAAAAGGACATAATAGGAAAAACCAGAGAGGAGGAATTACACAGGGAGATAGAAAAAGGACAAAATTTGTTTGGAATTGGTTGAGCAAAATCTCAGGCATAATAGAAGTGGTCTTAGAAAGATCGGTCAGAGCCCAACAACACTCACAAAGTCGTCATCTAGGCAGTAGTAGTGGTAGTTTAGGAGAAATTTACACCAAAATTCTCAAACATCCCAAGTCAACGAGAGAAAACACCAGCATGGAACAATGCAGAGGACATGATGATCGCGACGAGGAAATGGTGGATGAAAACTTCCTCACCACCTAGCATCTGGCCATGTTCCTGGATGCACATAACACCACTCTAAATTTTACATTGGAAACCTTATCTCAACACAGATCTCTAATGATCCATCTTCAACACGAGGTAGATTTCTTGAGAAGGTAAAGGGAAAGACACGAGGAATCACATAGAAACAGAACCCAGGACATAGCAAGACAAAGCCAAAGTGAATAAGGTGAGAGCAGAGACATCCCGATCCTCCTAGATCTGAATGTCACTCTGGATATGAATCCAAAAGAAGAACCAACTCAAGCTCTAGAGGAAAAGAAGAAGTAAGAGTCACCAATAGTCCAAACTTTTTGTAACAATGGCTATGCCAATTTGCAGTTTGTAAGCAATAGCTAGACTAGTTAGTCTTTATTAAACAATAATAACAACTTTTTAGGAACACGCCCATGTAGCAAGATTTCAGATTTTCTAGTTGTTGGGTCATCAATAGAACACCCCACTTTTTGTAAATTAGCGACTTCGGTTATGCCTTTTTATATATAAAATGATGCAGGAGCATCGTTGGCAAGCACGCAGAGGCATGACCACTCAGCACGTGGGAGTTCTTCTAGAACTTCAATGTTAGCAGCTGCAGCCAATTTTGAAATCCTCCTTAAATCAACGCCAGAATTTACCTTTGGCAGCGCACTTGAACTAGTGCCGAATTTTACCCTTTGAGGCATGTTTTCAAAATTGCAAGCGGAGCAGGAGTTTCCACTACGGCTCTGAAGTGTGATTGGACTAAGAGAGCATAGGGTGAATTTTAGAGTAGGCAAGTAGCCAGGGGAAACCCTAGAAATCTTTTTGAGTTAAGTAGGAGTTTGTACGCCCAGATGGGAGAGCTGCAAGATAGGGAAGAATAGTGTAAGGGGACTGCAAGTTAGCAGAAGCCCCAAGCTTTCAAAGCTATTGTAATCAGAATATGTTTTGTAACCGTTTTGGCACTTGTGAATATAACAGAAGGAAAACTGATTCAAATTTATGGTGTGTGGACTGTGTGTGTTTTCCTGTCATTTTTTCTTTCATGAGAAAGTGAATGGAACTATGTGTGTTTTCCTGTCATTTCTTCTTTCATGAGAAACTGAATGGAACTGTGCATGTTAGTGTTCTAGTTCAATTGTTTCTCTTTATTTGAAGCTCTGCAAGGTGTGCATCGAGCCAGAGAGGAACACAAGGAGATCGGGAGGAATTTCTCTGTGAGAAATCCCGTAGATCTGAGCTATCGAGATCCCTTAGACGCAAGGAGTGCATGGGAAATCAAAAGTCTACAACAGACAAAGCTCAGGAGGAATAACACTTCAAAGAGTGTTATCGAGAACCATGAACTCATTCACCAAGAGGAGCAAAGGCAAACCTTCAGAGACTTAGAAAATCTTCTAAGTATGAGAAGTTAAAAGCTTGGGAGGAATATCATTGTCACCCATTGGATCACGGAGGGGAATCAACAACCTTCTGATCAAAGATAGAGGAACGGATGTTAATGTTGCGTATGTCCAGGGGGAAGACTCACAAAATTATGAACAGACAGTGGAGAGTATTCAAGGGGAGACACTTATTCAACTATAGTTGTTGATCGGGAGGAGGAACGAGAGTCGTTGATCAGTGGCGACGAACATTTCTCCATATCAGCATTTGGGAACACAAGGAGCAAGAGAAGAAATCTCAACCAAAGAAATATCGAAAATATCTGAGCCATCGGATCTTCATAGGCTTAGAGCCGTAGATCTGCAGTGAGGGGTGCTTCAACATTCAACATTCGGTGATCGAGTGGAGGAGTAATCGGACCTCATGTCAAGCGAAGTCGCGAAACATGAAACGCCGAAACAATCATAACCATCGGCCTGGGATTGATCTGGGCTGTAGATCTCATGCGGCGTGCTTTCGACGTTTGGGAAGGAGGAGTTGAGCGTGCCTTGTGGAGGAAGGGGTGGTCATGAGTACATGGTCACGTGAACATAGGAGAGGGAGGAACCCACCCTCCATTAGCCCTCATCGGCTTTCGAGACTTGGAGAGTCGAGGGGTCACTACATTAGGAACCCTAGAATCCCGAAACGCGAAGCGCCTTTTGGAACGTGCATTTTGGGCTAAGTCCATGGCTGTGCCTATGGTCATGAGAGGTGGGGAGTTTGAGCCTGGTGCTTGGTGGCATGGGAAAAACAAAGAAAAAGGACCTATGGTTTTAGTGTTAGAGGTTCCCTTTTGGGACTAGGAGAGTCGTTTCGGCTCCAGAATCAAAGATCTTGATTGGGAGGTCGCACAACCCTCAAGAGGGATAGGGGGTCTGCATCATGTGGTACCCGAGCTGATTGTTCTTCGTCTGAAGACTTCAGGTGAAAGAGAAAGAGGAAGAGATAGAGAACTCAAAGTTGTACTCTATGTGTGACAAGCAGTCAACACAATGCGGCCAAGGAGACGAGAGGCACCTTTAGCCAACCATGCTGTAGAGAGTGAGATGCGAGAGATTCATGCCAAATTGGAAACAATGGAAGAAGTGCAAAGAAGAGAAACTAACATTGGGGATGTCAGTGATGCAGAAAGTGAAGAGGTTGAGGTTGAAGAAGCTACAGGAGAGGATGTTGCAGAAGGACGTTTTCTGAAAGAAGTTTCCATATTGGGAGGCATAGCTAAAATAGATGTTCCCACATATGAGGGAAATCTAGATGTTGAATAATTGTTGGACTGATAAGGTCTATGGAAAAACACTTCGACTATGAAGATGTCGATGAAGAGAAGAAGTTGAAGCAGGTAGTCACCAGTCTAAAAGGGCATGAAGCGCTCTGGTGGGATGAACTGCAGGCTGAGAGAAGAAGTAGAGGCAAACAAAGGATAAAGAGTTGGGACATAATGGTAGCCAAGCTAAAGGCTTAGTTCATACCCAAGGACTATCAAATCAATCTGTTTAGGAAGCTACAGAACCTGAGACAGAAAGGGATGACGGTTAAGGAGTACATCGAGGAGCTTTACCGGCTAAACATCAGAACTAGACAAAGGGGGAGAGATGAATAAAAAGTTGCCAGATATATAAATGGATTGAGATATGAGATCCAAGATGAGCTCAACATGATGTCAGTTAGAACCGTGGAGTATTATTATCAGTTTGCATTGAAGGTAGAGGAGAATCTGACCAGAAAACAAAGTCAGCAAGGAAGAGGTAAAAGCTCGGTCCCAATAAAAATCAAGGGGTTTAACCGTGAAAGAGCACATTAGTCTAAGGATGAGGCTGAGAAACCACACAGTCATTCGAAATGAGGAGGGAGTTCTCGAGAAAGACAAGGTGGTGGAAGAAACTCTTCTAGAGGAAGAGGTAGAGGAGGAGTAAGGTGCCATAACTGTGGAAAGATAGGAAACATGTCTTGGGAATGTCTCTAGAAGAAGAAGTTAAAGGAGAAGCTCACATATCAGAAGCCCAGTAAAGAAATGTTGAGGCAGAGGGAGCATAGGATGGAGCATCCCTAATGTTGAGAAAAGTTCTCTTGAAACCAGAGGCGGAAATTGAAAAGCCAGTGCAGAGAAACAGTCTCTTCAGGACAACTTGCAAGACTAAGGATATAGTATGCAAGGTGTTCATTGATAGTGGGAGTACTGACAACCTAGTATCCACAGAGATGGTGGAGAAATTGGAGCTAAGTACATCCGCACATCCAAGGCCATACAAAGTCTCATGGTTTCAAAAAGGACACCAGGTAATGATTACTAAACAATGCTTGGTTGAAATTAATATAGAAGGTTATAAACATGAAATCCTGTATGATGTAATCCCCATGGACGAATTCCATATTCTGTTGGGAAGACCATGGCAGGTTGACAGAAATGTCATTCATGATGGGAGGAAAAACACATATACACTAGATAAGAGTGGTAGGACGCATATATTACTACCAATGGAGGAGAAGAGAGTAAAAGAGGAAGCTAGCACAAACATACTTCTCATGAGTGGGAAGGAACTCATGAAAGAAGTCAAGGAAGAATAGGAGATGTAGTTCGCTATGGTGAGGAAGCCAAGAGTCATCCTTATGAGTACATCAATGGATGATTTGCCTAAAGAAGTTCAGTAGTTGTTGGATAATTTTTTTGATATAGTGGTGGATGAGCTGCCAAACTCATTGCCACCCATCAGGAATATCAGTCATCATATCGAATTGATACCAGGATCAAGTTTGTCGAACAAATCAGTGTACAGATTAACACCTCGAGATAATGAGGAGGTGAATAACCAAGTCCAATAATTGCTAGACAAAGGTTTGGTTAGAGAAAGTTTGAGCCCATGCGTAGTACCAATTGTGTTGAGCCCAAAGAAAGATGGAGGATGGTGAATGTGCATAGACTCAAGAGCCATCAACAAGATCACGATCAGGTGCAAATTTCCTTTACCAAGAATGGATGATTTAATGGATTGCTTAAGTGGAGAAAATTTATTTTCTAAGATAGATCTGAAAAGTGGATATCACCAGATCAGAATGAGAGAAGGTGATGAATGGAAAACAACCTTTAAGACAAACGAAGGTCTATATGAGTGGCTAGCTATGCCATTTGGCTTAAAAAATGCCCTGAGTACTTTTATGAGGTTGATGAATGAAATTATGAAAGATTTCATTGGCAATTTTGTGGTTGTATATCTGGACGATATACTGATCTTTAGCAGGACTAAAGAGGAGCATTTGAGGCACCTAACGCTGGTAATGAGGAGGCTACAACAGGAGAAGTTGTTGATCAATTTGAATAAGTCCTCTTTTATGAATACATAACTCATTTATTTGGGTTTCGTGATCTCTTCGAATGAACTGAAGATGGATCCAGAGAAGGTGGAAGCGATCAGAGAATGGTCATCACCAAGAAGCGTGTTCGAGGTAAGGAGATTCCATGGATTAGAGAGCTTCTATAGGAAGTTCATTAGAGACTTCAGTGGAATTTGTGCACCAATGATGGATACAGTGAAGAAGCGACACAAGTCCCTTAAATGGATAGAGGAGGCTGAAAGGAGCTTTAATATACTAAAGGAGAAGATAACAGAACGACCAATTCTGATCTTGCTGAATTTTGAGAAGACATTTCAGGTAAGATGTGATGCAAGTGGAGTTGCAATAGGAGGAGTTTTGAGTCAGGATAACAAACATGTTGCCTATTTTAGCGAGAAGATGAATGAGACTAAGAAGAAATACTCCACATATGACAAGGAGTTTTATGCCATAATTCAAGCATTGAAGAAATGGAGGCATTATCTTGTCCCGCAAGAGTTTGTCTTGTATAGCGATAACCAAGCTTTACAATTCATAACAAGGCAGGAAAAACTGAATCAGAAGCATGCAAAATGGGTTGAATTTATGCAAAATTTTACTTTTTCCATAAAACATATTGCTGGGAATTCTAACAAGGTTGTTGATGCGTTAAGCAGGAGATGTTTGATCATGCAGGAATTCCAGGTGAAGACCTTGGGTTTTGAACACCTTAAGGACATGTATCATGATGATGTAGATTTCAAGGAGGCATATGGAGCATGTGTTAATCCTGTGTTGAGATATAGAAGTTAGTGGACATAGTACATGATTCAGGAAGGACTGTTGTTCATAGGAAATCAGTTGTGCATACCAAAATGCTCAATAAGGGACAATCTTCTGAAGGAAAAACACAGTGGAGGATTGGTTGGACATTTCGACCATGATAAAATGTTTTCATAGTTGAGAAACTCATACTATTGGCCAGGTATGAGAAAAGAGGTGATAAAGTTTGTGAACAGATGTAGAATCTTCCAACCTGCAAAGGGGAAAATACAGAACACTAGGTTGTATCAACCATTAACAATACCAGAGAGGCCTTGGGATGCAATAAGCATGGATTTTGTGTTGGGATTTCCAAGAACACAAAGAGGATTCGATTCCATATTTGTGGTGGTGGATAGATTTTCAAATATGCCACATTTCATCCCATGCCAGAAGACCAGTGACGCAACGCATGTTGCAAATCTGTTTTTCAAAGAAGTTGTGAGACATCATGACCTACCCAGGAGCATTGTCTTGGACAGAGACAAAACAATTGTTGGTCACTTTTGGAGGACATTATGGAAGAAGATGGGGAGAGATTTGTCCTTCAGCTCAGCATATCACCCTCAGACAGATGGGCAGACTGAATTGGTAAATAGAAGTTTGGGGAATTTATTAAGGAGTCTAATTACTGAACATCATAACCAATGGGATCAGATGTTGCCACAAGAAGAATTTGCATACAAAGATTCACCAAATAGGAGCAATGGAAGGAGCCCATTCCAAATACTATATGGAATGCAACCACGGGGAGTATCTGAGTTGAGAGACTTGGAACAGGGTGAGATCAGGAGCATTGGAGCAGAGGATTTTGCTGTGGAGATGGAGAAACTCCCTAGCTAGATCAAAGGATAGTTGGAGAGTTATAACCAGAAACACAAGCACATAGCTAATCAACATCGCAGGGAAATTCAATTTGAGGTAGGAGATCAGGTTTTAGCACATATGAGGAAGGAAAGGTTCCCTAAGGGAACATACAACAAGTTGAAGATGAAAAAGATAGGACCGTATAACATCTTGAGGAAGTTTGATAAAAACGCCTATGAGATTGAGCTGCCAGATGGTGTGGGTATTTCGCCCATATTCAATGTTTCAAACCTGTATCTATACATGAAAGATGACATAGAAGGGTCATAATCTCAAGGAAATATTAAGTGGGAGAAACAGATGCATGTGGTAGAAAAGCCGCAAATGGAGAAAATTGTTGATCAGAGGATTGGCAAGAAGACCACAAGGAAAACATATTTTGAGTATCTGGTCAAATGGAAGGGACACCCAATCGAAGATGCCAGTTGGGAAAATCAGTAGAGGAGCTCATGGACAGGAGTCCATGGAATTTTTTCAAGGGGAGTATGATGCAGGAGCATCATTGGCAAGCACGCAGAGGCAGCACCACTCAACACGTGGGAGTTCTTCCATAACTTCAACGTTAGTAGCTGCAACCAATTTTGAAATTCGCCTTAACTCAACGCCAAAATTTACATTTGGCGGAGCGCTTGAACTAGTGCCGAATTTTACCCTTTGAGGCATGTTTTGAAAACTGCAAGTGAAGCAGGAGTTTCCACTACGGCTCTGAAGTGTGACTGGACTAAGATAGCATAGGGTGAATTTTAGAGTAGGCAAGTAGCTAGGGGAAACCTTAGAAATCTTTTTGAGTTAAGTAGAAGTTTATACGCCCAGATGGGAGAGCCACAAGATAGGGGAGAATAGTCTAAGAGGACTGCAAGTTAGCAGAAGCCCCAAGCTTTCAAAGATATTGTAATCAGAATATGTTTTGTAGCCGTTTTGGCACTTGTGAATATAAAAGAAGGAAAACTGATCCAAATGTATGGTATGTGGACTATGTGTGTTTTCCTGTCGTTTTTGCTTTCATGAGGAAGTGAATGGAACTATGCATGTTAGTGTTCTAGTTCAATTGTTTATCTACATTTGAAGCTCTACAAGGTGTGCATCGAGCTAGAGAGGAAGGCAAGGAGATCGGGAGGAATTTCTTTGTGAGAAATCCCGTAGATCTGAGATATCGAGATCCCTTAGATGCAAGGAGTGCGTGGGAAATCAAAAGTCTGCAACAGACAAAGCTCAGGAGGAATAACACTTCAGAGAGTGTTATAGAGATCCACGAACCCATTCACCAGGAAGAGCGAAGGAGAACCTTCATAGACTTAGAAAATCTTCTAAGTTTGAGAAGTTAAAAGCTCGAAAGGAAGAGCGTTGTCACCCGTTGGATCACAGAGGAGACTCAACAACCTTCTGATCAAAGGCAGAGGCGCGAACATTAACGTTGCGTATGTCCAGGGGGAAGACTCATGAAAGTCTAAACGAATGGTGGAGAGTCTTCATGGGGAGACATTGATTCAACCATAGTCATTGATCAGGAGGAGGAACGAGAGTCATTGATCAGTGGTGAGGAACATTTTTCCATATTGGCAACTGGGAACACAAGGAGCAAGAGCTGAACTCTCAACCAAAGAAATCCCGAAAAGATCTGAGTAGTCAAATCTTCGAAGGCTTAGAGCCGTCGATCTGCAGTGAGGGGTGCTTCGGCATTTGACATTTGGCGATTGAGTGGAGGAGTAAGTGAACTTCATCCGGGTGAATTCACGAAATGTGAAACGTCGAAACGATCGTAGTCGTTGGCCTGGGATTGATTTGGGTTGTAGATCTCATGCATCGTTCTTTCGTCTTTCGAGAAGGAGGAGTTGAGTGCGCCTTGTGGAGGAAAGGGTGTTCATGAGCGTGTGGTCACATGAACATAGGAGAGGGAGGAACCCACTCCATTAACCCTCATTGGCTTTCAGGACTTAGAGAGTCGAGGGGTCGCTACATTGGGAACCCCAAAATCTCAAAATGCGAAGCACCTTTTGGGCTAAGTTCGTGGTCATGCTTACAGTCATAAGAGGTGGGGAGTTTGAGCCCGATGCTTGGTGGCGTGGGAAAAACAAAGAGAATGGACCTGTGGTTTTAGTGTTAGAGGTTCCCTTTTGGGATGAGGAGAGTCGTTCTGGCTCCAGAATCAAATATCCTAACCAGGAGGTCGCACAACCCTCAGGAGGGATAGGGGTTCTGCATCATAAAACATGTTTCAGTTTATGTAAAAAAAAATAAAAAAATATAATATTTTACATTGCCAAATTTAGCGGGTTCACCAAGAAAGTAAGAATATGTGATAGATGTCAAGAATTAAATTATATGGATCTATTTACTTTTTTCCTAAATTTTTTAGTCTCTAAAATAACACATAACAATAAATCCAATGTATCCATTAGTAGATTATAGGACACCTAATAGACAAACTTATAATAGGATGAATACTCTAGGCTCTTACAAAATTGTGTAAAGAGAAAATTGTAATAACAAACACTGTAATGACTAAAAACTCAAAATTTAAAGGAAATTATTCATTGACAAAGTATAGCAAAGTCTTATGAGTTGAAACGGCATACCAACATTAAACTACATCATTGCTTATGAAATTCAACCCCCACTATTCATGCCATTATTGGATCAATCCTCCATAATACCCATTACACCCGTGCAATAAATTAATAGAAATTACACCCGTGCAACAAATTAATAGAAATGGAAAAATTGATTAGAAATATCCATTAATAGAGCAAATGCTTAATGTCTTTCAACACTATGATTGTGTGTGAAGAACATAATGAGTAACTAGAAAGATGTAGATAGATATTCTTGGAAAGTGTCTTTTCTTATTGTGAAGAGCATGGATATATGAAAAGATGTAGATAGATATTTTTGGAAAGTGTATTTTCTTATTGTGAATGAAGAAGATGAATAAACGAAAAAATGTAGATACATATTCTTGGAAAGTGTCTTTTCCTTTTATGAATAAATGAATTATGTCTCATCAAGTTCCTTCCCTAATTCCCTACATTCCATATCACCAAAATCCTTTCAAATATCCAGCATCTCTCTCGGACGATCATTCTTTCCTCATGTATTTAGGGAATCTTTTTTAATAGACTCCCACAACGATAGCAAATAGTTTGTGGGCATGACTTAGCAAACGAGGTCCCCACCATACTTGAAACAGACTCGAGATGGAAATTTTGGGGAGGAAAAGCTAAGGACCAAACGGGACAGATACAGTTATTGAACATAGCGGAAATAAATCTTAAAAACATCCCTACATGCAATGAAACTATTATAAATCTACTAAATTAAAACCTTCTCAAGACTATAGATAAATACTCCAAACCAACTTCAAATTAACTTACATTTTGTTAAATAATCCAAACCTATTTTAGATAAAGCTCCAATAAAATCATGAAATATCTAAACCTAATAACTCTGATAATGATAAAAATCCAACATGTTGATATATCTGAACCTAAATGAAAATACAATGTGGATATATCTGAACCTAGATCAAAATACAATGTATAATAGAGAACATCAATTGTCAAAACAAATCCCACAAATGATTTGAAATCCAGTGCTCATACACCCCAGTTTTGAGATGATTTTCCAATTCATCTACAAGCAAGTTCAAAAACTTCAAAATTTTTTGAAGAGATAACTCGGAGCTCTTACTAAACTTTGTAAAGAGAACACTGCAACGACAAACACTGACACTGCAATAACTGAAAATGGAAATGCTAAAGCGAAGTGTTCATTAACAAAATATAGTAGTAAAGTCAATTGTGAGAACTTTAATCAAGACCAACGGCGAGGCTTCCAGAAGCAATTCAACACTCTTGTTTCAACACTTCAATGTGTATATTTTCAACAGGAAAAACAATCGCTAACAAGACGCCAACGATGAGGCTTCTAGAGTCAATTCGAAACTCTTCGATAGAAATTCAAGGTCTATATACATATACATGGGAATGCTACGAGTTCCTTGCAGTTATCACATCCGTTTATAAAACGCTATAAGTAAGCATAACCCAAAGGAGAGAAAAAAAAATAAAAAAATAGTAGCAGTGACATTACAAGATATTTATCTCGATTTATTAGACGCTTCTGTTAAAAATCAGTTTGTAAAATTCTCCATAATAAGAGGTAAGAATAACACGGCATGGCGTAATAGCTACTAATGTCCATTGTTATCTACTTCCGGTTTCCTGCAGAAGAATTAGCAAAGACGGTTACATTATTCATTAACGATAATGAATTCACTTATATATAAATATGTTGTTTGCTAAATATTCTAGGAAATAAAGATTTTTTTCCCAGATACTTATTAGAAATTGAGGGAGAAATTGTTGGATTGACAAATTTAAGTGATTATTTGTGTAGAATTTGAGTGTCCTGGAAGTTTTTCAGCATGCTGAATCCATTTCTGCATGTAGAAATGAATTATGAACAACAAAAAATAGTGATTCGTATAAATTTATATCACAAACCATTTAGTAAAACAACTAGCCAATCCCTATAAATATATGTAAATAAGGAAATGTCTCTCCATACATGCCTATCCATTTTTTCCATAGTTGCACGGGAACCCCTCCCAGCATTTTCAATATCTATGAAACTCTTTCCCCATGTTTCAAGAGCTTGAGAAATAGTAGGGAATGTCCCCAATCCGATGTGAACTCTTTTGGGAACTTGGGAGCTTTTTGAGAGCTTCAACATCAAGAAAATGAGAATTTGGAAACTAGTTTTTGAAATAAAGAGCTTTAAATTAAAATTCTATTAAATTAAGATGTAAATATTTTTATTCCAATATTACAAATACATAATTTATTACAAATATTTTCATTATATTTAATTAAAATATCATTATAAAGAAAAGACTAAACTACACTAAATATTATTAAATAAAAAATTTAATACTACTCACTTTATAGTCTTGGATATGAATTTTTTTTAATGCATGTGTATTTTTCTTCAGAGACTAAACATAAAAGTAGAATAAATCAATACCCTATCCATAACAAGCATTTTCTCCAGTTTGTTGTTGCTATCAACCAATCATATCATCAATTTTTATTGTATTTCCAAATTATAAGAGTATCACTATTTAGCTTTTAATGATAAGAATAATGCTTCAAATTTACAAAAATATTTGAAGTTTATATATGTAAGTTTAATTTTTAAAAGATGTTAAAACTTTGTATATGTATTTTCAATTTTGTTTTTCATTGTATACTTTAGATATTGTATTAAATATATTCATATAATTATTACTACAATTTAAATTAGTAATTTTCATATTGTAATTGTTACTTGTTGCAATAGGAACAATCTTGTCCTAGATTAAAGTTGTCAAGAATTAACTTTCAATTTAGTCATTATCTGGATACATTATAATTACACAGTTGAAAACAATAGTTAAATTAATATTATGCGACAATTGCACAAAAGACATAGAAAAAAAAAAAAAGTCAATCATGTTTGACGAAAAGCCCACAAACTATATTCCCGTGCAGGGACTAACAAATAAAAATGTGTAAAGACTGCTTCATTTCAATGATTTTGCACCCTTCTTTAAAAGGAAAACTACTTCATTTCATAAGCCTTTTACATTTTCTTCTTTGATGCTCTCTACATATTAAAAACAGTCAAGCACTTCCTTTTTCTTTATCTGGTCTGCACATTTAAAAAGAAAAGCGAAAACATGTGAAAGCGACTGCTAAACGGATGACATAGATTGGATTTGGTGGGCCTACGGAAATTAGATTCCTATATTTACGGGAGGGACGCACAGGCAGAAGAATTCCTATATTTACGGGAGGGACGCACAGGCAGAAGAAGCGGCGGTATTAGTATGGATATAGTACATATGGCCTTCCCGTGCCCAAACCCTAACAGGACCTGCCTCACCTTCACATTTCAACTCGAAAGTTCCACTTTCTCCTCCTCCGGCTTCTTCATTAGGAATTGATAAGCAATCCCGTTGATCACCAACCTGAATTCCTCCGATCTTCTGCAA
>ML802358.1:152985-166244 GCA_009831015.1 Picea engelmannii
ACCACTGCAGGTTGGCAATGGCTCATCTCGGCTTGGGAATCATCTCGTCACATATATTTAAACACAAATTAAGAAGGGAGATTGACAAAGTCTGCTTAAAGTCGGCTTGGGAATCATCCTCCCATTTTCAATCATCGGCACATGGATCACCTACCACCCCTTTGATTTGAATCCCTCTGATTGTTGACCTTGTTAATGGAACGTATTATAATAATAGGGATTTTGTTCTGTAAGGCATTTTACTCCTTGATTCGGATGACAGGAGAATAATAATATATTCTACGACTGGACATGTCAACGAAATAACAGTGTCAAGCGTACTTGGCCTGGAATATCACCGCGTACGTGTAGTTGTTGAACGTGCATTCAGTGAATTGCCGTTGTGAACGATAAATCAAATCAGGACCAGCTTTTACTTACTCTCAAATTATGTCAACAAAACAATAACCTTCGTGTGTTACTTGGAGACCTCTGTGGTTGGAAATCGTTTCCGGAAAACAAAGTAGACGTGCAACCGTGCAAAGGCAGGTGACATGAAGTAGACTTTTCAGCGGAAGGAAAACGAAAGAAGCTTTACGCTGAAAAGTAGACATAAGAGATGTGAAAAGTTGAAAGCCAATTATTTGAGCTTCCTAGGGTTCTAATTTTTGTTTGACCCAATCATGTGCGTCACTGAGATTTGTGATAATTGTTTTTACCAAAACACGCAAAGAACTATGTAGAATGATTGATAATTTTATTTGATAGTATTATCTAATGTACGATAGTCATTAAAACTCCTTATCTATTCGTACATGAAGGTCCAAAACTTAATGTAGTTCACTAGTTGATGACACGGTGATGAAAGGGTTATTATTACTTATAAACATAAAAGTATTCAAGTATTCATTAATGAATAGGAAATAGCAATTTTTTTAGCTGGAATCCTCTGATATAAATCACTAAATTATTATTTTTTTATTTAAAATTTATTTTTCAATGTAGAAATGGATTCAACATGTTGAAATATACGAAAAGTCATTTATAATAATAAATTAACTAAAACAAGAATATATTATTTAGATAAAATATAGTAATAATTAATATTATTATTATTGATAATGATATAAATTTTTATTATTAGTAGTCCATTTTAGTTGATAGAAGGTGACTATCCCATTAATATTTTGGGTGATTTTGGTTCTCTATGGTTGATTGTAATTGATTATCGTTATTGTAGTTTTTTTTTTCCAGTGAAGATTATGGTTACTGTAGTTGACTTGGGTAATTTGTTAACTTTTTATAATGTGTGATTGACAACTCACTTACCAAGAGGTGGTTCACTTTGGTTGACTTTAGTTCACTTATTAAGATGTGGTTCACTTTTGTTGACTTTAGCTCACATCAGTAGACTTGGGTGACTATGATTGACTTAAGATTGTTACTAGGGAAAACCTCTCTATGGCTAAGGGTAAACCACAACAAACAGTGCATAAATCAACTCAATTCCATTGTATGCTATATAAACTAATTTTCAAGATAAGAAAGAGGCCTACCTCTATCCAACGTTTGATGATGTTCCAGAGTTGAGCACTCTGACCCAAAGTTTATACCTGCAATAAGTTCTCAACAAACAAGCAAAGCAAGTATATAGTGATAATGTAAAGGGGTTAGCACATCAAATAGCATAATCAATTAATAAACATTACAAACATGCCCATGGATAATAATCACGTATTTGCATGATACCAATAGGATGGTATTTCTATTAATAATTGATCAACATAAGTGTCAACATTACAGACTTTTGTTTCGGCACGGTTCGAAACTAAGGAACCAAGTTCCTTCCAAGTGGGTCTCCACCACTTCAATCATTTACCAAAGGCAAGCTCAAAAGAGAGGGACAATGAGATTCTCTCAACCATAGGGGAAAATCTTGGGGGTTGAACACTGTGTTTAGACTTGAGGGACAAAGGGATGCAGACTCAATATTAAGTAATTTCTCCAGAGGAACTTTTCTCTCAAAGTTGAATGCTTTCTCCTCTTTTCCATACCTCGAAATTGTTCTCTTATAGCCTTCAAAATGTTATTGAAGGGGCGATTTGGAACGTTTCCAATATATGGAAGGCCAAGGATCAAAGATCTCTTGTCGTGACATGGAAACCCAACTCCATTTTTGTATTTTCTAGCACAAATCCTGATGTGCACGGGTTGTAGTGGAGCAACCTGCGTATACGCTTGTTGTGGAGTTGATAGGGCGTGTATATCTGGTAAAATGTTTATTTTTAGCTCTGGATTTGTCAAAAAGGGATGATAAGTCTACATAGGGAAATGGAAAAAGGCCCTCTGTGCAGTATAGAAATGGTAAGGCAAATCTTGATATAACAAAGATATTGTGGTTGATTGTTTTTAATGCGGCTAACCTTGGTTAAGTTCGTTGACTTTGGTTGACTTAGGTTGGATTGATAAACTTTGATTCACTATGATGAGTATGATCGACTTTAGTTCACTTTTCTAAGTATGGTTCACTATGGTCAACAATGCTTGACTTACCATACTACACTTGACCTGGATGACTAAGGTTGAATTTCAATGACTTTGTTTACATGTAGGTGAATCGGTTAAGTGTGGTTGAGTTCGATTATGGTTAACTACAATTCACTGTGGTTTGTACTAGATTAGTTTGTTGTTTAGGTTTTGCTATGATTGAATTGTCTCACTATGCCTATTATTAGTTGACTTTGACAGACCATGGTTGAATGAGGTTGTCTTTATGGACTTGCACTAATTGTGGCAGACTTTTGTTGAGTGTGGAAGAATTGGTTCACTATGGTTCATCATGGCAAACTTCCCTGACAACTTTGGATGATTGTGGTTGGCTTTAGTGGATTGTAGTTCACCGTGGTTGACTACGATTAAGTTTGGTTGAATTTGGTTAACATTGGTTCATTTTACCACCTATAATTAACTATGGTTGAATTCATTGGCTACGATTGAATGACGTTGAATTTAGTTAACCATCATTAGATGTTTTCATCGACTTTGTTGGTTGTGGTTGAATGTGTTTACTATGGTAATATTTGGTTGACTATTATTGATTTTGGTTGACTATGGTAGACTATGGTTAAATTCCATAATTATTGTTGATTGTGGTTGATTATGGTTGACTTAACTCACTAACGTTTAATTTTTTTAACTAAGGTTTACTTTTGTTAATTTTAGTTTCCTATGGGTGACATTGGAAAGTGTGCTTGATTTTAAGTGGTCTTGAATTTGTTATTGAATTGGTTCATTATGTTATTCACTTATTGTGGTCAACTTCGTTGATTATGGTAACTATAATTGAATATGGTTGATTATGGTTGAATCTAGATTATAGGGTTGACTTTTGGTTGATTGTTGGGTGTGTGCAAAATGTAGGTGGACAAAAAAGTGGCAAGGGGGTTAGCAGGAATGCATGTGCGTTCTCAGGAACACACATGCATTCTTGATTCTATAGTTTTGGAAAATTTTGAACCTCCACTCCGCTTGCCACACCAACCTGGTGGCAGGAACATGTGCACATTATTAGGAACACATGCACATTCTTAGGAACAAGCACACATTCCTTTGTCATACAATTTTTAACAGGTTGCAGGCATGATTTGTGCTATTTGCGCACTTCACACATGCATTTTTACTTTCATTGAGAAAACATAGAGGAGGAACAAAGTCAATATTTTTCCAACTTGTCCCACTCAAGCTAGGTATGTTCAAGATTTATCTTCTTTTCCTCCCAATTTAGTATTTTTAGTTTTATTCAATTAATTTAATATATTCTAAAAGAATTTGGATTATAGAAATTTGTAATCTTATAGAGAAATCTTTTTTACAAAATTTAGAGAGAGTAGCCTCTTATATTTACAAGAAATGTGATTATTTTATTGAGCAATTTATTTCTTAAAATATGTATTGATTTTTTTTGTAAATTTATATTTAATTAAAAAAAATGACCTAATTTACATTCCATCCCTTACTAAATAGCAACATATATTATAAAATAGAACATATCAAAAATGTAAACCACCCACAAGAAGACCAAGGCGATAAAAACCACAACCCAACACAATCACCCAACATAGACACTCAAATTGATGAGGGGTTGGCCACATTGAGAACATTGGTAAATGAATTCAGGGGCACGAGAGAACCAAAGAGAGAGTCCTTGGACGCTTCATTTGACATCATTCTAAGCTCCATTGGAAGTGCCCAGGGACAATTAACTTTTATTTCTCAACATGGGGCTAGAATGTATGAGTTTTACCACACTAGACTTGATAGAGTCCAAGTTATAGACTTAGATATCTAGAAACAACAACTGGTGTCTCTTTTTATTGATCTTCAAAGTAGACAAGAACCACCTGTCAATAAGAAACATATTTGTATTGACTGGTGAATCGACCCAAAAATTAGTCAAAATTGGATGGATAGGTGGTACATAGAATTTTTATAAACCTCCTTACAATAACATGGAGGTGCTTTGATATTTTTTGATATAATTATGGGAAGAATTTATTATGGGTCACCATGTCAATTACTTTTACATTGGTGACTTCAAGGGCATGGGTTGAGGGTTTGCACAGGGTATAGAGCATGCTAGGCATGATCCCATGTTAGGTCCTCATCCCCCTAGGCGTAGGCCTAACTCAATTGCCAAACATCCTACTATTGTAGAGAGATTGTAACAAATAAAGGTAGCTATATCATCATTCACTCTAAGCCTAGTGAAACATGGTAGCTTTGTTGCACTATCTCAATAGGAGGTGATTTCTGGTGACATTGATAGAGGGGTAGAATATTCACCACGTACAGTTGAGTGTGGTGTGGAGAGGGCATATGGACATCGAAATCTTCCATGTGAACCTCACAGATGATCGAGTTGCGGGAAGACTTGCTATGGACCTATTGAGGCTAGTGGACATCAAAACTTCATCGAGGATGTTATTATCTTAACCATCTCTATCTTCTTCATCGTTATATATTTATATAGCATTTTGTGTAGTTATATGAATATTTTAGTGTATTTTTTTTTTCAATTGTTATGCATGTGTAGCAGACTATCTACGCTTGTGGATGCATCAATCTCTATCTCCACCATTGATGTAGCAGTTGAGATAGCCTACTCAATCGGCCTACCCCATACACAGGTATGTGTTACATTTGACAAATTCACTATAATGAATTCTTTATTTTATGGCATCCTTAAATTTTTAATGTTCTTGTGTTTCTACGGGTTGTGGGACCAAGCGACATTGAGCAATGTCCACCTGGGATGGACAAGTCACCTTCATCCCAAGTATCATATGTAGAGTTAAATATTCTTAAAATCTCATATTTGTTGTATTTATGATGTAGAATTTTACTATTTTGTACTAATAGTTCAATATTATCAATATGTATGTAGGTTGCTGATATTTTTGCTAGTTTTATCACTAGTCCTCTCCCTGTGCACCTACCCACAACTTATGAGTTACATTACTCCAAGACCAGGGTTATTCCATCACTTGTACAGTCTATGGGGGATCATCACCGCCATCCCCCAACATCTTTCTTATTCCGTGCATCCTCAGTGGATGCACTGAAAATCCACCTATCCACACCACCTCTTCCATCTTATCCATCCACAGTGGATGCAATTGTATGCCACCCAACCCCCCCACCATTTATTTTTTCATAATCCACAGAGGCTTCCACAATAGAGGTTTCCTCGGATCAGGTTGTATACCCAAGAAATCCACCTTTCAATGACTTTCCATCGAGACCCGAGATATTCATGGTGAGATAATGCGTTGATGATAAAAAAAATTGTATCATGAATGGAATTGATTTTATGCATATTTTTTTTTTAAATTTTATGATTTCATCCTTGTAACTGATGCATAGTGGCATCACTAAGAAATTAGGGTCATGGAGGGGGTTAACACCCTCACAATTGTCAATACCATTTGCGATGATTTTCAAGGAATATTGATTTTCAAGATGCTCCTGAGGGTGAAAAGGGTGGCAGTGGTCAATGAGTGACCAATGACTGTCATTTTGTGTGTAGGCCACCATATGGTTGCTTTTTATGTTAGGGTACTTGTTGTCAATTTTTATATTAGGAACGAGGTGTTAGTTTGTGAAAAATGTACAATTTAGACGATGTTGAATACACACACACACACACACACACATTTCACGACACTTTTTTTATGAATCTCATTGTTTCTGCATTTTATGTTGATGAATGTATGAATTTCAAAGTGTATGAATTTTATTTGTATGGACATATGAATTTATTTTAACTCGATTAATTTCTTTTTAAAGTGTCAATGAAGTCTATGTAAGTAAGCATATTTTGTTTTCTCTAAATTTATTATAAATACTTCTATTACGCATTAGCGAATCTCTAATTGTGGAAAAGATTGCTAGGTGCTAAATCGATATGCAATTAATGGTTCTCATTACCTAAATTTGACAAAAGGATGAAAACCCATCCTAGTTAAGACTCTGGGAAACAATAATAACAATGCTATAGGATAACGTAATCACAATAAAAATAAGAGAGTTGAAACCTTACATTAGTCTATCCAAAATGAAGCATGGTTCTTTATAATGAAAATCACAACATGTTACAAGGGTTTCTTAATACAAAATCAACTCATAAAATATGAGTGCACAATAAAGCTTCATATCAAATGAAAATATACCTCAAGTTCTCCATTAATCTTGCTAAAATGTTCTACAATGTAGCTCAAGAGGAAATATCCTAAATACCCAAATCATCCACCCTTTACAAAGGAGAGAGAGAACTCTTATTTATAGAGCGAGTCTGTTCTCTTATACAATAAAATATTATTATGTGTTAACTAACTCTATGACAACTCAAATAAATATTATAATAATGAATTAGTTAGATCTATCCTCAATCCATGGTTGACCATGTTACAACATGTTGACATTAGGCTCTCCAAAGAAATTTGTTCTCATCCAAAAATAGTAGTACTATGCACCAAATAATGCTCATGAATTGGACACACCACCAAAAATAGGCATCAAGCCAATTCAAATTCCAAGTGTCCACATGGAATGTTCCCTCCAAGAACATGCATGCATGAAACCACTCCACATTTGCAAATTCCAATGTAGCCAACTCCATGGATGAATGTGAAAGATACCAAGTGGATGCGGTGTTCACAACAAACTATGTGATCAATGCCTAGCCTTACCTTACATTTCCTTTTCTTTCCTTTCTTTCATATCATTTCCCTTCTTTTGCTTGTCTTTCTTGCCTATCCTAGCCTTGCCTTTGTCTTCCCTTGTGTTCCCTTACCTTACATTTCCTTGTCATTCCTTTCCTTACCATGCCTTTCCTTCACTTGCCATGCCTATGCCATTCCTTGACTTCCCATGCCATGCATTGCCTTGCTTTGCCTTTCCTTCACTTTCCATGCCATGAAATGCAATTCTTTTCCATGCCATTCCATGCCATTCCTTGCCTTACCATGCCATGTCTTTACATGACTTTCCTTTCCATGCCATGTCTTTCCATGTCTTTCATTGTCTTTCCTTTCCATGCCATGCCTTTTTTTTCCTTCCCTTGTGTTCACTTACCTTACAGCTCCTTGTCATGCCTTTCCTTACCATGCCTTTCCTTGACTTGTCGTGCCTATGTCATTCCTTGACTTTCCATGCCATGCCTTGCCTTTCCTTTCCTTCACTTTCCATGCCATGAAATGAAATGTTTTTCCATGTCATTCCATGCCATGCCTTGCCTTACCATGCCATTTCTTTACATGTCTTTCCTTTCCATGCCATGTATTTCCATGTCTTTCCTTTCCTTTCCTTTCCATTCCATGCCTTTCCTTTCCTTCCCTTTCCATTCATTTCCATGTCATTCCATGCCATGTCCTGCCTTTTCTTGCCATGACATGCCTTTACATAACTTTCCTTCCCATGCCATGTGATGACATGCCTTCCCTTTCCATTCCATGCTACACCTTTCCATGCCTTTCCTTGATTTTCCATGCCATGGATTTCCTTTCCATTCCTTACCTTTACATGCCATGACTTGCCTTACATTGACTTTAAATGACATGCCTTTCCTTGCCTTTCCATGCCATGCCATGCCATTACTTTCCTTTCCATGCCTTGGTCACCTCAACACTATATTCATTTGGATATCACATAGCTCATATCCATGCATATACATTACAAATTTCATATGAGAATCCTTATCTGTATTAATGTTCAATTACAAAATGTATGTTTATTTACATGATGCCTTGCATCTATTATACATAACTATGAATTAGTATTCACATACCAAATTTCCACATTTAAATTTTCATGTTTAAACAAATAATAAAACTATCATAATCATAAACATATAAAAATTAAAATGATATCCCATAATAGATAAATAGATCTTTATATACAGATATCAAATGTCCATATGATTCTAACTAAATCCAACAAATACTAAGAAATGGATGACTATGATAAGTAAAAATCAAAGTTCTAACCTTCTAAGGACAAAATATAGGTTGTTACATTTACAAATCCCTTTAACACGACTTTGATGTAAATTAGACTAATCCCTCCTTGCATGTCTTTCCAGGTAGCTTCCCATTTTAACCTATACAACAATAAATATATAGCTTTCCATAACATTATGCAAAGAAAAACTAAAATCAAAATGTGGATTTCAATTAAACAAGCATCACACAAAAATAAACATTTTTTATCCAAATAAATAAAAAACATTTTTTCTAGGGACATATGACTTAACTTTATATCACAAATTTCATTTCCATCCAATGAAGCATTTTCTACATGCCATGTCATGCCTTTCTATGCCCTTCGTTTCCTTTCCATTCCATTCCACGCCATGGCTTGCATTTCCTTTCCACGCTATGCCATGCCATGCCTTACCATGCCATTCCTTTCCTTGCATTGCCATGACCTACCTTGCCTTGCCATGTAATGTCTTTCCTTTCCATGCCATGTCATGCCATGACATTTCTTATCTTTCCATGCCATTCCTTCCCTTTCCATGCCATGCCTTGCATTTCCTTGCCTTTCCATGCCATTCCTTGCCTTTACATGCCATCCCATGCCATGCCTTGCATTTCCTTTCCATGCCATGACATGCCTTTCCATGTCGTTCCTTTCTATTCCATGTCATGCCTCTTAATGGCATGCCTTCCCTTGCCTTTTGATTCCATTCCACATCATCCCATGCCTTGACATGCCTTTTCATGCCATGTCATGCCTTTGCTTGGTTTTCCTTTCCAAGCCATTCCTTACCTTTCCATTCCATGCCATTCCATGTCTTTCCATGCCTTTCCTTGCCATGCCATGCCACACCTTTCCATTCCATTCCTTACCTTTCCTTTCCATGTCATGCCATGCCATACCTTTCATTTTCTTTCCTTTCCATGTCATGTCATGCTTTCCCATGCCATGTGTTTCCATTCCATTCCATGCCTTGCATTTCCTTTCCTTTCCATGCCATGCCATGCCTTGCATTTCCTTTCCTTTCCATACCATTCCATGGATTTACATGCCATGCCACAGCATGCCATACCTTTCCTTTCCATCCCATCCCATGTCATTCCCTACATTTCCTTTCCTTTCCATGTCATTCCATGCCTTGCCATTCCATTTTATGCCATGCCTTTCCTTTCCTTGTCATTCCTTCCCATGCCATGCCATACCTTTCATTTCTTTTCCTTGCCTTGCCAATCCATGCCTTGCCTTGTCATGTCATGCCATACCATGCCTTTCCATGTCCTTCCCTTCCATGCCATGGCTTTCCTTGCCATTTGATTCCATGCCTTGGATTTCCAAGCCATGCCTTGCCTTTCCATGTCATGCAATGTCATACCTTGTATTTTCTTTCCATGTCATGCCTTTCTATACCATACCTTTCCAAGAAATTTTATGCCTTTCCTTGCCTTTCCATGCCATGCCATGCCATGCCTTGCCATGTTATCCCATGCCTTGCCATGCCATGCCATGCCATTCCTTTCCATGTTCTCCCATGCCTTTCCTTTCCTTGACCTCCCAAGCCATGCCTTACCTTACCATGCCATGCCATGCCATGCCTTTCCTTTCCATGTCATGCTATTCCATGCTATGCCAAGCCTTTCCATGCCATGCCTTGCATTGTCATGTCGTACCATGGCTTACCTTGCCTTTCCTTGCCATGCCATGCCATTTTATGCCATGCCTTGCCTCATCATTCCATGCATTTCCTTTGATAGAATTTCCATGCCATGCCTTGCCTTGGCTAACCACAATTCATTTAAAAGGTACTTTCATTATGGTATTCATAAAACTAATTGTCTGTAAAAATATAGTTATTTTCATCGTTAGAGATAATTTGTTTTCAAGTTAATTTAATAAAACAACAATGGCATTCATGTATCATACCTTTTTTCTCTCTTAAAAAAATAATGCTTGTACTAAAGGAAGAAGTTTAATACCTATAAATTACAATCAAAGGATTCAATAATCATGTAATTCTACAACTTGGTATCCCATCTATCTTAGATAAAATACTTGCATGAGAATTTCAATGTCATAAGATAAGCTCTCTTTAATCATATATATTAGGTATCTTCATAGTTGTGAAACATGGATTATCATAACTAATAGGACTTACATAGAAAGGGATGTCACTCAATAGGTTTATGTTTCATCCTTACAGTGTAGTATCATTAAAATATTGATCCATAATTTCTTTTAGATTGCATGAAAAAAACATAACTTCAAGGACTTATTTCAAATAAAAGATATAAAAGATAACCTTTCAACTCAATAACTTTTATAAGAAGATATAGCATGTAGACCTAGACCTAGACCTATACCTAGAAATAGACTGTGCCTTTCTTTTCCATGTTTGTCTTTGCTTAGCCTTTTCATGTTTTGTCTTGGATTTCCTTGCATTTCCATACCTAGACCTAGACCTATACCTAGACATTGACTTGCCATGCCTTGCCTTGTTATTCCTTGTCTTTCCATGCTCTAGGTCATGGTCTAGGTCATGGTATAGGTCATGGTAATGGTGTAGTTCTAGGTATTCATCTAGGTTTAGGTCTAGGTCATGTTTTAGGTATAATTCTTGGTCTATGTCATGGTCATGGTTTAGGTATATGTCTAATCCCAACATGTCCTTGAATTGCCTAACGAGAAAAGTTGCAAATTGTGATGTAAATCAAACCGAGACATGGGATGACAAACTATTGGTTGGATTGAATACAGGGCACCTATTTTAAGCTAGTGGGGCCCCTCCATTATCATTATGTTTCACGGAAAAGAGTTTGTTGTAGGATCTCTAGGACTAGGGTTTTTCTCAATGAGGCATAGTGCAATTTCTAAACAAGAGGTGAATTTTAAGGAACACTATGTTGGGTGATTTTGGTTAGTGTGACCTCATGAGCCTTATAAAAATAGACATGTAGGATATTATGAAACTACATTATGCTTCTCGATTTGGATTTTATTCCCCCAGAAAAAATTGCCAACATGTCCCTAAATGGCTTGAAGAGGCGAGTTGCAACTCACGATAAAACTCAGACCTAGACTCAGATGGATGAATCGTCGATTGTATTAGATCTGGGGCACCTCGTTTCATCTAGTGGGGGTCCTCCACTATCATTCTGTTTCCCAAAAAATCATTTGTTGCAGGATCTATGGGACTAGGGATTTTCTCAATGAAGCATAGTTCAAATTATAAACAAGAGTTTGATTTTCTAGGACACTGTGTCGAGTGATTGTGGGTAGTGTGATCATGTGGAACTTGGCCAAACAAATGGACAAGAGCTTACAAAACTCCATTATGCTACTTGATTTATTTTTTAATCCCCCAGAACAAATTGCCAACATATCCTTAAATGGCTTGAGGGGGTGATTTGCAACTCATGCTTAAACTCAAACCGAGACTTAGATGGACAAACTGTTGATTGCATTGGATTCAAGGAACTAGGTTTCACCTACTGGGCCCTCTTCAATTTCATTTTTTTTCTTGGAGAAGAGTTTGTTGGAGGATATCTCAGACTAGGGTTTTGCTCAATGAGGCATAGTGCAAATTCTGAACAAGAGGTCAATTTTCAAAAACATTCTAACAGGTGATTGTGGGTAGTGAGGTCACTTGGACCTTGGAAAAATATATGTGTGAGAGCTTATGGAACTTTGTTATGCTGCTTGGTTTGGATTTTATGCCCCGAGACCAAATTTCCAACATTTCCCTGAATGGCTTGAGGAGGCGAGTTGCAACTCATGATAAAACTCAAAACGAGATTTGGATGGATGAAACATCGATTATATTAGATCTGGGGCACTGGGTCGAAGCTAGTGGAGCCCCTCTACTATCATTCCATTTTTTGGAAAAGGGTTTGTTGGAGGATCTTTGTGACTATGTTTTTTCTCAATGAGGCATAGTGCCAATTCTGAACAAGAGGTCAATTTTCAAGAACACTATGTCGGGTGATTCTGGGTAGCATTTTTGAATGGGAATTTTCCAAATAGACATGCAAGAGATTAAAAAAATATCTTATGCTTCTAGGTTTGGGTTTTATTCCCCGAGACCAAATTTCCAACATGTCCCTGAATGGCTTGAGGAAGTAAGTTGTAACTCGTGAGAAACTCAAACTGGGACTAGGATGGATGAACCATTAACTGCATTAGATTTGGAGCACCAGGTTTCAACTAGTGGAGCCCCACTTCTATCATTTCCTTTCTTGGAAAAATGTTTGTTAGAGTTTCTTTGGGACTAAGGTTTTTCCCAATGAGGCATAGTACAAAATTTTAAGAAGAGGTCAATTTTAAAGAATAATATGCTAGGTGATTGTGGGTAGATTGGTCGCATGGGCCTTGGCTAAAAATTTGCGCAAGATATTACAAAAATTTGTTATGCTTCTCAATTTGGATTTTGTCCCCACGAACCAAATTGCCAACATGTCCCTGAAAGGATTGACAAGGCGAGATGCAACTGTGATAAAACTCAAAAAATGTATGGAATAGAGGAACCCCTAGGTCATCGGGTTTCAACTAGTGGAACCCCTCTTCTATCATTCCATTTCCTGGAAAATCATTTTTTGGAGGATGTTTGAGACTAGGGTTTTTCTCAATGAGGCATAATGCAAATTATGAACAAGAGGTTGATTTTCAAGAACACTATGCCATGTTATTGTGGGTAGTGTGGTTGCATGGAACTTATCCAAACATATTTGCGGGAGCTTATGAAACTCTGTTGT
>ML802359.1:8620-39615 GCA_009831015.1 Picea engelmannii
TTTATTATTTTTGTTTTTATTAACTTTATTAAATACTTTGTTATTTACTATCTTATTTTTTATAAATTAATTTATAATATATAAATGTATTTTTTTCATTATTATTGTATTATTTTAATAATGCATTTATTTTTTATTAATTTCTTTATTTTTCTATTATTTTTTAATTTATAAATATTTTTATTTAATATTAATTTTATTATCTATAATCAATTGAGAATTAATAATTTAATTATTATAAATTAATAAATATTAATATATAATTTCTAATTAATTAATTTTCTATAATCAAATAATCAATTTCTAATAATTTATTTATTGTTTAATATTTTTAAATTTATTATTATTTAATAATTAAATTATTATTTATTATTATTATTAAATTATTTAATTTTATATGAATATTAACTAAATTTTTAATTATTTTATTTTAAATAATAATTAAGTAATTACTAAATAATAATTAAATATTACATTTAAATTATATCAAAATATGATGTCGGCCGTCAACTAGCAATAACCACATTAAGTAAAAAGTGGTTGATATAAGCCGGCGCCATTAATTAAAAAAAAAAATTAAAAAATGGCGCCGATCGGAGTATATCAACCACTTTTTACTTAATGTGGTTGTTGCTAGAATATATGTTGATCTTGAGTTGTTAGTAGTCCAACACTCTTAGTGTCCAACACCCTCCTCAGACGTAACTCGAGGGAATTGAATGTGAGTCAAGGCTCTGATACCATGTTAAGATTTTCCATTATACCAAAACCCGCAGGTGTTAGTAAACTTCCAAATCAGCAACATCACCTTGGGTGGGCGGTTAGTCCACGAGAGGTGTGGCGGTTAATCTAACGCCCCTAGTTCATGTGAGGTGCGACGGTTACTCCAACAATTCCCGCAAATTGAATTTCCATATGCAATACTTATCAGTGTTGCAGCGAGGCAGGGTTCCATACTCATCTGTAAACCCAATTAAATAATGTTAAGTATATCAATATTATACTTTAGAGTGTAATAGCCGAAAACAAGCATTGAAATTTCCCACAGTTCGAAACTGTACCAGGAAACTTAGTCTCCATGGAAATATATGGGTACTCATCCACAATTTCATGAATCAAAGCAAACTCCTCCACCAGATTATCTGCCCAAACTTTCCTTATTCTCTTGTATTTTATTGTTTAGGGTTGATTTTGAGAGTTTCTTTATTATAATGCACACCATATTTTGAGGTAGAATGGACACCAAATTATCCCCATAACTTAGAAGAACAAACGGGGGAGAAATTTGTGCCAAAACATCACCTTTTATTCCTCATCCTCAACCACACTGCAAAGGAATAAATATACCTCAATATGAATATATGTAGGAGCTTGGATATCGATCTATAGTGCTCAAGGAGTCTCTCTCGATGCCTTTTTTAGACTAGAATTTCTCGATGCCTTTTTTAGACCAGAATTTCTTCGAGGGTTTTGAGACAACCTATGAACCATTGCAACTGGGCCTGATTTCAATACTTGTATTTTACTCACTAAGTTATATGGGTAACCATCCACAATTTCCTGAATAAAAGCAAACTCCTCCACTAGATTATCTTCCCAAACTTTCCTTATTATCGAGGAGTAGTTTTGGGGTAGAATGGACATCTTGTATTTTATTGTTTAGGGTTGATTTTGAGAGTTTTTTTAGTATAATGAACACCATATTTTGAGGTATAATGGACACCAAATTATCCCCATAACTCAGAAGAACAAACCTGGGTGAAATCAGTGCTAAAAACTCATCTTTTCTTCCTCGTCCTCAACCACACTGCAAAGGACGAAATATCCCTCAATATGAAGATATGCAGGAGCTTGGATATCGATCTATGGCGCTCAAGGAGTCTCTCTCAATGCCTTTTATAGACCAAAATTTCTTCCAGGGTTTTGAGACAACCTATGAACCATTGGAATTGGGCCCAATTTCAATAATTGTGTTTTACTCACTAATTTATTTGGGTACTCATCCACAATATCCTGAATCAAAGAAAAATCCTCCACCAGATTATCTGCCCAAACTTTCTGTATTATCAGGGAATAATTTTTGGTAGAATGGACATCTTGTATTTTATTGTTTAGGGTTGATTTTGAGAGTTTCTTTATTATAATGGACATCAGAGTTTGAGGTAGAATGGACACCAAATTATCTCCATAAATCAGAAGAAAAAATGGGGGTGAAATATGTGCCAAAACCTTGTCCTCAACCACACTGCAAAGGAAGAAATATCCCTCAATATGAAGATATGCAAGAGCTTGGATATCAATCTATGGCTCTCAAGGAGTCTCTCGATGCCTTTTATAGACCATAATTTATTCCAGGGTTTTGAGACAACCTATGAACTACTGTAACTGGGCCCGATTTAAATAATTGTGTTTTACTCGCTAAGTTATATGGGTACTCATCCACAATTTCCTTAATCAAAGCAAACTTCTCCACCAGATTATTTGCACAAACTTCCCTTATTATTAGGGAATAGTTTTGGGGTAGAATGGACATCTTGTATTTTATTGTTTAGGATTGATTTTGAGAGTTTATTTATTATAATGGACACCATATTTTGAGGTAGAATGGACACCATAACTCAGAAGAACAAACGGGGGAGAAATCTATGCCAAAACCTCACCTTTTCTTCCTCATCCTCAGCCACACTGCAAAGGAAGATATATCCCTCAATATGAAGATATGCAGGAGATTGGATATCGATCTATGGCGCTCAAGGAGTATCTATCAATGCCTTATAGACCATAATTTCTTCTATGGTTTTGAGACAACCTATGAACCATTGTAACTAGGCCCGATTTCAATAATTGTGTTTTACTCACTAAGTTGATAACATAATTTTTTTTTATGCCTAATGATTATTTCCTCACTATAGGTTTAAGGATGAGCCTCCAAAGGAAGGCAGGTTTAACCATTATAATACACACATTTATTATCTTCAATCCTTCATAAATTTGACTTCCAGGGATGCCAGTTTCATTCAAGAAAATATTCTTAAATAAAGGGAAAGAATTCAGATTTTTATTCTTATATCAAACTCTTCGAAGAGTTCAAAGCAATACTCTTATATAATACGTAGTTACATAACTTATATAAAACCATACTCATTGGTTTATAATGTTTGTTAATCAATACATTATTGTTTGTTAATCAATACATACACATGTAAAAGAAACTCACAAAAAAGGAAGAATATATGCCTGGAAGTCGCTCTGCATCTTGAAATATCGACGATTTCATCAAAGATATTTAACAATCCAATAGTCTAACTTATATAAAACCATACTCATTGGTTTATAATGTTTGTTAATCAATACATTATTGTTGGTTAATCAATACATACACATGTAAAAGAAACTCACAAAAAAGGAAGAATATATGCCTGGAAGTCGCTCTGCATCTTGAAATATCGACGATTTCATCAAAGATATTTAACAATCCAATAGTCTCAGTTAATATGTACTTCTTCTTAGAACCAATAAATCCATGGTTTTGATACAATATATATCATCATTTTTATTAAAAAATAACTTAATATCTTGCCATAAAAAATTAGAGATGAACCATCAATAAAATAAAAATAAATAATATATTTGATACATCAAATACATTTACACAATTAATAAGAAATTAATCAATTAACATAATGGGAGTTAATTAGAAGTTTTTTAAGCCCAACAACAAGCAACGAGCCAATAGATATATTGTATTCAAATCAATACTTAAGTGTCAGCTCTTGTTCTAGCTCGAATCTGCCACAGACTTTATATGGAATTTTTTAATGTTAATAATTTCTTTCTTCATTTGCTTTTTTATTAGTCTTTGCTGAAGGCCAGGACTCTTGCAATCAATTCACCGTTGACTATGTATTACTTAAAATTTGATTTAAAAAATATTTTTCCATTCTCCAATGTAGTATATAGAAAGAGGAAAATAATTATTTTTTTTCCATATATAAATGACTTTTATAAAAAAATGTTATTGGATGATACATTAGGAAATTGCTGAGGTGATGTAATTTTTCATTGTTAAAATATATAACCTAAAGTTCAAAGTCATTGTTCCTTTTGTGCCGCTCCACATAATGTAATTTTACATTGTTATGTTATTGGATTATAAATTTGTTTTAGGTATACGCCAATGCTTTAAATATTTTAAGCTAAAGTTTAGAGTCATTGTTCCTTTGCCCCTGCTACCACATTATGTAATTTTACATTGTTATTGTTAATGGATTATAATTTTGTTGCAAGTCGTCACTGCTTTAAATTTACTAATTTATGTCAGTTCTTTAAATTTCACTGACAAAGATTCCTTCGGAAATGTTGAGCCACTATTTTATTTTTATTTATATTTACTAATTTATGTCAATTCTTTAAATTTCACTGACAAAACGCTCCTTAGGAAATGTTGAGCCATTGTTGTCTACCTGCCACCACCTCAAGCGGTGAATTTTGGCAATATTGTCTACTATATTTATCCAGTTCCATTGTTGTCATCAACTATTTAGCTGCTTTTCCTCTACATTGTATGTTTCATATTATCCTTACATATTTGGAATTGACTTCCAAGACCATCTTATTGTCCAGATACAAATTCATCATTGGTTTGTTGGCGGTTCAAATTTGTTCCACCTTTAATCATCATTCATCATACAATTACAGATTCATCATTTGTTCATCATTGGTTCGCTAGGGGTTCAAATAGTGCACTTGCAATTTTGTTCCACCTTTAATTGTGAGTAAAACTGGTAGCTTTCATTCCTATTTACTGTGTGCAAGTAGGAGATTCAAATTTTTGAATTCGCTAATTTTCGCTCATATTCATTGTTGCTAATTTTCATTCCTATTCATTGTTTGCAAGTAGGAAATTGATTTTCGATTCCTATTTACTAGATTCTTATTTACTATTTGATAGTAGGAAATTGATTTGGTACTATAAAAAAAAATATTTGTGGTGTTTCTAAAGTTTAGATTGAAATATCAAAAAATATTGTTATTGCTCTCGAAGATTTATCACACGAATTTGGGATTTGCTATGTTGATTAGCCAACTGCAAAAACCATGGTTTTAGAAGCCAAACCGTATCCTCACACTTTGTAAATTGAAAATACAGGTCCAAAGTTGTGACTGATTGAATTGCATACCTTTTTTCTTCTGGCTCAGGGCATTTTTATGGGTTCTACTCAATCTCCTTTGTTTGTCTTCCGCGTCTATTTGTTTTTACACTGGAGAAACAATATGCCACTTGACACCGATTAACCTTCTCCATATATGTGATGCACTGAACCTTATACTGCCACATCTACCTAATCTCTTAGTGTTAAACATACCACCAAGTTTCCTTAGGGTATCGCATCTGTAAATATGCAACTCGAGTAATAGAGAGTTAATTTTTGTGGATACATATTCTTCGAAGTGGCTCTATCAATAGGGATGTAGATGATTTCAGATACGATCTCAGGTATGATGAGGATGAAGATGAGGATGACGAGGAATGTGATCCGACTATGGTCAGAGGGTGACCTGTGGGCTTCTAATATGTCATATTGACCTCCGTATAGTTCTTGGGCATCATCCTTATAGCTAGAAAGATACATGGTACATGACCTTGATATAGATGGGAAGGAGGGGTCAGGACAAACTGCAGATCCTCTCACTAGAAATAGATTTAGAAATATGGCTCTAGATTGGGTTCACACACTTTGCACTATCTTGAAGGGCCGCGCTATATTTTCCATGACTGACTATGACGCAGAGCTCTTAGTAACTCTGCTACAATTTCCTTATAAATCATTTATGTCCCTACACATTTCTTCACCTTCATCAAGAGTACAAGTAGGACTGTTTGGAGGCTTATTTGGTGTAGAAGTTCCCTTTTTTGGTGGCATGTTGGCCAAGTATCACTTTAAACCTTGATTTTGAGGTGGTTATGATAGACAATCTTCCTTTTATTGTATCTCCAAAATTTCGGCCCTTCTCGGTATGAAATTTTATTTTTTGTAGTTCTCTAATATTTCTTCTCTGAAATTCCAGAGGTCTGATCAAAATTGGATGTGCCAAGAGGAATTTACGGTAACTTCCCCACAACTTGCTGATTTTTGGCCTTTCCCAAAGATCTCACTTGTATAGCATGCCCCGTACAAAATAATTGATATAAAATTATGAAAATCATACCAGAAATAATACATACTATCCACTATCGAATGCAACTCATCTCACTTTGTAATGAACCTCAAATTCACCATAAAAAAAAAAATTCTACTATATAATTATACTTCATTTAAGCTTAGAATTTAAGCGAAGTTAAGACTCATTTATGTCCATAATGACATTATTACGCCAGTCTAGTTTTACTTCGAACCGAAAAGATTATGTGGATAAATTTTGTCCATAATTCTATCATTTCCCTTAACTATGAACGACTCCAACATACTCATATGTATATAGGCAACATCTAAACTTAGGTCAAAGGAACCTTTGAGATTCAGAGATATAAAGTTCACAGGAAGCACAACTGCCGTTAGATCAAAAGGATATGGACGCATAGAGTTTAACCTCTGAGAGGTTGCACAGGAGAGCAGCTGAATGAATGATGGAGACACTTCGGGGAGAAGTGCTGAAATTGCGAGAGTCGTTGGATCCAGAAAAGGTGTGCGAGGTTTAAACCTCATAATAATAGAAGGAAGAGGACTCGTCAAGTCTCAAAAGTATCGGGACCGTCGAATTTGGAGGACATATGTCAAAGATCCAAGCCCATCGAGGATTTGTACATTAGGGAAACAAGAGTGAAGACTCTCTGAAATTCTCAAAAGGAAAAATCCAGGATTGATCATGACCATTGATCATCTCAAAAAGATCACAACTATTGATCGCGGCTAAAAGATCACAGTCATTCATCGGAGGGACACGTGGTTGCCGGTTGGCGTTTCCACACCCGGGAAACCAAAGGGTGAGACCCCTCATTTTCGTAAGTCATGAAATTTCGGTATACGAAAACCCTAAATCGATTTAGCATGAAAAATGTTTTCGGCGTTTCGACACCCGAGAAACCAAAGGGCAAGATCCCTTGTCTCCGCAAGTCACGAAATTCTGGTACATGAAACCCCAAATCGGTTTAGCGTGAAAAAGGTTTTTCGACGTTTTGGAACCCAGGAAACCAAAGGGAAATATCCCTTGTCTCCACAAGTCGCGAAATCCCGATAAACGAAACCCTGAATTGGTTTAGCATGAAAAAAGTTTTCGGTGTTTTGGCACCCAGAATTCCAAAGGGCAAGAAGATGCAGGAGTCCCAAAACCCCGAAACGCGGAAGGTGTAAGTGTTGGTTCATGACATAGGAGAGCAAGGTTATAGTTTAAGAGCTGTAAAATCTTTTGGGGTGGCAAAAAAAATGAACCATCATTATTGCCAAGTAAGGGTCTGTTATTGAATGACTCCTCAAAAAGGAATTCAACCATCATATCTTTTGTCATTATGAATTCCATAAATTTTACTAAGGTTTAGTTAGAATGTTGTTCTCTACTATTTTTCCGTAGTTGTTGTCTGTACAGTCAGAGTTCTTATGCATTGTATGGAATCCATGCATTTCCAAAGGCCCACATCTTTTAAATCACATCTCAACAAAAGAAAGGGGCTCTAGAATAATAATTTGTTGTACATATATCAAGCAAGATACAAATATATGCATATAATCCTATTAAATGTGTATCCTGCTCATGCATCGATACTTTAGTGATGTTATTGATTTGCATAGATTATTACCGAGATATACGAGTACTCTGTCATTGTCATTCATGTTTATACTTCGACATTTATTAGATCATTATCATCATCTAAGGGAATCTATACAGAGAAATGAAAAGGAAGAATGGAGTCTGAGTTTGTCAAAGTAATCAGTTCTGCACATTTAATTGTGCTTTTAATTACAAGGTTGATATTTCGGTGTTCATGACATGCTTGTTACATATACACGGAGTTCCTTTTCTCTATTGAACTCCGTAATCCCGAACCCCGAAACCCCAAAAATGCTGGGCTACAGTATTTTCACATTTCGGGAATCGACATTCCTTATTTCATTGTATTTGCACGTCAGGTGTTAGTAAACCCCGAAATCCAAAACCCAAAAACCCCGAAATGTTGGGCCATAGTCTTTTCACATTTCATGATTCGGCATACAGCGTGGTCTTTGTCTTTTGTGTTCGGCGTGTGTAATCGCTGAAACCCGATCGATCTCTGTTTTTTCACACCATTTTGTTCTCTATGGATTATGCCATTAAACAAAATTCTAAGTTATTTTTTTCGGTAAAGGTCCTGAATAAATGTCTCTGAACCCTTATGCTTACAGAGCATTATACTTCTATAAACTCTTAATTATTACCGATATATATCTATCTGTTGTATGTGGACCCTGTTGGGATTAAGCTTTAAAAGGAAATATTTGTAGACATATCGACGAAAATCATCTATAACTTATGTACTCGTAATTCTGTCCATTTCCAGAATTTAACAATATAATTTACTTCTGATTATCCTTGAACATATTTTGCCTAGGTTATTGTATCCAAACCGAATTAAATAGATGCATTACAACTGTGCCTAAATAATTCAAAGAGATGGAACATAATTTCAATTCAAAATTAACGAATACAATACATCAAATATATGATCATTTAAACAAAAAATGGAATGCATTTCAGTTCATATTTAACAAATGCATTGCATCATATATAAAATCATTCAGGCAAAGAGGAATATAGCAACATATCTGAACCAACTTGCGGGAAGACAAAGGGAACAACCATGTTCCTCCCAACCGTAGAAGAGGGCAGTCAAAACACTTGCTTGATTCACCCCCTAGCCTGACCATGAATCCATGAGGGAAAACTTGGAATCTCCTCCTCAGCAAATGTCTTTTCGTTCCAGCAGACTCCTCTTGCCTCATACTCAATTTGTAGTGTTCATAATAGCAAGAGAACTCAAAATCTTTTTCCCCAACATACTTGGCAGCGTCATGCTTCCTCACATATGCTATTTATCCATTTTGCCCAAGTCTTTTTCCCTCCCTTGGGAATTTTCACAACTTTCTAAATCTCTGATTTTCAGGGGCTACCAATGGCCAAATCTTTGATTTTCCACTTGTAATAGTTAGCCTAGAGGTAGTTCCAACATGTTCCCCACTCATGGAGTCATGGTCAACTAATTTTAACATGGTTGTTCCATTTGCCCTCCTATAATTATTCTATTTTTAAGCAAGTGTCATAGTCAAATAGTTAGTTGAGTTAAACATATCTCTTCTCATGAGTCATAATAATTAATTACAAATATCAAGTTCGAAATTCGGAATTGCCATAAATGGAAAAAAAATTCCAAATTCAAATTTACTAAAAATGGAATAAAGTTCCAACAAATTTAAATTTCAAAAGATATTTTATTTTTTTGGGAATGCCACATCCTTTCCCCCTTCAGTAAAACACTATCCTCAGTTTTTGTTCCTTTCCTAGAACAGGATTGGATGAGATTTCCACAAATCTCCCTCCAACTCCCAAGTGGCCTCCGTAGGAGTAAAGTGCTTCCATTGCACCTTTACCTGAGAGATGGCTATGTTCCAATGTGCTAGTTCTCTCTGGTCCAGAATGCATAGGGGTTCCACCCGAAACTCGCCTTCAGGTTCCACCTACACCAAGTTCCAATCAATCTTATGAGTAGGGCCATGAATATACTTTTTCAACATTGAAACATGAAATACATTATGAATTCTTAGATTAGCTAGAAGTGGAAGTTGATATGCTACGGGTCCAATTCGAGCTAGTATCTCAAAGGGCCCATAAAACCTGGGTGCCAGCTTGACACGGTTCCCTAACTTCAGTGAGATTTTTTGGGCTTTGACCTTCAAGTAAACATGGTCTCCCACTTGAAATTCCAAGTGTCTTGTTTTCTGATCTGCATAGCTCTTTTGTCTGTCCTGTGCTTCTTTCAAGTTTTGTTGTACCTTTCTTACCATGTTCTCCATTTCTTGGAGCATCTCTGGTCCAACCATGAGTCTGTCAGTTGGGTTATCCCAACTAATTGGAGTTGTACACTTTCTGCCATACAATATTTCGAAAGGGATCAACTTAGCCGAAGTTTGGTACCCATTGTTATATGTAAATTCTACCAAGTGTAGGTAGTCTTCCCACTTGTTCGATTTTGTTCTTACATACATGAGGAGAATATCCTCTATGATTTGGTTTGTCCTTTCAGTCTGTCCATCCATTTGTGGATGATAACTCGTACTGAAATTCAAATTAGTATTTATCCCTCCAAACAATTCCTTCCAAAAAGCGGATGTAAATTTTACGTCTCTATCTGAAATCACCATTTTAGGAATACCATGCAGTCTAAAAATTTCTTTCATGAATATTTTAGCAATGTTTATAGCTTTAAAAGTAGACTTTACAGGAATAAAGTGTCCAGACTTACTGAGTCTATCGATTACAACCATGATAGAATCATTTTGTTTCTGAGTTTTCGACAAACCTGTTATAAAGTCCAGCGATATGGTCTCCCATTTCCATTCTGGTACTAGTAATGGTTGTAATAGGCCGGCTAGATGCTGGTGTTTGGCCTTAACCTCCTAACAATCCTGGCACCTAGCCAAGTATTATGCTATTTTGCCTTTCATATTAGGCCAATAAAAAAATTTTCTAAGTGTTGTTATCATTTTCTGGTAACCTGGATGACTAGAATATCGTTTCTTATGCACTTCGTCCAAAACTGTTAATTTTAACTCTGTTGAATCTGGTATGTAAAGACTATTTTAAAATCGTAATAATCCCTTCTTGTCAATACTTAGAGCTGGTTTATCTGAGTCTGTGGTACTATTTTGTAATTCTGCCATCATTTTAGTGTAATTTCCATCGCTAATACCAGTCGTCCTTACCTTTTGTTCCAGATCACTTTCTGCCCTGCTGATATTTACCTCAAATAACCCATGGACTCTTCTACTTAAAGCGTCTGCTACTTTATTTTCTTTGCCCTTGATATGTCTGATTTCAAATTCAAATTCGCTCAAGAAGGCCAACCATGTGTCTTGTCGTGCATTGAGATTTGGTTGACTAAACAAATATTTCACACCACTATGATCTGTCAATTATAGAAATTTCCTTCCCATTATGTAGTGTTGCCACATTTTTAATGCGTGTATTACCGCTGCCAATTCTAATTTGTGAGTGACATAATTTCTCTCATATTCCTTTAATTTTCGAGACTCATAACAAATAACGTGTCCTTCCTGAGTTAGGACACCACCTAGTCCCTCTTTACTTGCATCAACACATACTGTGCAGTCTTTATTTGGGTCTACTACCTTCAAAATGGGCGTCGATGTCAATAATTCTTTCAGCTTGTTAAAACTGTCTTGACACTTTTGCGACCAGTTAAAATTGGTGCCTTTCTTTTGTAATGATGTGATAGGGTAGGCTATCTTGGAAAATCCTTCTATAAACCTACAGTAATATCTGGTGATTCCCATGAATGACAGGATATCTGCTACATCCTTAGGTATTGACCATTCCATAATGGATTTTGTCTTCTCCGGGTCTACGACAATGTCTTCTGCTGAAATTACATGTCCTAGATATTGTATTTCTTTTTGATAAAATTCACACTTGTTAAATTTGGCGTACAGTTTTTGTTTTCTCAATGTTTGCAGCACTATCCTTAAGTGTTCATCATGTTCTTCCTTTGTTTTTGAATAGACCAGAATATTGTCGATAAATACTACCACGAACTTGTCTAAGTATTGACTGAAAATACTGTTCATCAGGCACATAAATGTGGCTAGCACGTTAGTGAGTCCAAAAGGTATGACTACGAATTCATAGTGTCCATATCTTTTCCGAAAATCTATTTTGTTTATGTTCTCATCTTTTATCCTAATTTGATGATAACTGGATCATAAATCCAACTTTAAAAAGATCTTGGCTCCACCCACTTGATCGAACAGATCATTTATCCTTAGTAAGGGGTATTTGTTCTTAATAGTCATTTTGTTCAGTTGTATATAATCAATAAATAGTCTTAGAGTATCATCTTTCTTTTTCACAAAGAGGATTGGTGCTCCCCATGGCAAGACACTCGGTCTGATGTACTCTTTGTCCAACAATTGTTGTAATTGTATATTTAATTTTGTTAGTTCTCGTAGATTCATTTGGTAGGGTGATTTTGAGATATGGGTTGATCCAGGTAATAATTCTATGGATAAATCTATTTCCCTTCTAGGAGGTAATTCAGGTATCTCATCCACAAACATGTCTCTGAATTTACACACGACAACAAAGTCTTTTAACTTGGGCTTATCTTCTTTTTTCTAATAGATTTGTCACTTGGATGGCGTAAACTTGACATCCCTTTCTAATACATTTCTTGAGTTGCATCGCTGAAACTTGTCTGAATGAACATGTTTTGGTATGCCTTGGGCTATTCTAACAATGCCAAAATTATCTTTATAGCTAAGTATCTTTGTATAACAATCTAGTACTTCTTTGTGTTGTTCCAACCAATCCATATAGATAATCATATCATAAGATCCTAGTGGTAGGATGTTCAAATTGGTCCTTATCTTTTGACCATCTAAGATGAACTCAAGATTGGACATAAAGTCAACTACTTTCCTTTTAGTGTTTGTTGCTAGTTGTACAAGCCATGATTTTGCGTGCTTCAGTTTCTTAAGTTTATTCGACTCTACTACATCAAGAGTAATATAACTTAACATAGCTCCATGGTCAATTAAAACATAAATACAAGTGTCATTGATTTTACATTCGATTTATACCACCAAGGACTAGTGGTCAGTTTGTTGACCATCTACGACTATATTTATCCGATGCAGACTTCTGCCCACGTCTCCCACTGTCGAGGCTTCCTGCAAATTGTGAAAAAAAATTCTATTTGTTGCAATTAAACGTGGACATTTCCTCCTTAGATGAGGCTCTTCACACTCCCAACACTTTAATGTCTTGCGGGAGTTGTCCCCAAACTTCTTCGTTCCCAGTTTTACCGGTTTACTAATACCTTGCATATTCTGATGATTGGAGTGAAAATCCTTCCTTGAGAAAAAATTTTCTACATTCCGATAAGGAGCTGGTTGGTATCCCTTCTTCTGCTGGTTCATTCAATCTTGCTTCTTATCCTTCCAGGTCTTCGGAAACTCTACCTATTGTTTATACTGGTCATAGCACATTCGTGCTTTCCTGAATACCTCACTCAAGGATTTGGGGTTGTCAAACTCAATTCCGTCCTCGTAGACCTGTGGTAAACAACTTAAGAATCGTTGGATTTTTACCTTATCCTATCAGATGTACGGTACGAACCTTAGTAGTTCTAGAAATTTAATTATAAGGTCCTCCATCGTCATCTGTCTGAGTTGTAACTCGTAAAATTATTTCGTCGTCTTTTCATAATAGCCTTCAGAAAGGTATTGTTTCTTGAAATGCTTCTTAAAGTCGGACCATTCCAACTGTTTCTCCTTTAGGGCCTTGGCCAATTTCAGGTCTTGCCACCAAATGTTGGCCTTCCCCTTCAGATTGTAGATGGCCATGCTAACCTTCATGTTGCTGGAATAGTCATAGATCTGGAAGTATATTTTTATGTCCAACAACCATGCCTCAGCTTATTCTCCTGTCCTGGATTCTCCATCAAAGGTAGCTGGTTTAATTTTTTTAAATTCTCCTTCAAGGTGGCCTACTTGTTTTCTTTTTTTGTCTGGTATAGTTTTGTCCTCAGTTGAAGGTGTCCCTTCAGATGAACTGTATCCTTTTTTTGTTTCTGGTCCAGAATTCTTGGAGGCCCTTTTGCTGACTTCTTCATCGTGGTTATTGTCTTTTAGGATTTTCTTGGTTACTATACTACGCAACATGACTTCATTTATCTCTTGTTGTTCCTGCTGTGCTTTCTTCAATTTTTCATTATCGTCCTTGAAAACCTGTAGTTCAACAATAAGATTCCTCATTGTTTCCAACACCTCCGTGGGTGAGCTTCCATCACTGTTTTGTCTTGGATCTCTTGGAGGTCCTTGCTGTGGATTTCCTTCCATCCTAATTTTTTCACCTTCTTGAGCTGCCATAATCAACACAAAATAGAAAGGCTTTATGTTTGTAACCACAAGATTTATTAGTTTTTTTTTTTTTTTTTTTCATAAATCATAATATATACTAAGAAACTAATTTGGCCCTGTTCAAGCCCAGTGTTGTAGCTTTTGCTTTGATACCATATGTAATGAACCTCAAATTCACTATATATAAAAAAAAAATCTATGACATAATTCTATTTCGTTTAAGCTTAGAATTTAAGCGAAGGTAAGACTTGTTTCTTTCCAAAATGAAATTATTACGCCAGTATAGTTTTACTTCAAACCGAAAAGCTTATGTGGATAAATTCTGTCCATAATTTTATCACTTCCCTTAACTCTCAACTACTCCAACATACTCATATGTATATAGGATACATCTAAACTTAGGTCGAAGGAACCTTTGAGATTCAGAGAAATAAAGCTCAGGGGAAGCACAATTGTTGTTAGAGAAAAATGATCTAGATGCACAGAGTTTAACCTCTGAGAGGTTGTGTAGGAGAGTAGCTGAATGAACGGTGCAAACACTTTGGGGAGAATTGCCGAAATTGCGAGAGTCATCGTATCCAAAAAAGGTGTGCAAGGTTTAAACTCCGTAACAATAGAAGGAAGAGGACTCGTCATGTCCCGAAAGCATTGGGACCATCCAATTTGGAGGAAAGATGTCAAAGATCCAAGCCCATCGGGGATTTGGACATCAGGGAAATGGGAGTGAAGACTCTCCCAAATTCTCGAAAGGAGAAAGTCAGGATTGATTGCGACCATTGATCATTCCGAAAAGGTCAAAATTGTTGATCGTGGCTAAAATATCGTAACCATCCATCGGAGGGACACGTGGGTGCCAGTTGGCGTTTTGGCACCCGGGAAGCCAAAGGGAAAGACGCCTCATTTTCGTAGTCACGAAATCCCGATATATGAAAACCCCTAATCGGATTAGCGTGAAAAAGGTTTTCAGCATTTCGGCACCCAAGAAACCAAAGGGCAAGATCCCTTGTCTCTGCAAGTCGCGAAATTCTAGTACACGAAACCCCAAATCGGTTTAGCGTGAAAAAGGGTTTTCGACATTTCGGCACCCCAGAAACCAAAGGGAAAGATGGCTTGTCTCTGCAAGTTGCGAAATCTTGGTACACGAAACCCCAAATCGGTTTAGCGTGAAAAAGGTTTTCAGCCGTTCGACACCCAGAATTCCAAAGGGCAAGAAGATGTAGGAGTCCCAAAACCCCGAAACACGAAAGGTGTAAGTGTTGGTTCAGGATAGAGGAGAGCAAGGTTATAGTTTAAGAGCTGTAAAATCTTTTGGGGTGGCAAAAAAAATGAACCGTCATTCTTGCCGAGTAACGGTCTGTTATTAAATGACTCCTCAAAAAGGAATTCAACCATCATATATTTTGTCGTTACGAATTCTAGAAATTTTACTAAGGTTTAGTTATAATGTTGTTCTCTACTATTTTTCTGTAGTTGTTGTCTATACATTATAAGTTCTTATGCATTGTATGGAATCTATGCATTTCCAAAGGCCCACATCTCAACAAAAGAAAGGGGCTCTAGAATAATAATATGTTGTACAGATATCAAGAAAGATACAAATATATGCATATAATCATATTAAATGTGTATCCTGGTCATGCATCGACACTTTAGTGATGTTATTGCTTTGCATAGATTATTACTGAAATATACGAGTACTCAGTCATTGTCGTTCTTGTTTATA
Organism: Picea engelmannii; assembly: GCA_009831015.1. NCBI lineage: Eukaryota > Viridiplantae > Streptophyta > Pinopsida > Pinales > Pinaceae > Picea > Picea engelmannii. Next base: position 24,470 of record ML802359.1, read on the forward strand.
CATCAACATTTCTTAGATCATTATCATCATCTAAGGGATTCTATACAAAGAAATGAAAAGGAAGAATGGAGTCTGAGTTTGTCGAAGTAATCATTTCTGCACATTTAATTGTGCTTTTAATTGCAAGGTTTATATTTCATCGTTCGAGACTTTCTTGTTACATATACGCAGAGTTCCTTTTCTCTATTAAACTCCGAAATCTTGAACCCCGAAACCCCAAAAAATGTTGGGCCACAGTCTTTTCACATTTCACGATTCAACATTCCTTATTTCATTTTCAATTCCATTTACAATAAATAAAGTTCTCAGATGCAATTCCATTTACAATAGATAATTTTGTACACTGGAGTTTCAAAATACTAGTAATTACCCTACAACTGCCTCTGTGGTAATAACCTAGTTTACAAAGGGACTATTCTAGAATTTAACCATATAATTTACTTCCAACTATCCTTGAACATATTTCGCCGAGGTTATTGTATCCATACGAAATTAAATAGATGCATTACAATTGTGCCAAAATAATTCAAAGAGATGGAACATAATTTCATTTTAGATTTAACGAATACACTGCATCAGATATACGAGCATTTAAACATAAAATGGAAACCATTTTAGTTTAAATTTAACAAATACATTGCATCATATATAAAATCATTTATACATAGAGGAATATAGCAACACGTTTTATCCATCTTGTAGGAAGAAAAAGGGAACAACCATGTTCCTCCAAACCATAGAACAAGGTAGTCAAAAAACTTGGTTGATTCACCTCCTAGCATGACCATGAATCAATGAGGGCAAACTTTGAATCTCCTCCTCAACAAATGTATTTCCATTCCAGATGACTCCTCTTGCCTCACACTCAATCCGTAGTTTTCATAACGGCAAGAGAACTCAAAATCTTTTTCCCTAGCATACTTGGCAGCGTCTTGCCTCCTCACATATGCTATTTATCAATTTTGCCTAGGTATTTTTCCCTCCCTTGGGAATTTTCACATATTTCTAAATCCCTGATTTTTAGGGGCTGCCAATGGACAAATCTCTGATTTTCCACTTGTAATAATCAGCCCAGAGGTAGTTCCAATATGTTCCCCACTCATGGAGTCATGGTTAGCTGATTTTAACATGGCTATTCCATTTGTCCTCCTCTAATTATTTTATTTTTATACAAGTGTGATAGTCAAATACTTAGTTGAGTTAAATCAGATCTCTACCCAACAGTCATAATAATTAATTACAAATATCAAATTCGAAATTTGGAATTGCCATAAATGGAAAAAAAATTCCAAATTCGAATTTACTAAAAACAGAATAAATTTCCTACAAATTTAAATTTCAAAAAATATTTTATTTTTTTCAGGATGTCACATCCTTTCCCTCTTTAGTAAAACACTATCCTCAGTGTTCGTTCCTTTCCTGGAATAGGATTGGATGATATTTCTGCAAATCTCCCTCCAACTCCCAAGTGCCCTCCTCAGGACTAAAGTGATTCCATTACACCTTTACCTGAGTGATGGCTCTGTTCCAAAGTTCTAGTTCTCTCTGGTCTAGAATGTGTAGGGGTTCCACCTGGAACTCGCCTTCAGGTTCCACCTGCACCAAGTTCCAATCAATCTTATGAGTAGGGTCATGAATACACTTTTTCAGCAATGAAACATGAAATACATTATGAATTCCTAGACTAGCTGGAAGTGCAAGTTGATCTTCTACGGGTCCAATTTGAGCTAGTATCTCGAAGGTCCCACAAAACCTGGGTGCCAACTTGGCACAGTTCCCTATCTTTAGTGATATTTTTCGGGCTTTGACCTTCAAGTAAACATGGTCTCCCACTTGAAATTCCAAGTGTCTTCTTTTATGATCTACATATCTCTTATGTCTGTCATGTGCTTCTTTCAAGTTCTGTTGTACCTTTCTTACCATGTTATCCATTTCTTGGAGCATCTCTGGTCCAACCATGAGTCTGTCAACCAGGCTATCCCAGCTAATTGGAGTTCTACACTTTCTTCCATACATTATTTCGAAAGGGCTCAACTTAGTGGAAGTTTGGTACCCATTGTTATATGAAAATTATACCAAGTGTAGGTAGTCTTCCCACTTGTTTGGTTTTGTTCTTTCATACATGTAGAGCATATCGTCTATGATTTTGTTTGTCCTTTCGGTATGTCCATCCGTTTGTGGATGATAAATCGCACTGAAATTCAAATTAGTATTTATCCCTGCAAACAATTCCTTCCAAAAAGTGGATGTGAATTTTACATCTCTATCTGAAATCACCATTTTAGGAATACCATGCAGTCTAAAAATTTCTTTCATTAATATTTCAATAATGTTTATAGCTTTAAAAGTAGACTTTATAGGAATAAAGTGTTCAGACTTATTGAGTTTATCGATTACAACCATGATAGAATCATTTTGTTTCTGAGTTTTAGGCAAACCTGTTAGAAAGTCCAACGATATGGTCTCCCATTTCCATTCTGGTACTAGTAATGGCTATAATAGGCTGGCTGAATGATGGTGTTCGACCTGAACTTGCTGACAATCCTGGCACCTAGCCAAGTATTATGTTGTTTCGCCTTTCATATTAGGCCAGTAAAACAATTTTAACGTCGATCCATGGTCAATTAAAAGACAAATTCGAGTGTCATTGATTTTACCTTCGATTTCTACCACCGAGGATTGGTGGTCAGTTTGTCGACCATCTATGGTTGTATTTATCCGATACAGACTTCTGTCCACGTCTTCCACTGTTGAGGCTTCCTCCAAATTGTGAACAACAGTTCTATTTGTTGCAATTAAACATGGAAAGTTCCTCCTTAGATGAGTCTCTCCACACTCCCAACACTTTAATGGCCCATGGGAGTTGTCCCCAAACTTCTTCGTTCCCAGTTTTACTGGTCTACTACTACCTTGCGTATTCAGATGATTGGAGTGAAAATCCTTCCTTGAGAAAAAAATTTCTATATTTCGATAAGGACTTGGCTAGTATCCCTTCTTCCGCTGGTTCATTTGATCTTGCTTCTTATCCTTCCAAGTATTGGGAAACTCTACTCGTTGTTTATACTGGACATAGCACATTCGTGCTTTTCTGAATACCTCACTCAAGGATTTGGGGCTGTCAAACTCAATTCTGTCCTGGTATACCTATGGTAAACAACTTAAGAATCGTTGGATTTTTACCTTATCCTCCCGAATGTACTGTACGAACCTTAGTAGTTCCAAAAATTTAATTATAAGGTCCTCCATCGTCATCTGTCTGAGTCATAACTCGTAAAATTCTTTCGTCTTCCTTTCATAATAGATTTCAGAAAGGTATTATTTATTGAAATACTTCTTAAAGTCATACCATTCCAACTGTTTCTCCTTTAGGGCCTTGGCCAATTTCAGATCCTACCACCAAATGTTGGCCTTCCCCTTCAAATTGTAGATGGACATCTTGACCTTCATGTTGGTGGAATAGTCGTAGATTTGGAAGTATTTTTTTATGTCCAACAACCATGCCTCAACTTCTTCTCCTATCCTGGATTCTCCATCAAAGGTAGCTGGTTTAATTTTTTTAAATTTTCCTTCAAGGTGGTCTACTTGTTTTGTTTTTTTGTCTGGTATAGTTTTGTTCTCATTTGAAGGTGTCCCTTCAGACAAAATGTCTCCTTTTTTTGTTTCTGGTCCAAAATTCTTGGAGGCCCTTTTGTTGATTTCTTCATCATGGTTATTGTCGTTTAGGCTTTTCTTGGTTACTTTACTACACAACAAGACTTCATTTATCTCTTTTTGTTCCTACTGTTCTTTCTTCAATTTTTCATTGTCGGCCTTGAAAACCTATAGTTCAACAATAAGATTCCTCATTGTTTCCAACACCTCCATGGGTAAGATTCTATCACTGTTCTGTCTTGGATCTCCTGGAGGTCCTTGCTACGGATTTCCTTCCATCCTGATTTCTGAACCTTCTTGAGCTTCCATAATCAACACAAAATAGAAAGGCTTTATGTTTGTAACCACAAGATTTATTAGTTTTTTTGTTTTTTTCATAAATCAAAATATATACTAAGCAATTAATTTGGCCCTGTTCAGGCCTAGTGTTGTAGATTTTGCTTTGATACCATATGTAATGAACCTCAAATTCACTATATATATAAAAAAATTCTATGAGATAATTCTATTTTGGTTAAGCTTAGAATTTAAGTGAAGGTAAGACTCATTTCTATCCATAATGACATTATCATGCCAGTCTAGTTTTACTTCGAACCCAAAAGCTTATGTGGATAAATTCTATCCATAATTCTATCACTTCCCTTAACTCTCAACTACTCAAACATACTCGTATGTATATAGGCAACATATAAACTTAGGTCAGAGGAACCTTTGAGGTTCAGAGAAATAAAGCTCAAGGGAAGCACAATTGTTGTTAGATGAAAAGGATCTGGATGCACAAAGTTTAACCTCTGAGAGGTCATGCAAGAGAGAAACTGAATGAACGATGCAGACACTTTAGGGAGAACTACCGAAATTGTGAGAGTCATTGTATCGAGAAAAGGTGCGCAAGGTTTAAACTTCGTAACAACAGAAGGAAGAGGACTCGGCAAGTCCCGAAAGCATCGAGACCATCCAATTTGGACTAAAGATGTCAAAGATCCAAGCCCATCGGGGATTTGGACATCGGGGAAATGAGAGTGAAGACTCTCCCAAATTCTCGAAAGGAGAAAGTCAGGATTGATCGCTACCATTGATCATCCTGAAAAGATCAAAACTATTGATCGTGGCTAAAATATCATAGCCGTCCATCAGAGGGACACGTGGTTGCTGGTTGGCGTTTCGGCACCAGGAAAACCAAAGGGAAAGACCCCTCGTTTTTGTAACTCATGAAATCCTGGTATACGAAAACCCCTAATCAGTTTAGCGTGAAAAATGTTTTCGGTGTTTCGACACCCAAGAAACCAAAGGGAAAGATCCCTTGTCTCCGCAAGTCACGAAATTCCAGTACACGAAACCCCGAATCAGTTTAGTGTGAAAAAGGTTTTTCGATGTTTCGGCACCTGGGAAACCAAAGGGAAATATCCCTTGTCTCCACAAGTCGCGAAATCCCAATACACGAAACACAGAATCGGTTCAGCGTGAAAAAGGTTTTCGGTGGTTCAACACCCATAATTCCAAAGGGCAAGAAGATGTAGGAGTCCCAAAACCCTCAAACGCAAAAGTTGTAAGTGTTGGTTCAGGACAGAGGAGAGCAAGGTTATATTTTAAGAGCTGTAAAATCTCTTAGAGTGGAAAAAAAAATGAACCGTCATTCTTGCCGAGTAAGGGTTTGTTATTAAATGACTCCTCAAAAACGAATTCAACCATCATATCTTTTGTCATTACGAATTCTAGAAATTTTACTAAGGTTTAGTTAGAATGTTGTTCTCTACTATTTTTTCGTAGTTGTTGTCTGTATAGTCTGAGTTCTTATGCATTGTATGGAATCTATGAATTTTGAAAGGCCCACATCTCAATAAAAGAAAGGGGCTCTAGAATAATAATCTGTTGCGCAGATATCAAGCAAGATACAAATATATGCATATAATCATATTAAATGTGTATCCTGGTCACGCATCAATACTTTAGTGATGTTATTGCTTTGCATAGATTATTACCGAAATATATGAGTACTCATTCATTCTCATTCTTGTTTATACATCGACATTTCTTAGATCATTATCATCATCTAATGGAATATATACAAAGAAATGAAAAGGAAGAATGGAGTCTAAGTTTGTCAAAGTAATTAGTTCTGCACATTTAATTGTGATTTTAATTGCAAGGTTTATATTTCAACGTTCAGGACTTGCATGTTACATATACACAGAGTTCCTTTGCTCTATTAAACTCTGAAATCCCAAACCCCGAAACCCCAAAAACTTGGGCCACAGTCTTTTCACATTTCACGATTCGACATTCCTTATTTCATTTTGTTTGCACGTCAAGTGTTTGTAAACCCCGAAATCCTAAACCCCGAAACCCTGAAATGTTGGGCCACAGTCTTTTCACATTTCGTGATTCAGCATACAACATGGTCTTTGTCTTTTGTGGTCGGCGTGTGTAATCGCCGAAACCTAATCGACCTTTGTTTTTTCACACCATTTTGTTCTGTACGGTTTATTCCATTAAACAAAAGTCTAAGTTAGTTTTTTCGGTAAAGGTCCTGAATAAACATCTCTAAACCCTTATGCTTACAGAGTATTATACTTCTGTAAACTCCTACTTATTACCAGAATATATATATATATATATATATGTGTGTGTGTGTGTGTGTGTGTGTGTGTGTGTGTATAGATTGAATATCTATCTGTTGTATGTGAACCCTGTTGGGATTAAGCTCTAAAAGGAAAACTTTGTAGACATATCGGCGGAAATCACTTACAACTTTTGTACTCGTAATTATGTCCATTTCCACTGTAATACTTAGGCATATATATATATATATATATATATATATAAATGAAATATCAATTGTGATTCCAGTCATACTTGGATTTTATTTGTTTTTGGACTGTTAGGTATCCAAACAAACCCCAATCATTATCGTAACTTGGCGCATGATTTTCTTACTAAAGTATAAATACCCTATGCAAAGTTCGCAGGTTCAATTCCATTTACAATATGTAACAACCCTAGTTGAACAAATGTGAAGGATTATTAAGTAAAAATTAATTAGGGGATTAATCATCTTAATATGGTATTAATTAAATAGGATAGGTATAATAAAACTAATTAAATAATTATTGATTAACTAATGGTTGCAATTTAATTAATTAATTTATTAATTAAACTACCTATTACATTTAAAAACATGAGTATTAAATTTAATAAATTAATAAGTTATTTAATTAAATTGAAAGGTCACGTACACAACAAGGGGATAAGTTATTAATTGCGGAAGGATAAGATATTAAAGAAAGGGGATAAGGGGAATTAATGGGAAGGGATAAGGGGTAATAATTGGGTTAGGTAGGGAGTAAATGAGCGGGGGAAAGTCGGTGAAGGAGGGATAAGGAAGGGAAGGAGTTTGACGGGAGGCATTGGACGGAGGTTGGGGGGGATGAATTTTGGGGAGCTCGGGATTTGCAGAGAAAAGTGAAGTTATGGAGTAGGATTGATACAGTGCACCAGAGTTGTTGGGGGTTTTGGGCACGGGGGCCAGGATATCCGTTGATATCGTGGAGCTAGGGAGCTACCTAGTTGGTAGGGAGGAACGGTTTGGGCAGTGTTTTGCAGAAGCGGTCAAGGAGGCAAGCGACAGACAAATGGAGGTTAACAACATCAGGTTCAGGTATTTATTTCAAATTATGCATTGTTTTAATATATTATAAAACTTTATTATAATTGATAAATTTGATTGCGAATGTGCTATATGAAGGTAACTCTTAAATTTTACTGCTATGTTTTAAATAAATGGTTGTTAATTTAACTCGGCTATTACATTTGGTATCAGAGCCCTAGTTCAAATCTGGAACCAAGGGCCTAAATAAGGGGTTTAGTTATAGTAAATCCCTAAATAAATGTATTAGGGTGAATAAAAATTTGGGCCTTAAAGGCCAAAACTCCAGCCAGGCTTAACCTGCAAACAAAACACATAAATTTTAATAAAAATAAAAATAAAATAAATAAATGCAATACAAATTTTAACACAAATTTACCAGTAAAACAAGCAACTAGGGTTGTTACAAGATTTAAGCAATATAAACTTAGACTTCTGCAGTCACTGTTAGGAAAAAGTATAACATCTTTAATAGTTTATTAAAACAAAGTAACAAGCTACGAATAAGAATACAGATACAAATACAATTCAGTATCGAAGAAATACAACTCGTAAAAGAAAAAAAAATAGTTCTGATAGACAATTGGTTTTGACTCCAGTTATGTGTGGTAACTTGTGGTAAAGAAAAAGTATCTCCTTTATTTTTGTTCCCTCTGAACTAACCTAACGATAGAGAAATTAACTGAACTTATGGCTACTGTAATAGGTCTCTTTATGTGCAGTAATGGGTATTCTCTTTAGTCCAAGCCTTTGATCAGAAGCCTTTGTAGATTATATGTACATATGGCAGTTTTTTGCGATAGAAATGGTTGGGATAACATGAAATCAATAGCCCCAGAAGCCGTCCAGATCCACTAGACTAGTTGATGAAGGACCTACTTGAAATGATCGGTTGAGATGATTACAAACAATTTCATAGTTCATTTCAATACCCAAACAAATAAGTGTCAGCTTGAGGAAGGGAAAGTGAAAGTTGAGGTTGCATATGCGTAGGAAGCCCATTGTTTTCCATGTTGATTTCAGGCCGTGGCTGACTTTCGACCACTGACTTGTCGGCTCAACCTTTCCAGATTTATCTAGCTTTGGACCAAAAGAAGGCTCTAACTTGCAAATTCTTTAGGGTTCCGGAATCATTGTATTGGTCAAATAGTGCCCTCAGGAGGGAATTCTGCGACAACCTTGGAAGGAGGCTATGGAGTTGGGCCCGATTTTCCATTGGAAAACTCACATTTGTGGATAGGGAATTTTGTGGGAATGAAGCCAACTATGAAAAGAGAAAAGGAGGTTGTTGGACATGGTTGTTCTCTTGTCTTAGATTAAAAAATGGAGGGAATGGACTAGGCCTACTTATGCTATTCATGTTAAGCCTTGGGTCATTTAGAACCATATTGTGTATGAAAGGAGCAATACTCCTCATAATGCTGGCAAATTCAAAGAGTTCTGTAAAGTCTGCAGATGTTATATGTTGTTGTGGATGATGACTGGGGTCCTGAAGCCATACTCCAGACCCAACATCATGATATGAGCTATACTTTTCTGAAATATACGACAGACTGCCCATTCATATTGTTCATACGAAGATGATTAGAAATATATTAAAACATCTATGATAAACATCCTAAGAACCATATATTTATACATGCAGTATGTGATATGGACCGGATGGAAAAGAAAACAGAGATGCTTCTTCTGTCCAGCTACGTCGGTTTCCTTTTCAGTAGGCAAGGCTGGAAGAGAGTCACATCAGGCAGTTGAACTGGAATTTGAAGTTAGCATTGCACCCTTTTGCAGTCAAGGCTTTACCCGTAATCCAATATTATTGAATGGTATCTTAATGAAATATCGTAAAAGATAGGGGACAATCGGGGATAGGCTTTTATTTCCGAACCTGGTATTACCTGAGCTAGATATGCTCAGGTGGGGAAGAAATATAGTTCACTTACCTGACATGCTTATCCCAGGATACACAGTAACATAGAATTGATGACCTAACAACACTAACATGGAATTTATACAGATATATAGAATGGTAACATAAGGACACAAAGTTGAAAACCCTAAAAACATAAAAAAAAATGATACTTGCACAGATCAGAAACCATGATCCTGGTAACACTACACTATATATACATTGGAAATGTTCTGAGATGGCACACACAGTAAGAGATTGGATAGAGGTGATATGGAAGTATTTACCTTGGAAGACTTTGGGAGTTGATTGTATGAAAATTTTCCCTCAAGACTATACTCACGCATCACCCAGTTTCTCTTCTCTTCCTTTGGAGCTCGATCCTTGTAAAACACCAGGGTTTTCTTCATCCCAACGAGTGAAGAAATCCGTTCATTGAAAATCGCTCGGTCCTTGCGAGTGGCCTTCGAGTAGCCTGTTTCTGTAGCTCTATTGGTTCAAATCCCGGTTGGATACTTGCGATCTCTTATATCTCAAAAGATCGAAAGTTTGATTTTTAACATCACAAGGGATCATGCAAAATCCTCACTGTACATTCAATAAGAAATGAGAAAAACGAATAAAAAATGGCAAAGAGACAGAAATACCAGAGAGAGATTACATGACAACGATAATGCTATGCTTCAAATATAGCAAAATGGATATATGGCTTCAAGATTCAAACTCAGGCCATCTCTTTCTCCAAACTAATACTAACATTCACCACCAGCCACCACCATGCACAAAGCCACAACCAGACCAACACCAGCGCCAAGAGCTGAGGAAAGAGGCGAGAGGCGGAAGTGAGGTACTGAGAGCCGAAGGCCAGGCACGTGGGCCTCATGCTAGAAGCCCGACCTTAAAGGCTGCCAACGAATTCCACAGATATTTTTTTATATATATATAAATGTTTGGTTTTAATAAGTTGTTTAAAAGTATTAATACTCCTTTCTAATAATTAAATTATCAATTTTTTTATATATTAATTTTTAATTGCAATAATTTATTTAAAAGTAATAATACGCTTGCATAAAATTTTAAATTTTAAAATATATATATATATATATATATATATATATATATATATATATATATATAATTATGAGTTTTTATTAAATAATATAATAATATAGGGCTAAGTATAAATTATATGGAGTTCGTGAGATTTGAACCCCGAACCTCCCCACCGGTCAAGTCTTTACAAAACCCGCCCTACCAATGCACCACACAAGGTGACTTTTACAAATAATTTCACTTATAAATACTTTAATTGTCATACCCAATACCACCCACCAAGCAAAGCGTCTTAAGAAGAACACTAACACCAAAAGGTACATAGCGCTGGTGAATGCCAAAACAAGGCTGATAGTTGGAGATAATTGTTTATATGTCGTGGTTTAATCATATTTAATTATTAAACGTGGTAATTATATAACCTTACAACATTTTTTTAATGTGATTAGGTAAATGTTTAAAAAAAAAAAAGTAAACATGTTAATGGATGCCCTGATAAATGCAAGAAAGTTATGAACAATAAATCTAACACATTGATTTTAGAGGACGACTAAGAATGTGCCAGCATCTTCAATGCATAGCCATCAGATCAGGGTTTAAGATTAATTAAGATTAAAAGATCATTAATTGTGCCCATTGTCAATAGATGTACACCTCTCAGCGTAAATTAATAAACATAAGGTCGGAAGTCACTTTAATCAAGTTGTATGTGAAAGGTTAAAAGGGCTTAAACTAGGACAAGCGGGAAAGAGGCAGCATATGCACTAGGAGCGTAAGCATAGGAAGTGGCGAATGAGGCGCAAGGCTAACGTAGCTACAGGGAAAGGGAACTAATATTTCTTTTCGTAGGGGAGAAGAAACTAAGCTTATATGCTTAAAACTAACCCTAACCTAGCCACCCCCTAATGGAGTAATGTTTGTTTATAGACAAGTAAAGAAAACTTACACCTAACCCTGTTTATAGTTTGAGTAGCACCAATTTGAAACATCCTGGAACTCACCCTAACAACTTTGGTTGATGCAGGTCAAAGCATACAGGATGGTCAGGACTTGAGGGAATCAAGGTAGGGGAGCGTCATCGCAAGCACCGCCAACACCAACAGCGCCACCACCGCCATCGCCCAAACTAGCCCGCATACTACGCTCGTTGGAAGCCATCAACGAGACTTTAAAGGGGCAACAACCGGTAGGGACTAAAGTGGAACCCCCACCGTCTGGAACGGGTAATCTAGAAGCATCAAGGGATTCAGGGGGAGGACCTCCACCTGAATACATCACGCTGGAATTGCAGAAGATCAAACTTCTGAAGTTTTCTAGAGGTCGCGCTAGTGAACGTGCGGAAGCATGGTTGGAAGGCATGACAAGGTGTTTTTCCTTAAGGGACTATGCGTCCAATTCAAAGGTAAAGATCGCCATTTTTCAGTTAAGAGACAATGCCTTGAACTGGTGGGGAAACCTGGAAAGACAACTGCACCTTACCCCAGACACAGTCTCTTCGGAACTTTTCGAGGAGAGGTTCCGAAGGAAATATCTACCAGCATACTATGAGGAACAATAGGTAGGGGCATTTCATGCCTTAGTACAAGGAAACAAAACTGTAGAAGAATATGAGATCAGGTTTATGGAACTGGTCAAATATGTGTCGTATATGGATAACGACCAACAACAGGCACAGTGCTTCGTCTATGGGTTGAACCCTAAGATAAGATCTATGGTGCGGATGTGGAAGCTGTCTTCAGTAGCGGAGGCAGTGGAAAATGCGCGTTACGTGGAAGAACACATGAACTTAACCGGGGGTACAAGATCGACATTTCCGCATCGCCTGAGATTCGTAGGGAAGGCCCCGAGGACATTTCCTAGGGGAGGGGGCTCAAGGCCACAGCCATATGGTAACATAGTCGCGCCAAGGACAGTAGTTGCAGGGATTTCAATGGCTACAAGTGCAACATCTCGTACATTTCCAGCGGTGCAAACAGGTCCACGACCATCTCAAGGAACAATGAGTAGGGGCAGGAGTTCCAGGGGAAGGAACTCATTTCAGAGGCAGTCACATAACAATGCACAGGTTCAATATCATGTTACCTGTTTGGGGTGCGGGGGACCCCATTACCAACGTGACTGCCTAGAGTTACAATCAAGGGTCTTGCATAGAGAAGGAAAGGCACCGATGGGGAGAGCAAGTAGCAGCCACCATATTTACACAGCAGTTAATAACTGTCAGGCTGAACATCAATCCATGGTGGTGGAGTCATTAGGTACGCTAAATCATATCAATGTTAAGATTTTGTTTGATTCTGGTGCGACAGATAGTTTCATTTCACCATCTGCATTAGAAAAGAGTGGGTTGGAAGCCTACGAGCATGATGACTTTAAACAAGTCAAGATGGCTTCGGGGGAAAAACAAGCAGTAGGACCTAGTGTTGATAATTGTATAGTAGACCTGGGAGTGTGTACTACCAGGTTAAAGGTATACGTCACTGCTCTCGGGGCGTATGACCTAATCATTAGAATGGATTGGTTAGTAGCTCATCGAGCTTTGGTAGATTGTTTCGCAAAGAGGGTGCTTTGTGTCAATGATGAAGGAAGATCAGTAGAGATCCAGGGTGTACAGAGAAAAGTGTCATTACGCTTTATATCAACTATGAAGGTTAAGCGATTCTTGAGACAAGGGTGTCGACTTTATGCAGTGGAAGAAGTGAATGAAAGGAAGGGACCCTCATTGGATCAATACCCGATATTGTCAGAATTTCAGGACGTTTTTTCGAACGAGCTACTAGGGTTACCTCCTGAGAGGGAGCTTGATTTTACTATTGAGCTAAAACCTGGTGCAGAACCAATCTCCAAGAATTTGTATCGGATGACAGTGACAGAACTTTGTGAATTGCAAATGTAGTTGAAAGAGTTGTTGGAATTACGGCTAATAAGGCCCAGTGTCTCACCTTGGGGCACACCGGTAATTTTTGTAAAGAAGAAGGATGGATCCTTATGACTGTGTATAGACTACAGGGACTTGAACCGTGCTATAGTGAAAAATAGGTACCTGATGCCGCGAGTAGATGACCTCTTCGATCATATGAAAGGAGCAACAGTATTCTCAAAGATCGATTTGCGATCAGGGTATCATCAATTAAGGATTAAGGAAGGTGATATCCCAAAAACGGCCTTTCGAACTCGGTTTGGACATTATGAGTTTGTTGTAGTACCTTTCGGATTGACCAATGCACCAACAATATTCATGAGCCTCATGAACGACGTATTTCGGAAGTACTTAGACCGTTTTGTACAAGTCTTTTTAGATGACATCCTCATCTATTCCAAGAATGAAAGAGAACATGAGGAACACTTACGAATAGTGTTGTCCTACCTTAGAGAGAACAAATTTTATGGGAAGTTGTTGAAGTGTTCCTTCTTCAAGAAAGAGATCCACTGTTTAGGTCATATCATTTCCGGCGAAGGAATATTTGTGGACCTAGAAAAGGTAAAGACCATTATGGAATGGCCAGTGCCGAAAAATGCCCATGAGGTGAGGAGATTCATGGGGCTAGAAGGTTATTACCGGAGATTTGTAGAAGGATTCTCAAAAATAGAGAAACCCATCACCACCTTGCAACGCAAGGGGGTCAGGTATGAATGGACAGAAGAATGTGAAAGTGCATTCATTGAGCTTAAGAGGTTACTAACTAGTGCGCCAATTCTACGAGTGTCGGATATGGAAAAGGACTTCACGGTCTGCACGGATGCCTTGAAGCAAGGATTGGGGGCCGTGCTAATGCAGGATGGAGGAGTGATAGCTTATGCATCAAGTAAGTTGAAGAAACATGAAGATTTATATGCGACTCATGATTTAGAGTTGGCATCTGTAATGCTAGCTCTGAAACTTTGGAGGCACTATCTTGTGGGGTGAAACTTTGAGCTCAAAACGGACCATCAAAGTTTAAAACATCTCTTCACTCAAAGAGATTTGAATGCCAGGCAAAGGCGATGGAGTGAGTTTATGATTGAGTACGATTTTGGTATTTCGTACATCAAGGGAAAAGAAAATGTGGTCGCAGATGCCTTGAGTAGGAGACAACGTATCTTCTCCTTGGTAACCTTAAAGGTCAATCTGAGGGAACATGTGTTGACACAACTCCTAGGAGACAGTTGGTATTTAAAGGTTACTTAAAACCTCTAGAGTGGGAGGCAGTTAGATCCAAAGTATGAAGGATATAGTATGGAAATAGATGGACTGTTAATATATCGAGGAAGGATGTACATCCCAAAGAATGGGGATATTCAAAGCATGATACTGAAGGAAGCCCATAGAGCACTTTATTGTCCGCATCCGGGTGTGAAGAATATGTACACAGATATGAAGAAGCTCTTCTTTTGGGTAGGCATCAAACCCGATGTAGTCCATTTCATCGCCAAATTCCTAGAGTGTCAACAAGTGAAAGTCGACCACCATCACCCAGAAGGCCTCCTACAACCACATGATGTCCCTATGTCCAAGTGGGAAGTCATCTCTATGGATTTCGTTGTGGGGTTGTTGCTCACATCTCATAGACAAAATGCCATTCTTGTGATAGTGGATAAGTTAACCAAGAGTGCTCATTTTATTCCGGTTAGAGACACTTACGATGTCACTGATGTGGCACATGTGTTTGTAAGCGAGGTTATCTATTTCCACGGGATACCTAAGAAGATCATTTTAGATAGGGACTCCAGATTCACTTCTAGGTTCTGGACAAGTTTACAGTCAGCGTTGGGGACTCAGTTGAACTTAAGCACAACTTATCATCCTAAAACAGATGTGCAAACTGAGAGAGTAAATCAAGTCATGGAAGACATGCTTAGGATGTATGTAATGGATAATCAGACCCAGTGGGAGAAGTACCTACCTTTAGTAGA
>ML802359.1:57105-94741 GCA_009831015.1 Picea engelmannii
ATCACTTCACTTTATTATTTACCTTTTAAAATCTCTTAAACCACTTTGATTACTTTGACCTTTTGGGGCTTCTAGATGACATATGAGGGTCCTCCAACTTCATAAGGCCATAACTCTCAAACCATGAGGAGTTATGTGATGTTATACATACGAAAAAAAATGGCATGGCATGTACTATCCATATGTAATAGTATTATCTGAAAATATATCATAACTCATATTGTTACCCATCAAACAAACTTGGGTCCATTACCCAAACCTAGGGTCTCCAACTTCTCATGGCCATAACTCTCTAACCGTGAGGAATTATTTGACGTTCCACATACCACCGAAAATGACATGACAAGAACTATCCATCTAGGATATTTTCCCTGACAAATTCACTTTCCTTAATCTCATTATTCCACAATTAAGAATGGGTTCTCTTACTCCACAAAGTGTCTTTCCATGAGGGATTTCACCATAAGGGGACCACTTTGGAGTTCATCCATATTTACTTCTTATCAACCATGACAAAAAAATAATGATTCATATTTACATCAAACACTATTGGGTCCATTACCCGAACCTTTTTTCTATGGGTCTTTCTTCAAGGGTTGACATCAATGACAACCAACCTTAATCAACAATAACTCGTACTGAAATTCAAATTAGTATTTAGCCCTGTAAACAATTCCTTCCAAAACGTGGATGTGAATTTTACGTCTCTATCTGAAATCACCATTTTAGGAATACCATGCAGTCTAAAAATTTCTTTCATTAGTATTTCAACAATGATTATAGATTTAAAAGTAGACTTTATAGGAATAAAGTGTGCAGACTTATTGAGTTTATCGATTACAACCATGATAGAATCATTCTGTTTCTGAGTTTTAGGCAAACCTGTTATAAAGTCCAGCGATATGGTCTCCCATTTCCATTCTGGTACTGGTAATGGCTGTAATAGGCTGGCTAGATGATGGTGTTCGGCCTCAACCCGCTGAAAATCCTAGCACCTAGCCAAGTATTGTGTTGTTTCTCCTTTCATATTAGGCCAGTAAACATTTTTCTAAGTGTTGTTATCATTTTTTGGTAACCTAGATGACTAGAATACGGTTTCATATGCACTTCGTCCAAAACTGTTAATTTTAACTCTGTTGAATCTGGTATGTAAAGTCTGTTTTTAAATCATAATAATGCCTTCTTGTCGATACTTAGATCTAGTTTATCTGAGTCTGCGATACTGTTTTGTAATTTTGTCATCATTTTAGTGTAATTTTCATTGCTAATACCGGCCCTCCTTATCTTTTGTTCCAGATCACTTTCTGCACTGCTAATATTTACCTCAAATAACCCATGGATTCTTCTGCTGAAATTGTCTACTACTTTATTTTCTTTGCCCTTGATATGTCTGACTTCGAAATCAAATTCGCTCAAGAAGGCTAACCATCTAGCTTGTCGTGCATTAATCTCTAGTTGACTAAATAGATATTTCACACCGCTATGATCTGTCAATAGTAGAAATTTCCTTCCCATTCTGTAGTGTCGCCACATTTTTAATGCGTGTATTACCGCTGCTAATTCTAAGTCGTGAGTGATATAATTTCCCTCATGTTCCTTTAATTTCCGAGACTCATAGCAAATAACGTGTCCTTCCTTAGTTAGGACACCACCTAGTCCCTCTTTACTTGCATCAACACATACTGTGAAGTCTTTATCTGGGTCTGCTACCTTCAAAATGGGCTCCGATGTCAATAATTCTTTCATCTTGTTAAAACTATATTGACACTTTTGCGACTAGTTAAAATTGGTCCCTTTCTTTTGTAATGATGTGATAGGGTAGGTTATCTTAGAAAATCCTTTTATAAACCTACGATAATATCCGGTGATTCCCATGAATGACCAGATATCTACTACATCCTTAGGTACTGACCATTCCATAATGACTTTTGTCTTCTCCGGGTCTACACCAATGCCTTCTGTTGAAATTACATGTCCTAGATATTGTATTTATTTTTGATAAAAGTCACACTTGTCAAATTTGGCATAAATTTTGTGTTTATTCAATGTTTGCAGCACTATCCTTAAGTGTTTGTCATGTTCTTCCTCCGTTTTTGAATAGACTAGAATATCATCGATAAATACTACCACGAACTTGTCTAAGTATTGACTGAAAATACTGTTCATCAGGAACATAAACATGGTTGGCGTGTTAGTGAGTCCAAAAGGTATGACTATGAATTTGTAGTGTCCATATCTTGTCCAAAAAGTTGTTTTGGTTATGTCCTCGCCTTTTATCCTAATTTGGTGATAACCGGATCATAAATCCAACTTTGAAAAGATCTTGGCCCCACCCACTTGATCGAACAGATCATTTATCCTTGGTAAGGGGTATTTGTTCTTAATACTCATTTTGTTCAGTTGTCTATTATCAATACATACTCTTAGAGTTCTGTCTTTCTTTTTCACAAAGAGGACTGGTGCTCCCCATGGAGATACACTCGGTCTGATGTACTCTTTGTCCAACAATTCCTGTAATTGTATTTTTAATTCTGTTAGTTCTGGTAGACTCATTTGGTGGGGTGCTTTTGAGATAGGGGTTGATCTGGGTAGTAAGTCTAAGGAGAAATCTATTTCCCTTATAGGAGGTAATTCAGGTATCTCATCCACAAACATGTCTCTAAATTCACGTAGGACAAAAAAGTCTTCTAACTTGGGCTTATCTTCTTTTTCTAATAGATTCGTCACTTGGATGGTGTAAACTTGACATCCCTTTCTAATACATTTCTTGAGTTGCATCGTTGAAACTTGTCTGACTGATACAATTTTTAGTATGCCTTGGGCTATTATAACAGTGCCAAGTTTATCTTTATAGCTAAATATCTTTGTATAATAGTCTAGTACTACTTTGTGTTGTTCCAACCAATCCATATCGATAATCATATCATAAAATCCTAGTGGTAGGATGTTCAGATTGGTCCTTATCTGTTGAGAATCTAAGCTGAACTCAAGATCAGAAATAAAGTCAACTACTTTCCTTTTAGTGCCTGTTGCTAGTTGTACAAGGCATGATTTTGCGTGCTTCAGTTTCTTAAGTTTATTCAACTCTACTACATCGTGAGTAATATAACTTAACGTAGCTCCAGGGTCAATTAAAACATAAATTCATGTTTCATTGATTTTACCTTCTATTTCTACCACCAAGGACTGGTGGTTATCCTGTCGACCATCTATGGCTGCATTTATCCGATGCAAAATTCTGCCCATGTCTCCCACTGTTGAGGCTTCCTGAAAATTTTGAACAACAGTTTTTTTTGCATCAATTAAACGTGGACATTTCCTCCTTAGATGAGGCTCTCCATGCTCCCAACACTTTAATGGCTAGCGGGAGTTTTCCCCAAACTTCTTCATTCCCAGGTTTATCGGTTTACCGCTACCTTGCATATTCGCATGATTGGAGTGAAAATCCTTCCTTGGGAAACTTTTTTATGCATTTCGATAAGGAGTTGGCTGGTATCCCTTCTTACGCTGGTTCATTCGATCTTGCTTCTTATCCTTCCAAGTCTTGGGAAACTCTACCCGCTGTTTATATTGGTCATAGCACATTCATGCTTTCTTGAATACCTCACTCAAGGATTTGGGGCTGTCAAACTCAATTCTGTCTCAGTAGACCTATGGTAAACAACTTAATAATCCGACCATCTCTGAACAATTTTCTCACCACAGAAACCTAAATGAACTTAAGAATCACTCGATTTTTACCTTATCCTCCCGGATGTATGGTACAAACCTTAGTAGTTCCATAAATTTATTTATAAGGTCCTCCATTGTCATTTGTCTGAGTCGTAACTCGTAAAATTCTTTCGTCTTCCCTTCATAATAGCTTGCTGAAAGGTATTGTTTCTTGAAATACATCTTAAAGTTGGAATATTCCAACTGTTTCTCCTTTAGGCCCTTGGCCAATTTCAGGTCCTGCCACCAAATGCTGGCTTTCCCCTTCAGATTGTAGATGACCATTCTAACCTTCATGTTGCTAGAATAGTTGTAGATCTAGAAGTATTTTTTGATGTCCAACAACCATGCCTCAACTTCTTCTCCTTTCCTGGATTCTCCATCAAAGGTAGCTGGTTTAATTTTTTAAAATTCTCCTTTAATGTGGTCTACTTGTTTTCTTTTTTCTGTCTGGTATAGTTTTGTCCTCAACTGAAGGTGTCCCTTCAGACGAACTATCTCCTTTTTTTGTTTCTGGTCCAGAATTCTTGGAGGCCCTTTTGTTGACTTCTTCGGCATGGTTATTGTATTTTGGGATTTTCTTGGTTAATATACTACACAGCAAGACTTCATTTATCTCTTGTTGTTCCTGCTGTGCTTTCTTCAATTTTTCATTGTCGGCCTTGAAAAGTTGTAGTTCAACAATAAGATTCCTCATTGTTTCCAACACCTCTGTGGGTGAGCTTCCATAATTGTTTTGTCTTCGATCTCTCGGAGGTCCTTCCTGCGGATTTCCTTCCATCTGGATTTCTACACCTTCTTGAGCTGCCATAATCAACACAAAACAAAAAGGCTTTATTTTGGTAACCACATGATTTATTAGTTCTTTTTTTTTTTTCATAAATCGAAATATATCCTAAGAAATTAATGTGGCCCTATCCAGGCCCAATGTTGTAGCTTTTTCTTTGATATGTAATGAACCTCAAATTCACCATAAAAAAAAATATTCTATGACATAATTATATTTCGTTTAAGCTTAGAATTTAAGTGAAGGTAAGACTCATTTCTATCCATAATGACATTATAATTCCAGTCTAGTTTTACTTCGAACACAAAAGCTTATGTGGATCAATTCTATCCATAATTCTATCACTTCCCTTAACTCTCAACTACTCCAACATACTCATATGTATATAGGCAACATCTAAACTTAGGTCAAAGGAACCTTTGAGGTTCAGAGAAATAAATCTCAGGGGAAGCACAATTGTCATTAGATCAAAAGGATATGGATGCACAGAGTTTAACCTCTGAGAGGTCGCGCAGGAGAGCAACTGAATGAATGGTGGAGACACTTCGGGGAGAAGTGCCAGAATTGTGAGAGTCATCGTAGCCAGAAAAGGTGCAATAGGTTTAAACCTCGTAACAACAGAAGGAAGAGGACTTGTCAAGTTCCAAAAGCATCGGGACCGTCCAATTTGGAGGAAAGATGTCAAATATCCAAGCCCATCGGGGATTTGGACATCAGGGAAAGGAGAGTGAAGACTCTCCCAAATTCTCAAAAGGCGAAAGCCAAGATTGATCGAGACCATTGATCATCCCGAAAAGATCACAACTGTTGATCATGGCTAAAAGATTGCAGCCATCCATCTGAGGGACATGTGGCTGTCGATTGGCGTTTTGACACTTGGGAAACCAAAGGGTGAGACCCCTCATTTTTCATAAGTTCCAAAATCCCGATATACGAAAACCCTGAATCGATTTAGCATGAAAAAGGCTTTTGGCATTTCGGCACTTGGGAAAACAAAGGGAAAGATCCCTTGTCTCCACAAGTCACAAAATTCTGGTACATGAAACCCCGAATCGGTTTAGCATGAAAAAGGTTTTTTGGCATTTCGACACCTAGGAAACCAAAGGGAAAGATCCCTTGTCTCCGCAAGTCATGAAATCCTAGTACACGAAACCCATAATCAGTTTAGCCTAAAAAAGGTTTTTGGCGTTTCAACACCCGAAATTCCAAAGGGCAAGAAGATGCAGTAGTCTCGAAACCCTGAAATGTGAAATGTGTAAGTGTTGGTTCAGGATAGAGGAGAGCAAGGTTATAGTTTAATAGCTATAAAATATTTTGGGGTGGAAAAAAAAATGAACCGTCATTCTTGTCGAGTAAGGGTCTGTTATTGAATGACTCCTCAAAAAGGAATTCAACCATCATATATTTTGTCGTTACGAATTCTAGAAATTTTACTAAGGTTTAGTTAGAATGTTGTTCTCTACTATTTTTCCGTAGTTCTTGTATGTACAGTCTGATTTCTTATGCATTGTATGGAATCTATGCATTTACAAAGGCCCACATCTTTTGAATCACATTTCAAAAAAAGAAAGGGGCTCTAGAATAATAATTTGTTGTACAGATATCAAGCAAGATACAAATATAAGAATATAATCATATTAAATGCATATCCTAGCCATGCATCGATACTTTAGTGATGTTATTTCTTTGCATAGCTTATTACCGAAATATCCGAGTACTCAGTCATTTCGTTCCTGTTTATACATGGACATTTCTTAGATCATTATCATCATCTAAGGGAATCTATATAGAGAAATGAAAAGGAAGAATGGAGTCTGAGTTTGTCAAAGTAATCAGTTCTGCACATTTAATTATGCTTTTAATTGCAAGGTTGATATTTTGGCATTCAGGACTTGCTTGTTACATATATGTGGAGTTCCTTTGCTCTATTAAACTCTGAAATCCTGAACCCCGAAACCCTGAAGACGTTGGGCCAGAGTCTTTTCACATTTCATGATTCGACATTCCTTATTTCATTTTGTTTGTGCATCAGGTGTTTGTAAACACCAAAATCCCCAACCCCAAAACCGCAAAACGCTGGGCCATAGTCTTTTCACATTTCGTGATTAGGCATATAATGTGGTCTTTGTCTTTTGTGTTCGGCGTGTGTAATCGATGAAACTAGATCAACCTCTATTTTTTCACACCATTTTGTTCTCTAGGGTTTATGCCATTAAACAAAAGTCTAAGTTATTTTTTTCAATAAAGGTCTTGAATAAATGTCTCTAAACCCTTATGCTTATGGAGCATTATACTTCTGTAAACTTCTACTTATTACTGGAATATATATGTATGTATGTATGTATGTATGTATGTATGTATGTATGTATGTATAGATTGAATATCTATCTCTAGTATGTGAACCTTGTTGGGATTAAGCTCTAAAAGGAAAAATTTGTAGACATATCGACAGAAATCACTTACAACTTCTGTACTCGTAATTTTGTCCATTTCCACTGTTATACTTAGGCATATATATATATATATATATATATATATATATATATATATAAGAAATATCGATTGTGATTCCTGTCGTACTTGGCTTTTATTTGTTTCTGGACTATTAGGTACCCAAACAAACCCTAATCATTATCGTAACTTGGCGCATGATTTTCTTACCAAAGTGTAAATACCCTATGTAATGTTTCGAAATACTGGTAATTACCCTACATTTGCCTCTGTGGTAATAACCTAGTTTATAAAGGGACTATTCCAGAATTTAACCATATAATTTACTTCCGATTATCCTTGAACAGATTTCGCCCCGGTTATTGTATCCATACCGAATTAAATAGATGCATTACAACTGCACCTAAATAATTCAAAGAGATGGAACATAACTTGAATCCATATTTAACGAATACACTGCATCAGATATACGAGCATTTAAACAAAAATGGAAAGCATTTCAGTTCAGATTTAACAAATACATTGCATCATATATAAAATCATTCAGATAGAGAGGAATATAGAAACATATTAGAACCATCATGCCGGAATACAAAGGGAACAACCACGTTCCTCCCAACCATAGAACAGGGCAGTCAAAACACTTGCCCGATTCACCCCCTAGCCTGACCATGAATCCATGAGGACAAACTTGGAATCTCCTCCTCAACAAATGTCTTTCTGTTCCAGCAGACTCCTCTTGCCTCACACTCAATCCGTAGTGTTCATAACAACAAGATAACTCAAAATATTTTTCCCCAGCATACTTGGCAGCATCCTGCCTCCTCACATACGCTATTTATCAATTTTGCCCAGGTCTTTTTCCCTCGCTTGGGAATTTTCAAAGATTTCTAAATCCTTGATTTTCAGGGGTTGTCAATGGCCAAATATATAATTTCCCACTTGTAATAATCATCCCAGAGGTAGTTCCAACATGTTCCCCACTCATGGAGTCATGGTCAGCTGATTTTAACATGGCTGTTGCATTTGTCCTCCTATAATTATTTTGTTTTTATACAAGTGTCATAGTCAAATAGTTAGTTGAGTTAAATCAGATCTCTGCCCAACAGTCATAATAATTAATTACAAATATCAAATTTGAAATTTGGAATTGCCATAAATGGCAAAAAAATTCCAATTTCAAATTTACTAAAAACAGAATAAATTTCTAGCAAATTTAAATTTCAAAAAATATTTTATTTTTTTGGGGATGTCACACACTTAATTTGGATACTCTAGGAATAAGTTATGATTTTTTTACTCAGAACACCTTCTTGAGACTAGTCAATAGGACTAGTCAGATACCCTATCTTCCACAGGGTGTATATACAAATGGAATATGACCCAGAAGCTGCACTTTTTACCACAAATACCTCACTAATTTATGTGAATAGCCTCCATATTTTAGGGTTTGAAACATTACAGAAAAAATGTTATAGTAAAAATTCTGCAATGACTCAATTTAGGATGATTCCAGTACCCTATCTTACACAGGATTTATCTCTGAAAGTATAAGGCCTCAGGAGCTGAAATTTTAACCCAACGTACCTTGATCCGTTTAATAAATATCCTCCAAGTCGTTCCTTCTGAAACGTTGTAGAAAACAATTTATAGTGAAAATGTCAAGGTGTCTCATATGTAGCAATGAAACCCCAAGACCTTGAGCTCAGATACCATATGTTAAGAACCAAATATCAATATAGCATAGAAAAACCTTAGAATAAGTACTCAACGCCTTGAAAAAGAGAGAATTTCAAGTAATAAGCCTCTTCGAGAGGGAAACCTCCTTATACCCCACATAAATGTCCAAATACAATATGATTCCAAATGAAAATGTATCCTTGGTATATATAGGAGACTAGGAGGTACAATTACAAATAACGGACTAAAGGTGACATAAATAAAATAACATTACTAATGTAATATACCCCAATTAAGGGGTAATGAGCCACTATTTAGGGCTTAACAAGTTGCTTATAGATTTTCTTGTGTAGAATATGGAGTGAATCTATGTTGTAGTTTGATGCCATTCTAATTGCAACCCACATGGTTAACCACATGTCAGGGGTTTGCAGCATGGTACACAGGTGTCAGTGAGGGAACCAATTTAAGTGTAATTTGCATCAAACTAAATTAATCAAAGTTAATTTCCATGTAATTAATTTGTATCCATTTAAGTTAATGTTGGATAGGTGGAACATATTTGGGTATAATTTGTATCTAATTAAATTGAATTTGTATTTGATTTTTAATTTATCAAATTATCACAGTGGCAACTCTGCATGTGTTATTGGTGTCAGCAAGGAAGGTGATGGGTGTTGTAACGA
This sequence comes from Picea engelmannii, assembly GCA_009831015.1. NCBI lineage: Eukaryota > Viridiplantae > Streptophyta > Pinopsida > Pinales > Pinaceae > Picea > Picea engelmannii. The sequence goes on from ML802359.1 coordinate 66,421, forward strand.
AGTCTTCATCTCCCTAGTTCTACCTTTAAGACATTCTCCTTGTGGTAGTTGCATCTATGTCTATGATATGTTTCTTTAGGCATATTTTCCCCTTAGACGGACATCATATGAAATTTAGGAATCCCTTACAGGTGTTTGTGTGGTTATTCTTGTTGCGGTTGTCCTGGTGTTTCTTTACGGCTGGTGGGTAATGATCCCTTGGGGAATGTCTCCTCTCCTATACAACTTCCTATAGTTTCATAGAGAGTCCATAATTTTGAGATGGCAGTGTTCTTGCCCTAGATATATATGCTCCTTGGCTTGGCCTGGATGATTATCGAAATTATATTGGTCAATTTATTGTATTGGGCTCAAGTGAAATCCCTTCTACATGTTCTCTTGGCTTTCTAGGTGGGTGGATCAAGCAGTCGACGTGTCTTGATTTCTTAATTCATCGCTCAAAGGAAGACCATGATGCCTTGGCTTTCCCTAGTGTTAATAAGAAAGCCTTCTCGAGAAAAAATATAGGATAGGTCATCCCTTTCAAAGAGATAAGGAAACCCATTATAGATCCTGGCTCGTTGATCGAGTAAATGGAATGGTTCAAAGAAAATATGATTCTACAAAATATAGGTAACTTTTATACTGTGGATGCATAAGTATAAATCATACACTGCTAAAATAAAAAATTGATTTCCATGGCATCATATTAATCCACTATCATATTTATTGTAACCTAGGTCTACACCCCTACCTCTCCTCTCTCATTTCCCTATTCCTTCATTGGATTTTTATCTTTTGGTTGATAAAGTTAGTTTCCCATATATTTGATGACCTAGTTTTCCTTATTGGATTACTTGAGTGATTCTTTGCGCCAAATTATTTTTGTTTTCCTTGAAAGATAATTGCATGTATGATTTGAGGCTGAAATACTTGTCATCATGTTTTCCACTAATTGTGCATCCAGTAGGCCCACCAAGCCTTTCCTGTGCACAGGAGACATCTAGGTCTTCCAACTCCTTTGTAAGCTCAGTAAGCTCCTTTAGATTTGATAGCGAATCAGAGTAGGGCATGTCAGGATTGAAATACAAGAAAACAAATGAGTTCAATTTTCAGCCGTCGGATTAAGAAAGATTAAGTCACGACCATCAGATTTCATTGGAGAGAGATAGATGGTGGGGAGGCATTGTGGGGATCGGGAAGAAAATTAAAGTTTCTATAAGTTGTGAGCCTGCAATCGCTCAGGATCATTGATCTTTCTATATCAACAGATCAATGATGCATATCAATCCTACTACAAACGAGCATCTTCTCATTGCAGGGATCAAGAAGGAAATTAAAGACAGAGAGAGTCGAGTCTTTGCAATAAATCGCGGCCATTGATCTTAAAGAAAGGAACACGTGTCAGGTGATCTCGTACTCCGGGAGGAAACAAGCAGAGATGAGTTAAGAAAAGACTCCCGAATACCAAACTCTCGAAGTAATTGCAGACCGTCCAAATCCAAAGGCCACGTGGAGGCAAATCTTTCACTTTAGAGATACGATACTTCGGAAGATTGTAAGAACTATGCATTGAAAACTCTTGAAGCTGGAACACCCGAAGTCCGAAAGTGAATATAGACCATCCATCAACAAGGACACATGGAGGAATCTCGTTCACTTCAGAGACTTAGAACTCCGTAAGGTTTGTGAAGAATTAGAGAAATAATTACCCGAAGTCCTGAAGTGAATCTCGATCGTCCATAAACAAGGACACATGGCGAAACCTCTCCCAATTTGGATATATGACACTTCGGAGGATAGTGCAAGAAAGTAGAAGAAAAATCCTGAATCCTGAACTCCCGAAGTGAATCTTGATCGTCCAAATCCAGAGGCTGGATAGAGGAAGATATCTCACTTTGGGAATATGACACTCCAAAGGATTGTAAGAACTATGTATTGAAAAATCTCGAAGCCCAAACACCTGAAGTAATTAAGGAATGTTGATCTCAAATAAACAATAACCGTTGATCTTTGTGGCAGGTAAGAAAGGAATATCAATCGAAGTATTGAGATACTACCATGTCACTTCGAGCCCATACTGCTACGGGATTTATACAAAATTTGCATCTAAATTGGCACCATTGCTAAATGAGATAGTGGATCTCTAATATGGCAGACATATAGAAATTTAGTAGGGGCGCTAAAGTAGCAGGGTCACCCATATCATAGATTGTGACAAGATTAATGGTCACACTTCATTGCGGGGATGGAAAATGTTGGAACGTTGATTTTTCAGAGTGGTCCTGCAATTGAAACCATGGTATAGCTTATGATGTACGTGGAATCTTGTGGTGGATTGCAGGGGTCAGAGCGGTGTGGACCCAAACTACCCTCAACAACATCTGCAATCACGTGCTTATATGATGTCAATTCACCACATCACTCTGGGATATTTTCACATTGCACATCTAGTTGTCTCTAGTGGCCTCCAACAATGTGCGTGCACACAATGATCAAGGCAAAATTCAGCTATGTCACTTCGAATCAGTTTCTTCCACATTTACAGTTCATCCAACGATGCATCAATTCAGTCTTAGAGACAATAACAATTTTTAGTTAATCAATTCCAGAACCATTTTAGATTAAATTAATAAGTGGTCTTCTATGTGTGATAAGAAGCACTATTTTTTATTAAGTCAAGTGTGAAGTATACATTGTTGTACTCCAACAGTGTTTTAGTCAAGTTAATTAGTTGTTCTACAATTGTTAATGTAGAGTTAAGTCTCAGTCCCAGATGGACGAGAGCTTCTACAACGTTGATAAATATGTGGTTTTTGTATGCTTTGGGGGTTGGGATTTTTTGGAAGGAAAATAGAAGAAGCAGAATGATTGGACCTTCTTAGTTAATTGTAAATTTTTCTACCTAGTGAATATATGTTGATGAAAGTTGTGTTCTCCTACTCAAATCTTTATGTGTTGATTATTATCTTAAACGCAGATTTTGTTATGTGTGTAATGTACATTTCCTTATTGTAAAAGATATTGTTTTAGTTTATCTTTTGTTGATTATGAAACATGTTATACAACTATTTTTCAGCAAAAGATCCACTATTTTGCAACCTGTTGAATGATTTGCATCTAGATGTTTGTCTAAGTCTTAAGATATTATTTTGGGTCTTAGTTTTCACACAACAAGTGATTCATTGCATTTTTTTTTGTTGTTGTCTGTGTTTGTCTTTTCATACCCCCAATTTGCATTTAATACCCATACCATTAAAAAAGGAGAACCTACTTTTACACTTTGTGGCCTGTCCTACCAAAGCACCATCGTTGAAAACCCATCCTTAAGCTTACCAACAAAACCAACTTATTAAGGAAAAATCATTACAAAAATTGAGGTGGCCTAGCTTTTCCCTTTAGCTTTTCCCTGGGAGAAGGAAAATGATCAGATGTGATATTTGATGGTGAACAAAGACTAGACACATTTAGAGTGCATATCATTCACCTAGCGACTCCATGGTTAAAGAATCTAGTGGCGAATCTATAGTTTTAAGAAGTCATATTTTCATATCGAAGCCATCTTGGCTCAGAGGTTTTCTCCTTTAAATTTTTCTGTTATTCCTGGTTTTCCAAAGGTTGTTCCTACTATAGATTAGTGGGGTGATTTATTGCCCATATTTAGAGAATGTAGAGATGAAAACCCTATTGAGCATCTGCTTGAGTTTCATGAACTTATGCATCAGTGGGGAATACATCATGAGGATGTATTAATGAATATGTCCATGTACTCATTAGAGGGATATGCTCGTGGGTGGTATTGATCCTTGCCTTGTTAGGGTCTTAACCCTCACATAAGTAGAAAAATATATTCGGATGTATTAAAGGTCAATATTAATAAGGCCTTTCAATAAAATAGAATAAGGCAGATGTAAGAAGACCTAATCGAAGCTTCCGCTTCTAGAAGGATCTTCCTCTATATGCTTCTTTTTAGTATAAATAGGAGTCGAGGGTATGAGAACCCTAGCTTGGATATTATTGTAATATATCTCTTCTCAACTGGAGGTTGCCCCATTGAAGAGGACTGTGAACATTACTTTCAGATTCAAAGTGCTATTTTTGTTGTTATTCTTATATCATTTCACTATTATTTTGGTGAATGTTCTGGTTATATTGTTGTTATTTTGCCATTACTAGCATTTTATTTCTGTTCTGCATACATTTTATATCTGGTATATTACACGTGGTATCAGAGCACTTTCCTTGGCATAAAGAGTGGGTTAAAAAAAATTTCAGGGTAGATACGTACTCCGGCATCTTTAAGCCACAGAGATCTGTCGTTACGCACATAAACATGCGGTTGAGGGATTCATATACGCAGGAAATACAAATGGTACTTAAGCACACATCTGTTGGCCACCCTTGTAACCCATGTTGGTACCCCTTTGAGTGGTAGTGCATCAAACAACACATGTGCACAGATCGACCTAGATTACCTGAAGCCCTCTTTAGACAAACCGATCGGCCACCTGACTACTATAGTGTCACTGAGAACAAAACTCGGGAAGATCCTCTCTAGTACCTGGGTAGTCAGGTAGTACAACTAAGGGTACAGTCTATCCTCCTTAGTTAGTTCCCTTAGAAAATGGTCTGAGTACTACTGTTGGACCCCGCATTTATATCAGAGAGATATAGCACAGGGAAAACCCTTGTCTATAGAAACCTTTCATACCTAACCCTTGGGGACAGAAACATAAACAAGTTAAAACAGACAAGATCTATTTCCGCGCAACTATGTTTGGGTTGCCAAGTAAATACACATTTCTTTCTGGTTAAGCATTTGGGCATTTCCTCTCTGCAGTATTATTCAGACCGCAATATAACTCAATAAAAAAAAAAGTCTAGAAATTGTTTCACCATTATTTCAGATCTATTCCATTGGATTCATCTCTTCTCCCTTATCACATTCATCCATATCATTTTTTCGGAAAAAAAAAAATACCCCGCCCACCCATTTTCAGTTCCCCCATCCTCATGGCCCATACTCATAGCTAAGACTTGGAAGCTCGCTTCAACTCCTTGCAATATGGTCTCATTGAGACACAGCAAGAAGTGACACAACTCAATGCCAATGTTGTCACCATCAATACAACCATGCAATCCTCAATGGGAAAAATCAAGCAATACCTCACCACCCAACTTGAATCATTCTTTTTGGCACTCTGCACCAAACTGCATATCCCTACAGATAAAACTTCCTCTTCCTCACCCCCACATACTGAAGGTGACCATTCCTCTCATTCCCATACCTTGCGGAACCATCACTTTCAATGTGACCTACGCCTTCCACGGGTGGATGTGACCAAAATTGATGGATTGAACCCCACTGGTTGGGTAACCCAAATGGAACATTACTTCTCCTTATGCAGCATTACATATGACTTGGCAAAAATCCGATATGGTGTTCTCCATCTAGATCAAGAAAGTTGGCAATGGTGGCAATGGAGAAAAAATTATCGTCAAGGGTATATTGCTTGGACACAATTTGTGGTAGAGATTTATGAACACTTTGACACTAACACCAACCATTTGGGTTTTTTGACAAAGATGAAACAATTAGGAACAATGGAAGACTTTATAGCTTCCTTTGAGTTCTTGGCTTTTAGAACAGAGGGCATGTCTGATGCCTTTTTCTGAGAGTGTTTTATCAACGGCCTCAAGGATGAAATTTGGGCCCATGTCCTCATGTCTTGGCCTGAGAGTTGGGTGGAGGATACCAAAAGAGATAAATAAGCACAACAGGTTGTATCTTCTCAAAACCACAAACCCTCCTTCATCTCCTGCCCTAAACCAATAAATCCCACTACTCCCTCTGCTCCACTAAAGATCCAAAAATTGACATGGGTTGAAATGGTTGAATGCCAACTCAAAGGCCTTCGTTATAACTATGATGAAAAATATTTCCCAGGCCACAAGTGTAAAGAACAAAAGATTTTTATGGCCATCTCCGAGGATATTTTGGAAGAATATGAAGAAACCCCCTCTATGTCTGAATCATTTGAATCCACTGACATAACCCCTCCCTCGGACCCTCCCAAAGTAGAACCAGTCATTTCCGTCAATGCTCTCACTGGCTTCTCCACTCCCCAAACCCTCAAGTTAATCGGTTACATCAAGCATCAGAAGGTCATCATTCTGGTTGATAGTGCCAGCACCCATAATTTTATTCATTGCTGCATTTCCCATGAAACTCATTGCTACATCCATGCCGTCAATAATTTCCAAATCATGATTGCCAATGGTGGTTCCATGAAATGTGGAGGGCGTTGTGAAAATGTGTGTATCCAAATTGGTGACTACCACTTGAAATACCATATGTTTACTATCAACATGGGAGGTTGTGACATTGTGCTCGGTGCAGACTGGCTAAGGACTTTGGGTCCCATTTTCATGGATTTTAAATACTTAACCATGCAATTCAACCAGGAGGGCCACCAATATAAGTTCCAAGGCATCACCGTCGGTTCACCTGAGATCATTAGTTCCCATATCATGGAAAAGATGCTCAAAAAGGGTCATTCTAGTGTTATCGCCCAACTCCATGCCATACAAGCAACAGAGACACCCTCGGTACCGCAAGACCTCCAAGCCATCATTTCTAAACATCAATTGGTCTTTTCCACTCTCCAAGGCCTCCCTCCTTCCCATGGTGTTCATGATCATTCTATTCCCCTTGTACCAGGAATCCTTCCTTCCAATATCCGTCTGTATCGTCACCCCTTTTCCCAAAAAAATGAAATTGAGAAAATGGTCCAGGAACTCCTTAATGCAGGCATTATCCGCCCTAGTACGAGCCCCTATTTGTCTCTTGTGGTCATGGTCCTAAATAAAGAAGGTTCTTGGAGAATGTGTCTTGACTTCCATGTCCTCAAAAAACTTACCATCAAAGACAAATTCCCCATTCCTATCATTGATGACCTCTTGGATGAATTGAGTAGCGCCCAATTCTTCACTAAACTGGATCTTTGTTCAGGCTACCACTAGATATGTATGAAAGAGGCAGATATTCCCAAGACTGCCTTTACAACTCAAGAGGGCCACTATGAGTTTTTCATCATCCCCTTTGGCTTGCATAATGCCCCCTCCACCTTCCAAAGCCTCATGAATCATGTCTTTCATCCTTTTCTCCGCCATTTTGTCTTAGTTTTCTTTGATGATATCCTCATCTATAGCAAAACCTGGACAAACCATCTTTCTCATGTGGATCGATTTCTCCATCTACTCTCTCAACACCAACTTTTCCTGAAACAGTCTAAATGTGATTTTGGAACCTTAGAAGTAGAATACTTGGATCATCTGGTTGGAAAAGATGGCGCCAGGGTGGATCCTAAAACTATTGAAGCTATGCAAGATTGGCCTCACCCAAAAGCTCTTAAGAGCTTGCATGGATTTCTAGGCTTAACAGGGTATTATCACAAGTTTGTTAAGAATTATGGGAAGATTGTAGCACCTCTCACTTCTCTTCTCAAAAAGAACTCTTTCACTTGGACTCGAACCGTTGCTCAAGATTTTCAAAACTTGAAGATGTCCATGTGCACCACTCCAATCCTCACCCTTCCCGATTTCACAAAGACCTTTGTGTTGGAATGTGATGCCTCAGGGAAAGGAATTGGTGTTGTCCTTATGCAAGAAGGTCGACCTTTGGCACTTACCAGCAAGAAACTATCTGAAAGAAATCTAGGAAAATCCATATATGAAAAGGAAATGTTGGCTATTCTGCATGTTGTGGATCTATGGTGTACTTATCTATTGGGGCAACGGTTCCAAATTAAGATAGACCATCAAAGCCTCAAGTATTTTCTGGAACAATGCATTTCCTCCCCAGAACAACAAAAATGGGTGACTAAACTCTTTGGATATGATTATGAGATCATTTATAAGAAAGGAAAAGACAATGTGGTTGCAGATGCACTTTCTCGAAAATATGAAGATGAAGGATCCCTTTTTTCTCTTTCATTCATTGTACCACATTGGGTACAAGCCATTCACTAGGAATGGCTACAAGATCCCAAAAGTTCGCAATTGATCCAGCAATTGCAGTCCAATGCTCCAACTTCCCTAGGGTACTCTTGGATCCATGAGGAACTTCGATACAAAGGAAGTTTGTATTTAAGTAAACAATAAAATATTAAATCCACTGTGCTTTCTGAGATTCATGCTACACCCACAACAGGGCACTCCGGGTTCACCAAAACCTATGACGGGGTCAAACATTCCTTTTTGTGGGATGGTATGAAACAGTACATTCATAATTTTGTAGCTGAATGTGACATTTGTCAATGAAACAAGACTGAAATAGTCAAATTGTCAAGCACACTACAACCACTCCCAATTCCACCTGCTATTTGGAAGGATATCTCTATGGATTTTATTATTGGCTTACCCAAATCGGGAAATAAATCCATTATCATGGTGGTTATTGATCGCCTTTCCAAGTATTCTCATTTCTGTTTCGTTCAACACCAATTTATAGCATCCACGGTGGCTCAAATATTCATGGATGAGGTCTTCAAGCTGTATGGCATACCGCACTATATTGTTTCTGATCATGACCCAACTTTGACAAGTAATTTTTTCCAAGAACTATTCAAGATACAAGGCACATAATTGCATCTCAGCACATCTTATCATTCCTAGACTGATGGCCAAACAAAAGTTGTCAACAAGTGTTTGGAAACATATTTGAGGTGTTTTTCCTTGGAAAAGAAAAATCAGTGGGCTCAATGGTTACCCCTAGTTGAATGGTGGTACAACACTTCATACCATACAACTATATGCATGACTCCTTTTGAAGCGGTCTATGGACAGAAGCCACCTTTAGTTCTCTCATACTTACCGGGTGCCTCGAAGGTCCAAGTGGTCGAACTAACACTTAAAACTCGAGAGGCTATTCTCTATACCCTCAAAGAGAATTTGGTCATGGAACAAAATCACATGAAGCAACAAGCAGATCAAGGTCGCTCTGAACATCAATTTGAAGAAGGGGATCAGGTGTTTCTTCAACTGCAACCTTACAAGAAAACTTCCCTCAAGGTCGAGCATTGTCAGAAGCTAGCGCCCAAATTTTATGGTCCTTATACCATGCTTAAGAGTGTGTGCCAAGTTTCCTATCAGTTATCTTTTCCCAGCCATTCGAAGCTACATCCTATTTTTCATGTTTCATGCTTAAAGAAGGTGATTGGAGCTAAGTGCCAAATTCAAACCAACCTTTCAGAGTTAGTTGAAGAAGGATCCATTTGGCTACAACCAGAAGTAGTTTTGGACCAGTGTGAGCATAACCTATGTTAGAGAACCATCAAGGAAGTGCTAGTCCAGTGGAAAGATACAACTCTAGCAGAAGTCACTTGGGAACCAACTACCATTCTGCAACAATTTCCTCATCTCAAGCCTTGAGGACAAGGTTGTTTTTAAGGGGGCGGCCATGTTAGGTTCCTAAACAATACATAGGTAGAAAAATATATTTTGATGTAATAAAGGTCAATATTAATAAGGACTTTCAATAAAATAGAATAAGGTGGATGTAAGAAAACCTAATAGAAGATTCTGCTTCTAGAAGGATCTTCCTCTAGATGCTTCTTTTTAGTATAAAAAGGAGTGGAGGGTATGAGAACCCTAGCTTGGATATTATTGTAATAGATATCTAATCAACTGGAGGTTTCCCCCTTGAAGAGGCCCGTGAACATTGCTTTCAGATTCAAAGTGTTATTTCTGTTATTATTCTTATATCATTTCAATGTTATTGCGGTGAATGTTCTGGTTATATTGTTGTTATTATGCAATTACTAGCATTTTATTTCTGTTCTGCATACATTTTATATCTATTATATTACATGCCCCCTGGTAGCATCTCCTTCCTAGAACAGTTCCATGTTGTATTTGGTAAGCATTGTAAAAGGTTTTTTCCAACTGCTTTACTTTTTGAAAACTATTGTGAAGAATTTGGATCTCATATTTGACAACCACTTATTAGATCTTCTAGTAGTGAAAATAAAAGGGACTTTTCCGTTGAGTTAGTGGAGGAATATTCAGTTACATATGAGTCTTCTTCTAATCCTTTTATTCAAAAAGATGATGTTGGGAATTACATTAATGATTAAATTGATGATAACAGGGATTTTGATACATCTTGCATTATTCTAGGTGACTCAGTTAGTCATTGTTATGATACATCTGTTGTTCTATGTTCTCATAAATATTTGATTAACTATGAGGAAAGCGATGTTGAAGGCCACGATCAAGTTTTTCCCCTTCCTTCCGAAATTGTTGAGCAACAAAAAATATATAAGTCTGAAGATGACATTCTGGAGCTAGAACGAGGAAAAACCAGCAATGCAGAAGACATACCCATTCACTTCAAAAAACAATATGAGAAGTATCAAGAGTATTTTACTACCCTTTATGGTTATGAATCACATGAATTTCATGAGACATTTCAACGAGGACAGGAGAAACTCATTCTTGTTTATAATGCATATCTTACACAACAACAATTTTGTCCTCTCAACGAGTTGGAGGATTTTCATGAGTTTCAAGATCCAATAGTGAGGTGGATGGATTCTTATTTTTCCAAAATCCTGAAGGTTGAAAGTTTTAGCATGATCATCATTTGCAACTGTAAGTACCATATGCCTGCCAACTTTTTGTTGCATTTGATATATCCTCTTTGGATTATTCTAAACAGTGCCATGCACAAAGTTACAGTTCTTAGTCAAATGTTTTATTGGTTTCATTGGAACTAGAATTACACATGATTGAGTTGGTTTTCATATTAATAGAGTAGGTAGTAGGAGAATAAGCTCATAGTTCGAGCATTTTTAATTTTTAGTTCGCATATTTTTTTTCAGTGTGTTTGTTTTGAACAACTTGTTTGAATAAGAGACTCCATATCCCAACAAAGGCATTGGGGTTTAGCTGCAATTTCAAGTTTCAGTAAAGACTCCATAGCCCAACAAAGGCACTGGGGTTAGCTTTAATGTTAATTTTTAGAGATACATGGCTAGAAAACATAACACAAGTAAGAAAAGGTAGGTGAGGGGCAAGTTATTAAATTGAAAGGCATCGATCTATTTCCCTTATCACCTCACAGGGAAGTTTTATCCCCAATTGGATCCAATGTTGTAACCTAGGTCTGCACCCTTGCCTCTCCTCTCTCATTTCCCTATGCCTTCATCATATTTTTCTCTTCTAGTTGATAAATTCGGTTTCCCATATGTTCAATGACCTAGTTTTCCTTATTGGATTGCTTGATTGATTCTTTGGGCTGAATTATTTTTGTTTTCCTTGAAAGATAATTTCATGTCTGATTTGAGTTTGAAATACTTGTCATCATGTTTTTGACTAATTGAGCATGAATCAGGCTCACCAAGCCTTTCTTGTGTGAAAGAGACATCCAGGTCTGCCAACATCTTTGTAAGCTCAGTAAGATCCTGCGGAGTTGACAACGAATCAGAGCAGACCATGTCAGGATTGAAATACAAGAAAGCAAACGAGTTCAATTTTCAGCCATCAGATTAAGCAATATTAAGTCATGACCGTCACATTTCATTGGAGAGAGATTAATGGTGGGGAGACATTGCAGGGATCAGGAAGAAATTTAAAGTTTCTTCAATTTGTAAGCCCACAATTGCTCAGGATCGTTGATATTTATATATCAATAGATCAACGGTGCATATTAATCTTGCTATGAATGAGCATTTTCTCATTGCGGGGATCGAGAAGGAAATTAAAGATAGAGGGAGTTGAGTCTTCGCAATCACTTGTGGCCATTGATCTTCAAGAAAGGGACACGTGTCAGGTGATATCGTACTCTGGGAGGAAACAAGAAGAGTTGAGTGAGTAAAGGAATTATGAATCTCGAACTCTCAAAGCAATTGCAAACTGTCCAAATCCAGAGGCCACGTGGAGGAAGATCTTTCACTTCGGAGATACAACACTTCGGAGGATTGTAAGAACCTTTGCATTGAAGAATCTCAAAGTCGGAACACCCAAAGTCCCAAAGTGAATATGGATCGTCCATCAACGAGGACAAGTGGAGACATATCATTCAATTTAGAGAATTGGCACTCTGTAAGGTTTGCGAAGCACTGGACCAAGAATTACCCGAAGTCTTGAAGTGAATCTCGATCGTCCATCAACGAGGACATGTGGAGGCAGCTCTCCCACTTCAGATATACTGCACTTCGGAGGATAGTGCGAGAAAGTAGAAGAAAAATCTTGAAGCCCGAACTCTCAAAGTGAATCTTGGTCGTCCAAATCTAGAGGTTGTACGGAGGCATATCTGTCACTTCAAGAATACGACACTCAAGAGGATTGTAATAACTATGCATTGAAAACTCTCGAAGCGTAAACACCCGAAGTAATTGTCGACCGTTGATCTCAAATCAATAAGAACCATTGATTTTTGCAGCAGGTAAGAAAGAAATATTAGTCGAAGTACTGCGAGACTGCCACGTCACTCCGGGCACATACTACTATGAGAGTTATACAAATGTTTCATCTAAATTGGCACCATCGCTAAATTAGATAGGGGAGTTCTAATATGGCAGATAGATATAACTTCATTAGGGAACTAAAGTAGTAGGGCCACCCAGATCACAGATTGTGACAAGATCGGTGGTCACTTACGGGGATGAAAAATACTCGAACGTTAATTTTCCAGAGTGGTCCCACGATTAAAACCATGGTATAGGTTATGAGGTACGTGGCATATTGTGGTGGATTGTGCGGGTCAGAGCCGTGTGGAACCAAACCACCCTCAACAACTTCTGCAATCACATTCTTATATGACATCACGTCACCACGTCACTCCGGGAGATTTTCAAACTGCACATCTATTTGTCTCGAGTGGCCTCCAATAGCGTGCGTGCACACCATGATCAAGAAAGAACTCATCTCTATCACTTTGAGTAAGTTTCTTATACAATTGCAGTTCATCCAGTGCATTAGTTATGTCTGAGAGAGAGTAAAAGTTTTTAGTTAATCAATTCCAGAACCGTTTTAGATTAAATTAATAATTGGTCTTCTATGTGTGATAAGAAGCACTCTTTTTTATTAAGTCAAGTGCGAAGTATACATTATTGTACTCCAATAGTGTTTTAATCAAGTTAATTAGTCATTCTACAATTGTTAATGTAGAGTTAAGTCTCAGTCCCAGATGGACGAGAGCCTCTGCAACTCTGAAAAATATGCATTTTCTATATGCTTTGGGGGTTGGGAGGTTTTGGAACGAAAGTAGAAGTAATAGAAGGATTTGACCTACTAAGTTAATTGTAAAGTTTTCTACCTAGTGAATATATGTTGATGACATTTGTGTTCTCTTACTCAAATATTTATGTGTTGATTCTTATCTTAAACGAAGATTTTGTAATGTGTGTCATGTACATTTCTTTATTATGATAGTTATTGTTTTAGTTTATCTTTTGTTGATTATGCAACTTTTTATACAACTATTGTTCAGAGAAAGATCCACTATTTTACATCCTATTGAATGATTTGCATCTAGATGTTTGTATAAGTCTTAAGATATTATTTTGGGTCTTAGTTTTCACATTGCATTATTTTTTGTTGTTTTCTGTGTCTGTCTTTTCATACCCCCAATTGTCATTTAATACCCATATCATTAGCAAATGAGAACTTACTTTTACAGTGTGTGGCCTATCCTACCAGAGCACCATCATTAAACTGTCCTTAAGCTTACCAACAAAACCAACTTATTAAGGAATAATCATTCCAAAACTTGAGGTGGCCTAGATTTTCCCTTTCAGATGCAGACCTTAGGACCAACAATATCAAAACTTTTTACCTCATAATCTTTATTGTTATTAATATCAATAAAAACTTTTTTTTTACCAAAGATACTTTCTAGGTTTTATTCCTAACTTACTTGGAAGTGCTTGTGGTTTTTGTTGTGCCTTGTTAGGCTGGTGCTCAAGGTCCAATATAAAATCTCTGAAAGTATGGTCCAGATCTGTCTGGGCAACCCTTATCCAACGACTTCCTTCAATATATAAATTGCAATGTACATTGAGAAATCTGTTGGTGACTATATTCAGTGTATCCAATCCACCTTCCCACGCACAGTTAAATTTTTTAGTTGCAATGTAGAGTGGAATATCTGTTGGTTTCCATATTCAATGTATCCCACGCACAGTATATGTTTTAATTTCAATTGTAATAAACGTTTCAGTCTCACCTTTAAACAATATCAAGTATTCAAATCATATTGGATTTTTTAGAATTTATATTTCCCAACAGGCGTTCTAGTTTTAGAACATATTTTTTCATTCAATTTTGTGAGAAGTCTCACTGTAGTAATTCAGTGATAAAAAATTGTTAGAACTGTAGATTTGGGTGGTTAGTCTATATAATTATATTTGATTGTTTTATGTTGAATCCCAATAAAGTAGAGTATTGTGTTGTGTTTCATTTGTATATTTTTTTAGCTATTAAAAGAGTTGTTTTGTGTGTCATTTGTGCTTTTTCTTTGACAATAAATGAAAAATGCAATCTTTGACATATTTTTATTTTTCCTTTTTTTTAGGTGCAATATCTAAATAATTATCTTTTTTTCAAACATATCCATAGATATTATATTAATGGACTTGGTTTTTTCTAATGAGCCTCAACAGTTAATTTTTCCTCTTTATGTTTTTGTTGGTCTTTCCCATATCATTCACTCCTTTTTCTCATCTTCCTATGTCTTTGTCTCTTTCTTTTGTAGTTCGCTTATCTTATATATAATCATAAGTTTTGTATCATCATTTAAGGATGAGAAGTATAATTCCGAGAACTTTAGATAACAAGAAATTTTCTTCATCCACTTCTTTTTATTTTGATCCTCCCCTCTGAGAGTAAGGGGAAATGTCTTTTTATTTTGATCCTCCCCTCTGAGATCAAGGGGAAAGGGAATGACCAAGATCATGGAAAATTATACAATGAAAATCTAAATTATAATCATTGAGAATTTGGATCCAACCAAATATTGTCTATGTTTGAAATCATTTCTTCTAAAAATCCTTTGCTCGTCTATATGCACGTAAACTTCAGTATATGACAGTGTTGTCTTGCCTGGAAGAGAACCATTTCATTGTAAATGTTCTAAATTATTGTTAGGACTCTAAATAACATCATCTTCATAGAGAAAAACCGGGAAGTTTTATGTTACTAGACTAAGATTAATACTATGAAATCTTATTATTTAAAATGCAGACCTTGTTCAATTAAATATGTCTTTTGTTGTGACCTAAAATTATATTTGGTGGTTAGTATATACATTATATTTTCATCCTACATATTTCTCAATTCTTTGATAATGCAAACAAAAATTTCTATACATTTTATCTTCAATTATAATTATAAACTGCTTGAAATGAACTTTTGTAATTTTGACAAAATGGTGAGAAGACACTCTTCAGATCACACATACAATTTCTTCACAATATACTTGTACGGGCTGCAATGTAACACCTTTTGTACTCTATTTTATGGTGATTCACTCAAAAAATTGAGAGAGCATCCATGATTACACAAAAGACTTAATTGTATTACTGCACTCTTACACACATTCATAGGTAAATATATAGCTGGATTCGAATTCAACCAATTCCATATTTGGAGGGAGTGGTTGAGAAGATATCTCAACAGCCTCCTACAAATCTTCAACCAACCCAATCTAGTCTCCTAAAGTAATCTTTATTCTAATACCCTCTCTTAATGCTTACTTTACAAATTACAATACTTAATCACAATTATAAAAAATTACAACACTTCAACTTTTGTCTGTCTGTCTGGTCTTCCTCAGCACTAAAACTCACTCTGAAATCACATGGCTTCCTCTCTTTCTTCTTCCTCTTCTTCGATATTTCCATCGACACATTTAAAGTCAAAACGCCTCTGACCATCTTACTTGCACTTGTATACTGGACAATTTGACAACTTGGCTCATCGGGGCTTCCGTGATAAAAGTTGACAACTATTGATGCATTCTATGAACTTGCCTTCATCTGTCGGATTTTTTCTTTCGGCTATCCTTCAATATATAGAAGAAAAGTTTGGATACAGAATGTCCTCAACATTCCTTTACACAAGGTGACTTCCAATAAAAACAATGTACTTGATACTGGGGCTACCAGCTTGCATCAAAATACAAGTTCTTATTTTTACATAAACTCTTACACACAAAAATTTAAACTCACCAGGTAAATGTAACCTGTAATTGTTGATCTTGGAGCACCGAAGTACAAAAAGAGTCTACAACTTATAACATATTGGACATAATCAAACCAGTAACATGCTCTTGTGGCACCGAAAAACACGCAAGAACTACAAGCTTGAACTACATCACTATGTTCAAAATTTGGTTCTTCTTTACAACTTAAACAATATAAAAATAACCAATTTGACATAAAACTCTGACGAATGCAACCAAGAAAGGGGAAAAATTTGTCATGGACTTCGTACAACAGCGACTCTGCAGTAACGACTAACAGGTTGTATATTGTAATGTGGCTCACGTCCTCTGCTCTTCTTCCAATATATAAATATATGAACAATCAAACACCAATTATAATTTGGGAGCCACGTGCCCTGGATTGGATTCGATCTCTGTCTTCTCTTGATGTTTCACAGTCTCTGTTGTTTGGAATGATCATGTTCTTTACAGACATTCACAGCAACAACTTTTCTTTTGTTTCTGACTTCTCCCAATCTGTAATACTAGCAGCAGTACCAATGGTTTTGGCTCCATTTCCATTCATTATGGCCAACAAATTCCATGCTTACAACATTGTTAATAGCTTAAACTTCCAATCAACATAATTTTCACCATCAAGTTTGGAGGACTGCCTCTTTCTACAGATAGTTTGCTACCAGGTTCTAGGTAACCACTCACGCTTGCGAGTTGGGCTTTCTATTCAAAATATCCCTACCACTAATTACTTCCTTGAATGCCAAGATCTATATTGTAGCGTTGAAGAGAAAGAGTCCTCGCAACCTGTGTCACAATGACCTTGACCACCAAATTTTCATACAACAACAAGAAAAAAATATTCTCTTTCAGAGGAGCGAGGAATGATAGACAAAAATCAGAAAATATAACATATAGGTTCCAGTCCAACAAGGATCAGACGGCTTGGTGTCTCCACAGAATTCTGAATTTCTCACGCTCCTTCACGGGCACACTCAGAAATCGTATTTCTACAGCAGCTCTGCACACAGACTTCACTGTTTCTCCTCGACTAGAAACTCGTCTAACCAACAGTAGTCTCACTTAACTCATTGAATAATTAACATAGATAAATAAAAAATTCAACACTCCTAATCTACGTATGTACAGGAGAATAGCCTCTCAATCTATTTCATATTCTTGGGCACTCCATGAGGAGCTAAGCCCAGCCAATCTCTGATACCAACTCAAAAAATTGAGAGAGCATCCATGATTACGCAAAAGACTTAATTGTATTACTGCTCTCTTACACACATACATAGGTAAATATATAGCTGGATTCATATTCAACCGATTCCATATTTGGAGGGAGTGGTTGAGAAGATATCTCAACGGCCTCCTACAA
Source organism: Picea engelmannii (assembly GCA_009831015.1). Taxonomy (NCBI): domain Eukaryota; kingdom Viridiplantae; phylum Streptophyta; class Pinopsida; order Pinales; family Pinaceae; genus Picea; species Picea engelmannii. The sequence continues at coordinate 84,006 of ML802359.1, forward strand.
ATCTTCAACCAACCCAATCTAGTCTCCTAAAGTAAGCTTTATTCTAATAGATTCTCAACAAAATACATTACAGTTAGATAAGTCTGCATCTGATGATAAATCAAAACCCCATGGATCATATACAAGAGGCATAATCAGTTGGAATGTATTACCAATTTGTAATTGCATACCATATGTAAGGTACAGATCAACCCATATTTTGAACTGTAAAAGAATTGAGGGTGAGTAATACATCTCACCTACATGACTGAAGAGATGTAGATAGCTACACCACTCCACTAATGATACAAAAACCATTCAATCTTATAATTTCTTTAAATATCAATATCCATTTTTATCTCGTATGTCCAGAATTCAACATTCCCAATTCCATATAGATATGTCACTCCTCTACAAACAACAACATTCAGTTGCATTTGCCCACAAAACATATGTTGGAAAGGACATCTATATAGAACAACAAGGATCAACAATGATACAACAATCCCAACATCAGTCAATTTACCTTTGTCATCAAGCGTCCCCTTTCTTTAATTATCATCCATAATATCGACATCGTTTAAATCTAAAAGTCCATTGGTCTTTTCCATTACCATTTTTAAGTGGAAGACAAGTCACTTAGACTAAATAGGAAAATAGAATTCGGTTAAAAACCAGACTCAAAAAGACTTTAAATAGTGACTTTTCATACAAGGATGCAGTCATAGAATCACATGAATGGTCAATCAATATGTTCGGCAATTTCTCCAATGTTTTGTATGCAGTAAGTCTCGTATCTAGGATTTTGAATATTTGTCCATGAATCCTTTGACAAATAATACCATTACAAATGAGATGGATAGTTCTAGATATCTTCATTTAAAAAATACATGTATTCACAATTTGAAGGCTTGCAACAATATCCACATTTGAATACCCTTCAAAGTTGTGCATTTAATGACATGACAAATAAAATGAAAGGCCTATCCAAATAGCAAGCCCTATTGAAATTTTCAATATCGCAACAATGAATTTCTCTTATACCATACTCATCTTGTGATATAGCAATCCAAGGTGAAGGATGGTTGGAAAACTCCACTTATTCTTCAATATACATTAAAGGAAATGAAAATTAATTGCTTTCCATTTATGAGAGAATGCACAACAACTCATGTCTTTCTGAATCATGAATGATACGGAGAAACAAGTCCAAGGTACAATGACCTTTAATATCATAAAATGAACTTACACAAATTGGTGGTCCACTATCGAAGTAGAGGACACTTACCTTCAATCATTAGTATGCCTAAGAATCCTTTCTACGACAAATCCAGTTAAATTTGAGTAATTTTACAAGAGAAAGTGGCTACTGTCACATTAAAATTTGGCTCCTATCTAGTGTACATGAGTCAAAATTGTGTTGGCTTCCCAATGTTATTTTAGAAGCAATCTGGAAACCAATTTGGATTGTGTTACAAGGATTGTTTTTTTCCCTTACCTAGTCCACCATTGCTAATTCTCCTATGTTTTTGTCCTCGACCAGGTCAATATTGGTCATCGTCATAGTCATCATCATCATCCTCATTTTCATTTTCATTTTCATTGGAAACAACTTTATTAACTCTACTTGCAGGAGAAACGAGTTTTGTTTTGAGAGTTCTTGTAGGTACATGACCATCCATTGAGTATCTGTAATACCATATACCATCCACATGTGCAGCTCTATGACTAGGTCACTTCTTGGATATATTAGCTATATAAGCAGAGTAGTCTAGAGAAAGTTTGGAAAAGTGAAAAATGGTTGATATATTAGCTATATAAGCATAGTAGTCTAGAGAAAGTTTGGAAAGATGAAAAATGGTCCCTATCCCTTTATATCAACCACTTTTATAAAGTGAGACATGCCTTGAGAATCACCATTAATAAGTATTAATTTTATTACATTAATACATAATATATAATAATAACAATGAATTAATGTTACAAATTAATATTAATGAATTAATATATATAAATTAATTGTGTATTAATATATTAATGAAATGTATAAATTAAAGTATTAATTTACATAATGTGTAATGTAACATTGTAATTGATTGATTAATACATTAATAATGTAACATATTACATTAAGTAATACATTGATACATTATTAATTAATACATTCCTAAAATATTGATACACTAATAAAGTTAATACATAAATAAAGTATAAATATATTAATAAAATAATAATACATTCACCTTAATGTATTTAGTAATACAATACTACATTACTATAATGTATAAATAAAAGTACTAATACATTAGTATCTTAATATATAATACATTAATATATTAATGTATAATACATTAATAATGTAATGTAATTAATTAATACAATAAATACATTATTGACTAATACATTGCTAAAGTTTTAATACACAAATAAATTATTACATTGATTTAATACATTATTACACTAATAATGCATTAAATATATATATATTTCATATATTAAATGCATTAATAAAAACATTATAAGTATTCATACATTAAAACATTAATAAAGTTTTAATACACTAATGTATTAATGTATATTTTAATGTATTAATTAATGAATATATTAATACATTATTAAAAATGTATAAATTAAAGTACTAATACATTAATATATTAATGTATAATATATTAATAAAGTGTTACATTAATAAAGCAATGTATTAAGTAAAAAAATATTAAAATATTAATACATTAATGTATAACAAAACATATCAAAGTATTAATACATTAATAATGTAATTTATTAATTAATTGATACATTAAATATATTATTGACTAATAAATTGTTAAAGTATTAATTAATACATTTCTAAGGTTTTAATACACAAATAAAGTAATATATTAATTTAATACATTATTATACTAATGATGCATAAAAAAAACTACACTAAGTATTATTTTTATATACATTATTTCATTAATATTAATACACTAATCAAGTAATTAATTAATAATACATTATTATAGTATTAATACATTGATACATTAATTGAAAATTATCGTGGTTGAGTATGGATGCCACCTTGGTTGACTTTGGGAAGGAAAGGTTCACTATGGTTGACATGGTTAATTATGGTTCACCATGACCATGGTTAACTTTTGTAGACCTTCACTATGGTTGATCATTGCAAAGGTTGAATGTGGTTGACCATGGTTGACAATAGTTATCCATGTTTCACATTTGTTGTGCATAGATGACCATGTTTGGCCATGACCTTGGTTTACCATGACTATGAATGACATCAATACATTAATTCATATTTTAATGTATTAATTAATTAATAGAATAATACATTACTAAAATATTAATACTTTAAAACATTAATAAAATATTAATTCACTAATACAATAATACTACATTATTAGAGTATTAATACATTAATAATGTAATGTATTAATTAATTATATAGTTTTAATTAATACATTGCTAAAGTATTAATAAACTAATGGAGTAATACATAAATAATACATTGATAAATACATTATTAAAGTATTGATACATTAATTGAAAATGACGATCATTGATTATGGTTGACCATGACCATGGTTTCTTATGGTTGAGCATCACCAAGGTTGCCCATGAAAATGACCATGACCATGGTTTCTTATGGTTGATCATCACCAAGGTTGCTCATGACAATGCCCATGACCATGGTTAACTTTGGTAGAACTTGGTTGACTTTGGGAAGGAAAGGTTGACTATGGTTATGAACTTTCTTGACCATGACCATGGATAACTATGGTTGAACATGACAATGGTTAATTGTAGTTGACCTTGGATTACCATGATCATGGTTAAAGGTGGTTGACCATAACCATGGTTAACTTTAGTAGACCTTCACTATGGTTGACCAGACATTGCGACGATGAGGTTATGATCTTCACATTGCAATGACGAGGCTATATTCCTCCCATTGCGACAATATAGGCATGCTCGTCAAATTGGAACGACGAGGCTATGTTTGTCACATTGCGATGATAGGGCTATGTTCGTCACATTGTGACGTTACTATGTTTATCAAAATGTGATGCTACTATGTTCATCACATTACGACAATATGGCTATGTTCGTCACATTGCGACAATTGGGCTATGTTCGTCACATTTGTATTATAGGGATATGTTTGTGACATTGCTATGTTACTATGTTTTCTAGATTGTGACGCTACCATGCTTGTCAAATTGCAACATTAATATGTTCCTCATGTTGCAACATCTAGTTTTGTTCGTCAGATGGCAACGTTGAGTTATGTTTTTCACATGAAAAGGTTAGTTTATGTTTGACATGTTTCTAAAAGAAAGTTTTGTCCAAGCCTTTTCAAAAAATCTAACAAAGTGTTTCATTTCTCACAAAGATAGGAACTTTGAATGAATGTTATGTATTACATAGAAGGAAACTTAGAATCATACTTGTTTTAAGGAAATTTATTAAAAATCATCTTTAACTTTACATATGATGGTTTATGCTTGTTCTAAAGACATTGATAGAAAATAAACTTGACTATGGTTTTCCCATGCTTGACTATGGTTTTCCATGGTTGACTAAGCTTAACCATGGTTGAGCTTGATGTGGACCAAAGTTTAGTATGGTTGGTCATGGTTCACCTTCACCATGGTTGACAATGGTTGACCATGGTTGACTATGCATGACCATGCCCATAGATTAATTTCATAGACAATGTGGAGTGGATTATGCTGGACCATGTTGATTATGTTTACCCATGGTTTAGGTTAGTCACATTCTGACTGTGGGTGTGGGTTATTTTTGTCACATTATGACATCGAGAAATGGTCATGTCATGCAATGTTCAGCTATGTTTGTAACATTGAAATATTGAGTTGCATACATCATATTAAAACAAAGGGTTATATTTGACACATTGCGACATTTGGAAATGTTTCTCACATTATGACGTCAATATATTTATGTCACATCGCGACATTTGGAAATGTTTCTCACATTATGGCGTCAGTATATTTGTGTCACATTGCGACAATGAGGTTATATTCATCACATAGGAACGACAAGGCTATGTTTATCGCATTGGGATGATAAGGCTATGTTCGTCACATTGTGATGACACAACTATGTTCATCACATTGCGACGTTATTATGTTTTTCATTATGCGACGCTACTATGTTCAACGGATTGTGACAATATGGTTATGTTTGTCACATTGCAACGACTCGGATTTGTTCATCACATTGCAATGACAAGGCTATGTTTTTAACATTGCAATGTTACTATGATTGTCACATTATGACTCTACTTTGTTCATCATATTACAACATTACTATGTTCCTCATGTTGAAACATTTGAGTAAACCACAGATTGTGGCGATGAGGAAATGTTCATCACATTGCAATGATGAGGATATGTTCATCACATTGTGAAAATAGGGCTATGTTCGTCACATTGCGACGATAGGGCTACGTTCATCACATTGCGACGTTACTATGTTTGCCAAAATGTGACACTACTATGTTTGTCACATTGCGACAAATCGGATATGTTCATGACATTGTGATGACAAGGCTATGTTTTTAACATTACAATGTTACTATGATTTTGAAAAAATTGAGTGAACCACACATTTCAACGATGAGGATATGTTCATCGCATTCCAATGACGAGGATATGTTCATCACATTGCAAAAATATGGTCATGTTTATCCCATTGCAATGATGGGTCTATGTTTGTCACATTGCGACGATAGGGCTATGTTCGCCACATTTCCACATTACTATGTTTGTGAGAATGTGACACTACTATGTTCGTCACACTACGACGATACGGCTATGTTTGTGACATTGCAACAGATGGGATATGTTTGTGACATTACGATGACAAGGATATGTTTGGGTCATTGTGATGTTACTATGTTTGCTAGATTATGATGCTACTGTGCTTGTCAAATTGCAACTTTACTATGTTCCTCATGTTGCAACATTTGTTTTTTCTTGTGAAATGGCAACGTCGAGTTATTTTTTCACATGACAAGGTTTCTTTATGTTTGACATGTTTTGAAAATGAAGTTTTGTCTAAGCGTTTTCAAAAAATATTACAAAGTATGGGCATGTTCATCACATTGCAATGAAGGGGATATGTTTTTCACATTGCGACGTTAGGGTTATGTTCATCACATTGCGATGTTACTATGTTTGTCATAATGTGACGGTGCTATGTTCGTCAGATTGCGACAATATGGATATGTTCGCCACATTGCGAGACATGGGGTATGTTCGTGACATTGCAATTACATGGCTATGTTTGTGACATTGTTATGTTACTACGTTTGTTAGATTGTGACGCTACTATGTTTGTCAAATTGCAACATTACTGTGTTCCTCATGTTGCAACATTTGGTTTTTCTCATAAAATGGCAACGTCGATTTTTTTTTTCACATGACAATGTTTCTTTATGTTTGACATGTTTTGAAAATGAAGTTTTGTCCAAGATTTTTCAAACAATATTACAAGGTGTTTCCTTTCTCACAAAGATAGGAACTTTGAACTCATGTGGTGTATTACATAGAATGAAACTTAGAATCATACTTATTCTAAGGACACCTATAAAAAATCATCTTTAACTTTAAAGATGATTATTTTTACTTGTTCTAAAGACATTGATAGAAAACAAACTTGACTATGGTTTTCCCATGCTTGAGTATTATTTTCCATCGTTAACTAAGGTTAACCATGGTTGAGCTTGATGTGGACCAAATTTTAGTATTGTTCTAATATGGCGCTAACAACAATCATAATAACCTTAATAAACCTAACCCTAATAACCCTAACCTTAATAATTGCTAATACATTATTGTTGACATGGTTAATTATTAATATTAATTAATAATTATTGTATATAGGGTATGTATGTATAATATACATACATACCCTTAAGGTACCCCTTTTATAATATATTTAATAAATATATTAATAATAACTAATATCCCTATATTAAGTATGACCATTGTTAATAGCCATTTATAATATTATTAATAATCATTAATATAATAAATTGTCCATATTACATTAACATTTAATATTAATAGTATAATATATAATCACTTCTTAATACAATAATGTATTATTAGTAACCCTAATACAAATTATAATAGAAATAAATCTACCTTATTCTTATTGTGGATTGGTGAGACAAATGAATAGCCCACATTGCATTAACAAATAATGTGGTCTCATAGCACATGGGTTTCTACTCTCATAAAGAAAGAAAAAAAAATGAAAAAAAAAACTTATAACCAAAAAATCCTCTACCTCATAAGATACAATTTAGTGGAAAATAGTATCACTTGTCTTAATACAAACTCTAATGCACTCACCACCACATACATTTCTACAATTAATTTTTGAATTCAAATTTTATTCAAAATTAAAGGATTAATGGTAGCACACACTTAATTTTAGAATTCAATTTTTATTCAAAATTAAAGGATTAATATTAGAATTTGTTTTTCTTCAAAGTGAATACGTTCATATTTTCTTTATAACTCATCAAAATATATTTAAAAACTTGAAAATTATTTTATTTAGAATATTTCGACCACATACACTTTTGCAATTAATTTTAAAATTCATTTTTTATTAAAATAAAAAGATTAATGTTAGAATTTATTCTTTCATTTTTTTTTATAAATAGTGAAAATATATTAAAAACTTCAAAACTATTTTATTATAAAAAAATAAAAATTGTTTTTAATAATAAAAAAATTGGAAAACTCCATTTTTTATTAGATTGGAATTATAAAATTTAATTTTATAACAAACTTTTTTTAATTATTAACAATATTATTTTTACTAATAATATGAAAATTTGGATTTCTCAACCATTAAAAAATTCTAATAAAAAAATTATAATTGTATTATCATTATACTTCTTCCTTCCCATGAAATTGTGACTTATGTACCATCTTTCACCAACTAATAATTATTTATTCTTGTGAAAATACAATTGGTATTGATGTAACAAGGACAATTGATCTAAGTGGGAACTCTTGGTCCCCAGTCCCGAGCTCTTGTGGACTATTTGGAGGCCATTGAAGGTGTTGCAAAAATCACACCTCGATACAACCCTACTACATGGATGTCGGAAGTAACATCAATCAATTTGGTAATTCGTCTTGAAGTAGATTTACTTGGAAATAATGGAGAAAGTGCTAGTTGTAAGCGCCAGTTATAAGCATCGGTTGTGAGAGTCAGTTGTAGGCATGTTAAGAGTCAGTTGTAGGCGTGTTAAGAGTCAGTTGTCTAGTTGTCTTTGGTTTGCATCTAGCCAACTCGAGAGAGTATTTTCCTATATAAAGATGTAATATGTCTTCATTGCATAATAAGAAGTGAGCGTAGCCTCACCGTGTTTGTTTGCGTGGTATATTTTATCTTGGTATCAGAGCCACGGGAGTGCAGTGAGAGAATTCTAGAAGTTCACAGGTCCCTCCTCTGGTAGGGTGCGGGGGAATACTACTCAGCCTTTCGCCCGAAGAAAAATGAAAAGATTCTCGCAGACGGAGTACACGAGAGGTGCGAACATCCTGCAGCTGGAATACACGTGAGGTGCGGACTTCTCGCAGGCCACTAAGTCGTGAGGTGTGAGAGTTGCAAACTCCAATAAATCGTGAGGAATGTTGCTTTTCAACTCGCGTGTACTCAGATCTAAATCAAATCCGCTGTGTAAACCCATCGTTTGTTGAATCGCGGCGTGGTAAGGAAAATTCGTGAGCATGGAGTAATTTGGTGCGTGAGAAAATCCAATTGCATGGGAGAGTTTTGAAAAGCATGGAGGTGAATGAAGTGTAAAATTTGTTTTACATGCAAATGGATATTTTTTTTTAAATCCATGCGTGGATATATGTTTAAAACGTGGAGTTTGAAGCTCACTAAAATTTGTTAAAGTGAAGTTATAAGGTTTATTCACTTTTTTTATTATTATTAAAAGTGAATGTATGTAGAGGATTGAAGTTTATTTTGGAGTTTATTACTTTAAAGTGAATTTTTATTCATAGTGGATATATTTTATAAAGAGGTGAAGAGGGAGTTATAAGTTTTTTTTAAAAAGTGGATATTTTGGATATTCAGATGCATGCATGATATAAGCTGAGAACATAGATAGATTGAGTCGGATCGGTGGTATCCGAAGGCAGAGCGACAAAACATTGCATATCCTTGGTGATTTTCTTGCAGAGACTAAATTGCAGCGACGACGAATCCGCTGGCAGAGACCTACCTCAACGAAGCCAACAAGTTAGATGGCTCGAACTTCATTAACTGGAAATTCAAGATGCAGACGCTCATGGAGGGATATGGTGTCTGGAACATTGCGAATGGAACCAAATTGAAACCTGTTGCTGCTGCAGGTGCGACATCAGCGGTAGGAGGTGCGACAGTAGCACAGATCCAAGACTAGGAGAAGCGCGAAAACAAGACAAAGGTATTGTTGCGCATGTCCATTAAAGATAGCATAATTCCACATATTAGATACGCTACAACTTCTGCTGCAACATGGGCAGCTCTTAAAGCTTTGTATGAAACTAGCAACACAGATCGCATTATGTTCCTGAAAACTAAATTGCTAGGAATTAAGATGGATGGAAATGAATCTGTTAGTTCATTTTTGGGTCGCATTAAAGAGGTGAAAGACAAGCTAGTAAATATAGACGAAACTGTTTCCAACATTGATCTAGTGACTATTACCTTAAATTGTGTGCTAGAAGACTATCATATGTTCATAACAGGTCTTGCAGCAACGGAGAAACCTCCTACATTTGAAGAACTGTCAGGTATTTTGTTGCAAGAGGAAGAGAGGTGCGAAAATCTGAAGCCTCCGAGTAAAGATTTGGCACTGTGGTCAAATAATAGATCTGCGAGAGGGAGATCAGGAGTAAGAGGCAGAGGAGGCAGTTCATGGCAGAGAGGCGGTTCATGGCAGAGAGGCAATTCATCGCAGAGAAGACAATCTCCAAATCAAGGTATGCAATCTGATAGGAATGAGTCAAAGAGTTGTTTTTACTGTGGTCGACCTAGACATATGGTTAAATACTTTCATAAGAAGAAAAGTAATGAGGCTAGGAATAAACCTAGAACACATTCAGGTCATTATGCAGAAAAATCTTCAAATCAAGATCACAGATTATTTATTGCTAGTGATGATATTGATGAACCCCTGAATTTTGACTCACGGGATCTTAGGCTGTTTGTGTATAACGCTGCTTTATCTACTAAAATAGATGATTCTCATGCCTGGTTTGTGGATTCCGGAGCATCAATACATATGACTTGTAATAAAAATTGGTATGCTAATTTCAAAGAAACACAGAATGGTGCCAACATATATCTTGGAGATGACCACGCTCATCAGATCAAGGGATATGGAGACATTCTTGTGACATTTACGAATGGTATTGTTTGTCACATTCGCAATGTGGTGTATGTGCCAGGAATAAAGAAAAATTTGATCTCTATGTCCACCATTACAGATCAGAACTTGAAGGTTGAATTCTTCAAGAATTATTGCATAGTGAAGGATCTGTTGGACCACTTCTGAACTGTTTCAATGGGAGTCAGAGTAGGAGGTCTATACAAACTTGATGTTACCAGCAAAGCACATCATGCACTGACTTCTGCCACTATGCCAACAGAGACTCTTTGGCATCAAAGGTATGGACACATCAATCATCCTGATTTATTGTTATTACAGA
>ML802359.1:95655-108644 GCA_009831015.1 Picea engelmannii
CAGAATGTTAATCACTTTAGCTACAAAGTATCATTGGAAGTTGCATCAGTTAGATGTTAAATCTGCATTTTTTAATGGTGAGTTAAAGGAACAGGTTTACCTTACTCAACCTGAAGGTTTTGTTGAAAAGGGGCAGGAACACTTAGTGTGTAAGTTAAAGAAAGCATTGTATGGACTAAAACATGCACCTAGGTCATGGTATGAGAAGATAGACTCTTTCTTTCTTCAACAGGGTTTTATGAGGAGCAAAAGTGATCCAAATCTCTATACCAAATTTGATGAAGAGGGGTATATAGTATTGATTTCATTATATGTTGATGATTTAATAATTACAGGAAATGCAGAGAAGTTAATTGATTAAATCAAGGAGCATTTATCAAAGGTATTTGAAATGAAAGATCTTGGTGAGTTACATTACTGCCTAGGTCTTGAAGTTTGGAGAAATGCAGGCGAAACTTTTGTTTGTCACAGTAAGTATATCAGAGAAATACTTAAGAGATTTAAAATGGATCAGTGTAAGCCTTCTATTGTTCCCATGCAACAAAATGTGAAACTGTCTTGTGATGATGGTTTGAAGGAGGTGAATGGCACTGTGTATAGACAGATGGTGGGTAGTCTGAATTATCTCACCACAACCAGGCCTGATATTTCTTATTCTGTGAGTGTGTTAAGTCAGTTCATGGCAAAACCTCATGAAAGCCATTGGAATGCAGCAAAGGCAGTACTCATGTATCTAAAAGGTACACTTGATTATGGTATTAAGTATACTGATGCATCTAATGTTGAGTTAACACGTTATTCAGATTCTGATTGGGCTAGAAATATGGATGATCGAAGATCAACCACTAGATATGCGTTCAACATTGGATCCGGGGTTGTTTCATGGAGCAGTAAAAAATAGCCTACTGTATCTTTGTCTTCTACTGAAGCAAAATATAAAGCCTTGTGTGCAGCAACTTGTGAAGCTCTTTGGTTAAGAAGACTTCTTCAAGATGTTGGAGAAGAATGAAAGGAACCTACGATGATCAGATGTGACAATCAAAGTTTGACCAATATTGTGAAGGATCCTATCTTTCATGCAAGGACAAAGCATGTTGAAGATCAGTATCATTTTGTTCGAGAAAAGTTGCAGTCAAATGAAATAACTCTTGTGTATTGTAATACTAGTGAAAATGTTGCTGATATTTTCACTAAGCCTCTTGGAAAGATTAAGTTTGCACTCTTTAGGGAGATGTTAGGTGTAGAAGTCAATCCATTGTCCATTAAGGGGGAGACTTGGAAATAATGGAAAAAGCGCTAGTTGTAAGCGCCGTTGTGAGAGTCAGTTGTAGGCGTTGTCTAGTTGTCTTTGGTTTGCATGTAGCCAATTCGGGAGAGTCTTTTCCTATATAAAGATGTAATCCGTCTTCATTGCATAATAAGAAGTGAGCGTAACCTGTGTTTGTTTTCGTAGTATATTTTATCTGATTTTGCATAAATCTACCAAAATGCATCCCTCTACCAGAAGTCATTATTTGTTTTATATATATCTATGTGGGGTGGTTTTTTTTAATTATTTAAGACAACGGAAAGATAAACATATTGATTTATGCGCAGACGTAATGAAGCTCTAATTTAGGAAATTAGCAATCCTCTCCTTGGCCCCAAGGATTTGAGCTTCGAAAGGAAATTTGCTCAACCCTTTGCAGTTCAAACCTTGGCTTTTCTATGGAAGCAACATTGGTTTTATTGGCGAAATCCTCACTAAAACCACGTTCAATTCTTCTTCAACCTTAAATATAATACTATATTTGGTTTTAATAATAATATAGTACATTGAAATTGAAATTTGCTAAATATATTACAAACATTTAGCATCAAGTATCTAATCATTTTTTGAATATATCATCTTAGTAAATTATTTAACGTTCTAATTCTACATTAATGTAATGTATTTTCATCATTGCCCTAACCCTAATAATCATTAATCATTACTAATGCAATGTATTTTCATCATTTCCCTAACCCTAAAAATCATTAATCATAATAATCATTAGAATAAATTATTTTTGTTGTTTCCAAATTCACCCTACGCAGACTTCAATTTCAGGTCGATTTCAATTTTCTTGGTTGCGTTCAGGCCTACGTATTCAATTTTTTTCTTCCGGAATTGGTTTGACATTCGACAAAATTTAGCATTACACATTATAGGATAATTTAGAATGCTTTTCCGGCTCCCCAAATTGAAAGAATGGTCGGGCCGTGACTGATCCTGCTTGGGTCTGCGTTTGGTAGTTTAGCCGGAGGCACCATACTCAATCGTATATTCATTTGAACAGGGTCGAGTACCTGTTATATTATACAGTGTGCTCACCTTAAAAATTGATGCATTTGCTTCAGGACTGTTGATTTCAATTTAAGCCTTCACCTGATTTCAAGTCGCTGCCCAGTTCTCCCTACCCGGTCCATACGTTACCTGCCAATACTAAAATCTCGTTAGGTTATAGATTATGTCTGTAAATAAAAATCTAATAAATAAATCATAACTAATTCCCAATCCAAATTTTTAAAAACCTAAAATCTAAATTTCAAAAAAATATTTCGAATTCTAAAAAAACCTAAAATCTAAATTTCAAAAAAAAAATATACCATATTAATTTCCATACGAGGTTCAAAGCAACAAATAAAACGAATTTGTATTAGCAGTGAGTGTTTAAATAACCTGACCTTCATCCCAGGCCCCGGGAAAAAATTGAAAAGCCACCCAAACGTGGCATCCAACATGCATCAAAATGTCATCTTAACCACTGATGTGTTAATTGAATGGAAGACCAAACATGCATCCAACTTAACCAAGGATGCATTAATTAAAAGGTGGGTTAATTGAAAGACATTAATATTTGCTAAACAGTTAAAAGTGACAATTAGTGATAAGGGTAGAAATTTCTTAATATTATTAAGTAAATGTGAAAAGGTAATTTCTTAATTTCTTAATATTATTAAGTAATTGGAGCCAGACAAAGAATATGCCAACATCTGTAATTGTTGTCTGTAAAATAGGAATTTGTAATTAAAAAGTTCATTAAACCATGGATTCCATTAAGAAGGATGCCATCGATTCCATTAAGAAGGATGCCATTAATAATATACAAGGGTATTAATTATTATTGTTAGTTAATAATAATAATAACTATTAATATTATTAATAAAGTATTTATAATATTATAGTCATTAAAAATAAAATATTATCATATAAATATTTTAGCTACCATAACATTTTAATTTACCTCCAATCCAATTAAACTATGATCAAGTTTTAATTTATCTCCTATCCAATAAAATATGATAAAGTTTTAATTAACATCACATTGTAGGGAAGTTTCCTTCCATTCAATATGTTATGTTAATTCAAGATTTCTATCTTTGTGATAAATGCAAAAGTTTATTAAAAATTTTCTCAATAAACTTGGCCAACACATCCACTTCACAATGTGTCTTAGTTGCATTGTGATGAACATAATCCGATCTTGCAATGTAATGAAACCCAATGTTACAAAGTGAACAACATTACCTCGCATTGCAATGTCATGAACATATTCGGATATCGCATTTGATCATAACCTTTCACCAACATAAAAAAGAAATGATATCCTACTTAATTCGAGGTCGTAATGTCATGGACACAACTCACTATTACAATATGACAATCATACCATGTCGTCATAATTTGATGTTAGCCATGGTTATGTTGATATAATCCTCACAACATAACTCAACCCTTAAACTATGTCGTAATGCGTCATAACCATTGAGGAACATACTAGTTCCTTATAAGCCAACATAGTTAAATATTAGAATGAAGCAACACCTTTCTTGAACATCTTACTTTAACATAACTCATAATTAATTTCTCTATTTAAGATAACCATAAATGAACAACCATAAATGAACATGCTATGTGATGCAATATACCTCAATTTCGTCATAAAAAGAAAATTGTTAGGGACATTGATTCTTTCCTTACAAGCAACAAATTCAAAAGCGTAAGAACAACTACAAGTACAATGTCATCTCTAATCAACTCTCACAGACTTAAGTTTTCCTTCCTCGTTTATATTCCTAAAGCTTCTTATGTAACATAGTAGTCATAAGTAGATCTAGGGATGGCCTCGCCAATCTTAGCCTCTCACATTCCTTGACAAATTTAACACCAGTAGGAAGTATTAATGGCATTCCAAAACATCCTTACCTGTTTTCAAATTACATGCTAGAATTATATATATATGCATCCACCCTTGTAAGTACACGTATCCTCAAATTACTAAATCCCTTTATGTAGATTTAAAGTCTTCCAATTATTGCATTCCTTTATATATCTCCTTGCATATATTTCTAGGTATCACGATTTATGCCATTAAGGATTTTCATAGCTTATAGTTCTAGGATACAAATGTTTCCAAAAGGGTGTCTCCATAAGTCTTTAACGAAGCGTGTTCATCCCGACAGTAATAATTTATGTATAAACATACCAGGTCACATGGAGTACAGGTTCCCAATATAATTTCACTATACACGAACCAGTCTTGATATAAAAGCGACATAGAACTTTAGACTTAAATCTGGCCAACAGAAAAGATTGAACGAGTCTCACTCCTGTCCTCTCTAACGTTGAAGGAGTGGCTCGTATATCATTAGATTCTTAGGTTAGTACCCCTCCATGCAAGTTGTTTTATGAAATCCAACTGAACGTTACCCTAACTAAAACGAGAACTTGCCTTGCTAGTTATGAATAAAAAGTTCTGAGCCCACGTCCTCCTTTGCATTAACTCGGTGTGAGAAACGGGAAAGTGGTTGTTAGGGTCGCATTGAATCCTTAGTCAGTCACTTTAATGGATATCAATAAAAATTCCCTTGCGAGGCCTGTCGCCTGGCCTTCGTGTCCACTGCTCGTTAGGCCACATACCAAACATCACATGGAAAGGTACGGGTTCCTTAACTATCTTCTCATTGCGCTTCTGAAAGAGCCTAATGAGGTTTTGTTCCCTCCATTAGGCTGCATTACTCTGCGTAACCTTCCCCAAGGATGAAAGTGGAGGATCTAGTTGAAGTATAAGTTGTGGAGAGATTCTTCATGACGAAAAACAGAACGGATGCTGAAACACTCACTGGTCGTCTTCTCCGAACCGGGTAAGCATACTTCTCCATTAATGGTTTTAAAACATTTTTGAACATTCTCGATACTCCACCTTATTGTCCCGACTTCAACGATCTTGTACAAGAATTTTATCAGGGATACAATATTTTCTTTTACTCATAGGGTTTCTTTTTGTTGTCCCTCTATTGTGCTGGTGTTGAGCCTCTGGAAGACTACGCGGAAGTTTTAGTCCACAACTTGCTTTAGTAGGGTAAAATTCACCCGGTGTATTGCATGTTAAACACCACAGTTGGCTCAATCCTAATCATAACCCTCTGTGTGTACGTTTGTGTGGAGAGTCATTCGGGTTAGATTAACAGTTCTGATGTGGTAAAGCTCAGGACAGAGATGATTCGGTCTCAAGCATAACTCTCCATGTATGTTATATTTTGTTCAAGTGAAAACAAAATACTCTCGATAGGATTTAATAACATTTGTTGCCTCTTTTGGGTACTATCGTGATGAATTTTGTTTGGAAGTCTACCAGTCTGTGAATTCTTCCAAACCCCAGTTGACCCTTACGACTGGAATTCTTTTTGAAAGATTTATGGGACCATGTTGTTGCGAGTTGTTGCGAGGGTACCCATCAGGAAGTTCTTAGACTACCCTCCCTTTGGCTTGGGACGTCAGGTCAACTGAAACATGACAGGGAAGGCACAAGGTTCCCAAATTTCAAGTTAAGTGTAATTCTCAATAAACCTTTCCTATCATTAATCATTTTTTAGCAAAATACTAATACTGAAATATATTTTTTTACAAGGACTTCAACCATTCGCAGTCCTGAATACAAGCCCCTTCCATGCGCACAAAAAGGTATTTGGTTTTCATTTCTCCACTCTCAAAGGAGGCCCTAGGTTTCCTAAGGGTAGACATGGTTCTCAAACCAAAATGCTCTCATCATGGGTGAAATCTGTTCCTTCAAACGATAGCCTATTTTATTTAACTCTGTACCTCTAAATTTAAAGGAAGGGTATGAGGATCAAACCTTATTGAAATATATGATTCGAGGGTATATACTCTTTACTTCAAATACCTTACTAATGTATCATTTTATTTCGAGCTTCTATATGTGATCTTCTAGCCCATTCATTTATTATTTTCCTTCTAAGGTCGTCATTTGTGACTAGGCAAACTAATTGCTCTCCATCCTTTCATTTCCATGAAGTTCAACTATGACTAGTTAGGCTATTCTTTTTTATTATTTCATTTTCCAGAAATTGCATTTATGATTAATTAGAATATTTGTCTTCCATTATGTTTTGCACCTGTTGAATATACATATATCAGGCATTTAAAATGAGTCATGCAATTTGTATGGTTATCTATACAAATATATATTTATATATATCTGTACACATAGTTATTTCCTATTGTATAATCATTCCAACAGTGATTTAATTCGATAGAACAAGTCACCCCGAAATAAGATATACTCCATAGGGAGATGCCTGTACGCATAGGTATGTAAAAGTTTTAAATCCCATAATTACTTCCAGAATAGCGTCTGCACAATCCTATATTCAAAAACAAAATAAACAGATATATGTATGAAACACTGATCTAGTGGTGATATCTCGCATAATATAATGAAATAGTATTCTATTTAACATAGCCATGTTTTCTAATGAATTACCAAACCTCGATTTCCATCTAGTAAAGATACTAAAATAGTTTTTTCTTGATAGTTAACTATTTAAACTCTAGGGGTTTACCCTACATTTCATTTCATTCCTTCATAATTATATAAAACAGAGTACTCCATTCATTCTTAAACAGATGCAATTTGATCATTCAATAATTCGTCATGACATGCAAACAAAGAAGGAGAAAGTAGACGTATCTGAAATAGTTCGCGGGAAGACAAAGATAACAACCATGATCCTCCCAACCATAGAACAGGGAAGCCAAAATCACTTGTTCTGTTCACCCCCTATCCTGACCATGAATCCATGAGGGCTAACTCAGAACACCTCCTCAGCCATGTCTCATTCCATAAGTCTTATCCTTTCCTCACACTCAGCAAGTAGTGCTCATATGCAAAAAAAAATGAATTCGTTTTCCTAGCATACTCGGCTGCGTCCTGCCTCCTAACATATGCTATTTAACCAAACAAATGTTTTTGCCTGGGTCTTTCTTTCCCCCCTTGGTAATTTTCGCATCTTTCTAAATACCTGATTTTCAGGGGCTACCAATGGCCAAATATATGATTTTCCACTTGTAATAATCAACCCAGAGGTAGTTCCAACATGTTCCCCACTCATGGAGTCATGGTCAGCTGATTTTAACATGGCTGTTCCATTTGTCCTCCTGCAATAAATATAAAATATTATGTTTTCATACAAGTGTCATAGTCAAATAGTTAGTTGGGTTAAATTAGATCTATTCCCAACAATCATAATAATTAATTACAATTTACCAAATTCGAAATTCGAAATTGCCAAAAATGGCAAAAATTTCCCAAATTTGATTTTACCAAAAACAGAATAATTTTCCTAACAATTTTTGAATTCAAAAATAATTTATTTTTGGGGATGTCACATCCTTTCCCCCTTCAATAAAACACTATCCTTAGTGTTCGTTCCTTTCTTGGAGTAGGATCGGATGAGATTTTTGCAAATCTCCCTCCAACTCCCAAGTGGCCTCCTTAGGACTAAAGTGCTTCCATTGCACCTTTACCCGAGCGACGACTCTATATTGAAGTTCTATTTCTCTCTGGTCTCGAATACACAGGGGTTCCACCTGAAACTCGCCTTCGGGTTCCGCCTGCACCAAGTTCCAATCAATCATATGAGTAGGGTCATGAACATACTTTTTCAACAAATAAACATGAAATACATAATGAATTATTAAATTAGCTGGAAGTGCAAGTTGGTATGCTACGGGTCCAATTTGAGCTAGTATCTTGAAGGGCCCATAAAACCTGGTTTCCATCTTGACACAGTTCCCTAACTTCAACGAACTTTTTCAGGCTTTGACCTTCAAGTAAACATGGTCTCCCACTTGAAATTCCAAGTGTCTTCTTTTTTGGTCTGCATAGCTCTTTTGTCTGTCATGTGCTTCTTTTAATTTCTGTTGTACCTTCCTTACCATGTTATCCATTTCTTGGAGCATCTTTGGTCCAACCATGAGTCTGTCAACCGGGTTGTCCCAGCTAATTGGAGTCGTACACTTCCTGTCGTACAATACCTCGAAAGGGCTTAACTTGGCTGAAGTTTGGTACTCATTGTTATATGCAAATTCTACCAAGTGTTGATAGTCTTCCCTCTTGTTTGGTTTTGTTCTTACGTAAATGCAGAGCATATCCTCTATGACTTGGTTTGTCCTTTCAGTTTGTCCATCCATTTGTGGGTGATAACTTGTACTGAAATTCGAATTAGTATTTATCCCTGCAAACAATTGCTTCCAAAAAGTGGATGTGAATTTTACATCTCTATCGAAAATCACCATTTTAGGAATTCCATGCAGTCTAAAAATTTCTTTCATAAATATTTCAGCAATGTTTATAGCTTTAAAATTAGATTTTACAGGAATAAAGTGTGCATACTTACTGAGTTTATCGATTACAACCATGATAGAATCATTTTGTTTCTGAGTTTTAGGCAAACCTGTTATAAAGTCCAGCGATATGGTCTCCCATTTCCATTCTGGTACTAGAAAAGGCTTTAATAGGTCGGCAGGATGTTGGTGCTCGACCTTAACCTACTGAAAATCTTGGCACCTAGCCAAGTATTCTAATGTTTCGCCCTTCATACTGGGCCAGTAAAATAGTTTTCTAAGTGCGGTTATCATTTTCTCGTACCCTGGATGGCCAAAATACAGTTTCTTATGCACTTCGTCCAAGACTATTAATTTTAACTCTGTTGAATCTGGTATGTAAAGTCTGTTTTTAAATCGTACTAGTCCCTTCTTGTCAATACTTAGATCTGATTTATCTGAGTTTTTGGTGTTGCTTTGTAATTCTACCATTATCTTAGTGTAATTTTTGTCATTTATACCTACCGTCCTTATTCTTTGTTCCAGATCACTTTCTCCCCTGCTGATATTTATCTCAAATAACCCATGGACTCTTCTGCTTAAAGTGTATGCTACCTTGTTTTCCTTACCCTTGATATGTCTGACCTCGAAGTCGAATTTGCTCAAGAAGGCTCGCCATCTTTCTTTCCTTGCATTAAGATCTGGTTGGCTAAACAAATATTTCACACCACTATTATTCGTCGATAGTAGAAATTTTCTGCCCATTATGTAGTGTCGCCACATTTTTAAGGCGTGTATTACCGCTGCCAATTCCAAGTCATGAGTGACATAATTTTGCTCATGTTTTTTTAATTTATGGGACTCGTAACAAATCACGTGTCCTTCCTGAGTTAAGATGCCACCTAGTCCTTCTTTACTTGCATCAACACATACGGTGAAGTCTTTATCTCGGTCTGCTACCTTCAATATAGGTGTAGTTGTCAATAATTCATTTAGCTTGTTAAAACTGTCTTGACACTTCTATGACGAGTTAAACTTGGCCCCTTTCTTTTGTAATGACGTGATAGGGTAGACTATCTTGGAGAACCCCTCTATAAACCTGTGATGCTATCTAGTGATTCCCATGAATGAATCACTGGATATCTGCTACATCCTTAGGTATCGACCATTCTATGATGGCTTTTATTTTCTCAGAATCTACGACAATGCCTTCTGCTGAAATTACATGTCCTAGATATTGTATTTGCTTTTGATAAAAGTCACACTTATCAAACTTGGCGTACAGTTTGTGTTTCCTCAACATTTGCAGAACTATTCTTAAGTGTTCTTCATGTTCTTCCTCTGTTTTAGAATAGACCAGAATATCGTCAATGAATACTAGTACAAACTTGTCTAAGTATTGACTGAAAATATTGTTCATTAGAAACATAAACGTGGTTGGCACGTTGGTGAGTCCGAAAGGTATGAATACGAACTTGTAGTCTCCATATCTTGTTCAAAAAGCTATTTTTCTTATATCTTCATCCTTTATCCTAACTTGATGATAATCGGATCGTAAATCCAATTTTGAAAAGATCTTGGCCCCACCCACTTGATCAAATAAGTCATTTATCCTAGGTAAGGGGTACCTGTTATTAATAGTCATTTTATTCAATTGTCTATAATTGACACAAATTCTTAGAGTACTGTCTTTCTTTTTCACAAAGAGGACTGGTGCCCCCCATGGTGAAACACTCGGTCTTATATACTCTTTGTCCAAGAATTCCTGTAATTGTATTTTTAATTCTGTCAGTTCTGGTAGACTCATTCGGTAAGGTTATTTCAAGATAGGGGTTGAACCAGGTATTAGGTCTATGGAGAAGTCTATTTCCCTTTTAGGAGGTAATTCTGGTATCTCATCCACAAACATGTCTCTAAATTCACGTAGGACAACAAAGTCTTCTAACTTTGACTTATCATCTTTTTCTAACAGGTTCGTTACTTGGATGGAAAAAAATTGACATCCCTTTCTCATACATTTCTTGAGTTGCATCGTTGAAACTTGTCTGACTGATACAGGTTTTGGTATACCTTGGGTTGTTCTAGTAGTGCCAAAATCGTCTTTATAGTTAAGTATCTTTGTATAACAATCTAGTACTACTTTGTGCTGTTCCAACCAATCCATCCCGATAATCATATCGTAAGATCCTAATGATAGGATGTTCAGATTTGTTCTTTATATTTTGACCATCTAAGCTGAACTCAAAATCAAAAATAAAGTCAACTAGTTTTCTTTTAGTTCCTACTGCTAGTTGTACCAGCCATGATTTTTCATGCTTCAGTTTCTTAAGTTTATTTGACTCTACTACATCAGGAGTAATATAACAGAACATAGCTCCAGGGTCAATTCAAACAAAAATTCTAGTGTTATTGATTTTACCTTTGATTTCTACCACAAAGGACTGGTGGTCAGCTTGCTGGCCATCTATGGCTGCATTTATTCGATGCAGGCTTCTGCCCACGTCACCCACCATCGAGGCTTCCTACAAATTATGAACAAGAACATTGTTTGCTGAAATTAAATGTGGACAGTTCGTTGTTATATGAGGTTCTTCACATTCCCAACACTTTAATGGTTTGTGGGGGCTGTCCCCAAACTTCTTCATCCCCAGATTTACCGGTTTATCGTTGTCTTGCGTATTCAGAGGGTTGAAGTGACAATTTTTTCTCAGAAATATTTTTGTTGCATTCTGATAAGGAGTTGGTTGGTATCCCTTCTTCCACTGGTTCATTCGATCTTGTTTCTTATCCTTCCGAGCTTTGGGAAACTCTACCCATTGTTTATACTGGTCGTAGCACATTCGTGCTTTCCTGAATACTTCACTCAAGGATTTGGGGTTGTCAAACACAATTCTGTCCCTGTAGGACTATGGTAAATAGCTTAAGAATCGATGGATTTTTACCTTATCCTCCCGGATGTACGGTACGAACCTTAGTAGTTCCAAAAATTTATTTATAAGGTCCTCCATTGTCATTTGTCCAAGTTGTAATTTGCAAAATTATTTCTTTTTCCTTTCATAATAGCTTTCAGAAAGGTATTGTTTCTTGAAATACTTCTTAAAGTCAAACCATTCCAACTATTTCTCCTTTAGGCCCTTGGCCAACTTCAGGTCTTGCCACCAAATGTTGGCCTTCCATTTCAGATTGTAGATGGCCATTCTGACCTTCATGTTGTTGGAATAGTTGTAGATATGGAAGTATTTTTTGATGTCTAACAACCATGCCTCAACTTCTTCTCATGTCCTAGATTCTCCATCCAAGGTAGCTCGTTTAATCTTTTTAAATTTTTCTTCAAGGTGATCTACTTGTTTTATTTTTCTGTTTGTTATAGTATTGTCTTCAACTGAAGGTGTTCCTTCGGACGAACTGTCTCTTTTTTCTGTTTCCTACCCAAATTTCTTGGAGGACCTTTTGTTGACCTCTTCGTCATGGTTATCCTCCTTTGGGATTTTCTTGGTTACTATATTGCATAGCAGGACTTCATTTATCTCTTATTGTTCTTGTTGTGCTTTCTTCAATTTCTCATTGTGTGCTTTGAAAAATTGTAGCTTAACAATAAGATTCTTCATTGTTTCTAGTACTTCCGTAGGAGAGCTTCCATCACTATTCTGTCTTGGATCTCCATGAGGTCCCTGTTCTGGATTTCCTTCCATTCTGATTTATGCATCATCCTGAGATGCCATAATTCACACAAAATAGAAAAGGTTTTATGTTTGTAACAATATAGGTTTATTAGTTTTTCATAAGAACAAAATAATATATATATATGCCAAGAAATAAAGGTGGCCCTGTTCAAGGCCTAGTGTTGTAAACTTTTCTCTGATACCATATGTAATATACCTCAATTTCGTCATAAAAAAAAATTTGTTAGGGACATTGATTCTTTCCTTATGAGAAACAAATTCAAAAGGCGTAAGAACAACTACAAGTATAGATGTCATCTCTAATCAACTCTCACAGACTTAAGTTTTCCTTCCTCATTTATATTCCTGAAGGTTCTTATGTAACATAGTAGTCATAAGTAGATTAAGGGATGGCTTCGCCAATCTTAGCCTCTCTCATTCATTGACAAATTTAACACCAGTAGGAAGTATCAATGGAATTCCAAAACATCCTTACCTGTTTTCAAATTACATGCTAGAATTATATATATATATATATATATATATATATATATATATATATATATATAGAGAGAGAGAGAGAGAGAGAGAGAGAGAGAGAGATGCATTCACACATGTAAGTACACATATCTTCAAATTACTAAATCCCTTTATGTATATTTAGAGTCTTCCAATTATTG